>CM046439.1:14818647-15153647 GCA_025506505.1 Flaveria sonorensis
AATTTGCAGGTTTGGGTTTATCCTAAATAGGTTCAGTGAGTTTTAGGTCGAACCCAAAAATGTTTAGCTAAACCACCGTGCTTGGTTTGCAGCTTGCCCCATTTATTTTTGTAATTCTTTTAAAACGTATTCTATGTAACGATGGCATGTCTTAAACTTAAGGTATTTTATCAAGACTTTTCACTTTAGGTTAAAACTTAAAAGACAAAGGGGTGTCCGAATTGTTTTATATTTTGGTTGTAAATTTAAAATTTCAGAGTGATAATATGCAAACAAAATATAAAAATATAAAAATTCCATGTTAAACAGGCTGTGTTTGTGTCCCGTGAGTACATGAGTCGTGTGTGGGTTTAGGTGTTTGACACAATTTTCAAGTTCATGTCATGCTTTGGTCCGTGTAAAATTTCCTGACGGGTTCGACCTACCAACCTGTTTAACACCTCTGATTAAAGTACACTTTGGGTGACTTTTGACATGTTTCCTTTTAAGCAAATATATAATGCTTTTAGCCATTTGACCTGCTAGATATAAAATAAAACCTGAACATATTCATAAGTTAATGGATCAAAAATGTTACCTCTAAGTCACAGTGATTAGTAATTGTAAGATAATACCTTGTGAAGAAGCATTAAAACACGCCCAACCATGGTGGATGTCTGAAATATAGGGAAGAAAATTAGAGAGTACTTAATTCCACAAGGTTTAGAGAGATGAAATGTGTTAACAAATAAAGAACAGAATTACAACCTTGCCACTTCCAGGTCCAGCAACAATCATCAAAGGTATTGAAATATCACTGCAGGCTGCTTCACGTTGTCTATCATTTAGCGACTGCATATATTTCGCATACTCCTCAGGCATGCCTTCAGTTAATCCACTGTAACTACTTCCATCCAAGACTTCACTTTGTAGGTTCTCTAAAACAACAGGGCCCACATCGGTTCTAAGTTCACGGCTTTTGGTTTTAGGATGCACATTCTTGAATTCATTGTCACGGATAGACTCCGCAGCTACTACCTTGGGCTTTGCCCCAGACTCACATATTGCATCAATTTCAGCTAGAATGGAATCATCAAAGTCTTCATAAAAAATGGTAGGCATTATGGTAGAAGGCTCGCTTAAAGTAGAACATGATTGTCGTGTCATTGGAGTTACAAATGAGGTTAATCCAATATTATTTTCCATACAACCACCTACATTCTTTTCACCCGAACAATAATCTTTAGGTTCCTGCTTCCCCGCCACAATGCTGTTTTCAGAACTTACGTTACTGGCAAATGGCCTGTCTGGAGTTTTAAATGAGGCCAAACTTAGTTTATTCTCCCTAGAGATATGAAAATCATGGTTCAAGTCAAGTCTACTAACGGGAACTCCCATGGTATATGGATTTCCACTTAAAATTATTTGTCTCGTAGGAGTTTGAAATGAACTATGAGCTTTTCCATTCTCATCTTGCAATACCCTTGTCCCTGCCAACAAACCACCATCGCCGAATGGGGACTTAAAATGTGACTCCCTGACAGACTCTATGACATTTATTTTCAAGTGCTTAACCGATGTGGGGGTGTTCATTGAAATTTCTGAAAGAGGCACTCTATTGGCAACATCAGATGGAATTTCAACCCCAATTCTACAAGACAAATCAAAACAGAAACTAACAAAATAAATCGCCAGTTAAGTACAGTACGGGAGAATTTCAAGCATCAATCTCATTTTGATATTACATTAAAACCTAAAGAAAAGGGGCTGAATGTTTTACTTTTGAGGAAATGAATTGGAAGCGCAAGAGGTGTCTCGATGGCGTTTTCGATCCAGTAGAGCTTTGGCAGATCTGAAATTTCTGGAAATTCGGGCCCTTTGTTCATCTGATAGTTGTCCGACTCCGTTTTCTTTGCTCATCGTGTTGAGAGTTCCGACGCGACCCAAACAAGGCTACTGCGTGATTTATGAAGGAAGATTGATTGAAATTACAAATCGATCATCAAAACCCTAGGGAAAATCGATAGGTAGAAGAAGTAGAAGAGCGTTAATGGAGTTTTGTGTTTGTTTCCCTCCTATGCTGTTGCGTTTAAATATCTTATTTCTCATTCCGAGTTGCCAGGTCGGCTTTTATATGGCTGCCAGGGGAGGGCAAACGGTTTTACCCCGCCCAGAACCGTGAAGGTATGATGCGTGGAACCGTGACTGGTGACCCCCAAACTTTTTTTTGGCTTTAATAACCCGGCGTTCCCATGGTAGACAGAAATCTTCTGAAGCCAAAGTGAAGTCTTCCGAAACTTAAAGACAAAGTCTTCTAAAGCTTGAAGACCGAACTCTTCCAAAAACTAAGAAGACTGACATACTTTTGACAAAAGTAGAAGACCTTTCCGCTGTCATCTCTGAAGACTCACCAACTTATACAAGTTGGTGATTACCTTTTTATTTTTGTCAATTATACAATAAGGTCTTTTGTCTGTAATTTCCTGCTTTAGTGTTTTTATCCTTATTGTATTGCAATAGGATATGAGCTATGATCTGTCATAGTCACAAGTCAAAAAGCAATCTGTTTTTTGACTCTACATTGATCTTGTTGTCTATATTAGTATCCAGCTGGCCTACAAATTATAGCCAGTTGTAGTTTGTAGTATAAAGTATCTCATTTACCAGTCTAAGGACTAAAAAGCTTTGCAATACTTGTAAACACTTAAGAGCAATATACATCATTCTTGAAAACTAATCTTTCTGTTCTTGAGTGTTCTTACTTGTTGTTCATTGTTTCACTACATGGTTCCCTATTTGATCTAGTAAGTGTGTTTTGTTGATAATCTCTAATTGTGAGACTGTTGTTTGAACCACAACTGGTCCTACAATTGGTATCAGAGCATCTCAGGCTCTTGATTGCAAGATCTCACTATCTTGAATCACTCTTCAGTTTCACATTCACTTACTTGCTCAAATGGCGGCTCTTTTTAAAGCTGATATGGAAACCGTCATAGTGACTAAGTCTTAATTGATCACTCCTGATGATTTTTACATTTGGGCATTAGAATGGAAGGCTTCATCAAGTCTCAAGACAGCATGATGTGAAGATCTATGGTCTATGGACCTCATATCCCAAATACTACTTTAGCAACTATTTGGAGGTGGGATGATACCCAAGGAAGTGGCTAATTATTCTAAAGAATACTAGAAGAAAATAGACATTGATCAGAAAGCCATGATCGCTCTTCAAACTACTCTTCCCAACTCCATCTACAAAGGCTTCAAAAAGTGCATGAGTGCAAAAGAACTCTGAGATGCACTGAAGCTGATGTATAAAGGATCTGAGGAAGCTAAGGAGAATAAGAAAGACATAATGAAGTAGCAATTTGAAAACTTCACCTACAAGACAGGTGAAACTATGACTCAACAATACTTCAGGTATGTTAAGATTGTAGACACTCTAATGGATGTTGGAGTCAAACTTGAGAACAGTGATATAGTGAGGAAGTTCATGTTCTCTCTTCCTAGAGAATGGACACACTATTGTATGGCCATTAAAAGAACTGAGAACCTCTCTACCCTCACTCTCACTGAGCTTTATGGTATCCTGAGCGGTTACCAAATGGAGATGAACATTCAAAATCCTTCTCCCAGCTCATCCAGCACCCAAAAGAGTTCAGCCTTTCATGTGGTTGAAAGGGACAACAAAGAACCACATCATCATGTCATCTGCTACCCTGATAATTCAACAAAGGGTCCTTTCATCACCTTCCCAGAGACACCTAGGGAGAGCTATACTCAAGGAAGTCTATTCCAAGAACTTAGCTCTTCTCAGGCCTTTATGTCTTTTGATGAAAGTTCTGGCAACTTTCTCTTCACCCTTGAAGACCTGGACTGCATCCATACAGATGATCTAGAATACATGGAAATAGTCAAGCAGATGGCTCTTCTCACTCACAGAGCTAAAAAGTTCTACAAGAGGACAGGGAGGAAGTTTCCAAGCAATGTGTCTAGTGGAAAGTTTGGGCTGGACAAGAGCAAAGTAAAGTGTTACAACTGTAACCAAATGGTCCACTTTGCTCAGGAGTGTAAGGCACCAAGAACAAATGGTGGTCATACACAGTCCAGGCCAAACTACACTAAGGCAGCTTCAAAAGTTGAGAAGCCCAACCAACCAAAGCAGCAAGCTACAGTTGTTGTTGAAGAAGGAGGCTTTGATTGGAGCTTTCAGGTGGAAGATGTCTCTCCAAACCAAGCCTCGATGACGAATCATGATGAATTAAAGGTATTGGAACATTTTTGCTCCCCTAAATGCATTGCTAAAGTTAATATGTACAAGTCCTACAACTTGGAAGTAAGATTTGATCTTGAGTCCTTGAACATTTTAAAAGAGCAGAAAATGATTATAAGCTTAAAATAAAAGACTTAGAGAAAACCATTTCTACTCTAAAACATACTATAGGACTCAAATTAAAGATATTGTTTCCAAGTTGATAGAATGCCAGGCTGTGCTTGTGATCAGCAAAGCCAAGGCAGAAAAATATGTTCTTAAAGAGGAAACCTTCAAGAACATTATATTTTTATCCTTTCATGCAAAAGTTTGTTATCATAATAGGCAGGGACTTTGATCAAATGAAATAGCTCCTTCACACATACTACTATCAGTCAAAGAACCAAGGTGTGGAACTTATGAAGATGAGTTGCCTTCTATTGATCCTATCCTAGAGGAAGATGAAGATGAAACTAAGGAAGAGGATTAGTGAAGGGTGAACTAGAAATGAGTGAAGAGGTTCACTCTAAGAAGGGTTACTATATCCCTGAAGAGAAGAATAGACCAGGGATGGCCAAGTCTACAAGAAAGAACTTGATCAGGACTATAAAAAAAAGATCAAAGAAAGTGCAAGAGATCAAGCCCACCTTCAAACCTAGGCAAAAACAAGTTTTCATATATTGTTGGGTTTGTGTAACACCTAAAAACTTTAAAAAAACAAGAAAAGAAAAGTAAAGGGAGCAAACGGGATATTATATTGAAAGGCAAGGGGTAAAAGTGTACAAGGGCTAAACCGGCCCATAATGGGGTTTAAAAAGAAAATGGTAATACTTTCTCTAGACAGTAGGAAGTTCTTCAAGGAGGTAAGATTTTATGGTGTCTTCTCCTCGGATTCAGTTAGGTTTAAGCCTCTAGACAGTTTATATATGTTTCTATGTTTTGTTGCTTCTTTACGCGTGTTTAGGTGTTAGAACTCCAGGTTTGCTCTCGGGTTTATGATGTTTTGCTCGAAGGCTGTTTAAGGTGAGTTCTAGATCCCCCTCTTTTACTTGTTTTCTACTTGTTTGGAGTTGATATGTGTATTGAAAAGAATGTTTATTTACCAAACTATGTTTTTCCATGAAAATATGACTGTGTTACGAAAGATGTTTGTTTCTAAAAGATCTCTATGATGTTGAAAGGTTGCTTGTTATGTTTTAATTATGTAACAGGTAGATCTATGCTAAGAATACACTTAAGTTGATGTATGTAACTAGAAACTGCATAAGTTGGATCGTAAGTGTTGAACATGTTGTCTGTTGTGGACACTAACTGTCCACTGTGGACACTTGAACATTGTAAGAATGTCCATTGTGAACACTTTAAGCATTTAGACAGTCCGCTGTAGACACTTAAGTAAGCATGCATGTCCGCTGTAGACACTTAAGTATGCATGCATGTCCGCTGTGGACATTAGTCGTCCGCTGTGGATCCTTTAAATACTTTAGACTGTCCGTTGTGGATTATGGTTGTCCGTTGTGGACACTTGTAATGTCTAACTCATCCGCTATGAACCTTAGTCATCCGTTGTGGACACACTTAGTGTCTTATTCATGCATTGGGACCTTTAGCCGTCCGTTATGGATTTTGGTCTTCTACTGTGGACTTTGGCTGTCTGCTGTGGGCACTTAGTACTTAAGTCATCCGTTGTATACCTTATTCATACGCTGTGAACACTTGGGTTTATTTTGAAGTTTGGGAATAGAATTTAAGTGATAAGTACTTATGTATAAGAAAAGATTATGCTTGTTTTATGTTTCTAATGTTTGATTCTTTTCTTATGTGCTGCTATTATGAATATTAATATTTCATGTTATGTGATTCTAATGACCGGATAACTTAAAAGTATTATGCATAATCAAATAGTCATAAAGGAATAAAAGAAAGACAGTGTAACCTAATGAATATTACCCCCGGGCCCTTATGATAAATGAAAAGCCTTGCAAGCACAATGAATAGAGGTGCACGACCTTGTTGTCGTTAGCTCAACTGATGTGTGGCTGTTTCAAGATGCACGTCTGGGGTCTAATCCTTGTGATTGACCAATGAATTAATAGGACCCGTATTCATGAACAGGCTTCGTGCCTAGCAGTGTGGGTCAACTATCAGGGGTTAGCTACCACTTATAAATGTGTATTGGTAGGGGTTCGGCATTTGTTGCCAACCAAAAATATAGGCTTTTGCTTTGTGCAATCCTATGAAAGAAAGAAAGATAATGAATCTCTTAACGAATGATTATGTATAATGATGGATGAACACCAAGTGAAGCTTACAAATGTATATTTTCTATGTTATCAAAACTAGAACTCACTCAACAATGCTGACGTTTTATATGCATATCAGTTGGCAGGTGATGATGTTGCTCGGGATGGAATGAGGTTGAAGCTACTTGGCAAATAAAGACTGGGATCCATGTTATACAAAAATGATGTTTTTGTCTTGTAATACAACTAAATGTCCTTTTTGAAACTTGTAACAACGATGTATTTCTTGGCAAAAGTTATTATTAATGCATGAAATGGTTTTTGTTTAACTATCCCGCTGCCATGTTTTCTTACTTCAATGTATTTTAATGTGTAAAGTGCTATGAATGACCAGTTGTGGGGTTTCCCGGAATCGGGGCCTTACAAGTTGGTATCAGAGCCAAAGTTTAAGAGAATTGGGTAAATCATTTTTAAAACCTAAACTGAAAATGGGACCAAATGAAGGATGCCAGCCCAAGTAACTACGTGCCATCAGGTAAGTTTTCTTAAAGTTAACAAGTATTATGTGCGTGTGCTATTTGAATTATGTGCTTTTAGTAGATTTGGATGCTGATGTAGTCAGGATAGGAAATGCTTGGGGAATGAAGAGTAAAGTAAGTGGCTAATCACAACTGGGCACTGTAATTTGGGACTTACTATACTTGACATAATACGAGCTATTGCCTTGAATGATCGTGTTGGTGTTTGGATCTTATAGTACTTAGGAGATGGCTGGTGGAAGGTCTTCAAAGGCTTCATGAGGTGGAGGTCGTGGTGGACATGGTGCTGGGCCGCGTGTCACGAGGAACATGGCTAAGACTGTCGAAATGGCACCAGAAGAGCCCGAGCTTCATCACCATGAAGGTGGGGATGAGAGCGCTAATCTGAAGGCCTTAGTAAAGGAGGCTATAGTTGAGGGGGTCCATCAATACATGCACACGATTCTGCCATCTGTGGTGACTGGGGTCATTAGGGCCGTAAGGGAAGATAAAAGGAGAGGGGAGAACTGTAGTGGAAAACGTTTTGGTAGTGGTGGTTTCACTCCCATGGGCAAAAAGGCGAAGGTAGCGGGTCGTAAGGTGGCTACAACCGATGTAGGGGTGAAGATGTGCAGCAAGTGTGGGAGAGACCATGTGGGAGAATGTAGGTGGGGATCGAACACCTGTTTCAGGTGTAGGAGGCCTAGTAATATGGCAAGGGATTGTGGGGTTAGAAGGTGCTTTAACTGTGGTGTAGTGGGCCATATGAGCAGAGGCTGCAAGAAGCTAAGGGCTGAGAGCTCTGAGGCAAAGAAGGGAATCAAGAAGGAGTAGGATGGGTAGAAAGCTTAAGCCAGGGCATTCACAATGACCCGGTAGGAGGCTAGGGTGGACCCTGACGTCATGTTAGGTACATTCCTAGTAAACCAAACTTGTGCCTCTATACTTTTTGATTCTGGTGCTAGTAGGAGTTTTATCTCTGCTGCCTCCTATGTTAAGTTGGCCGTTAGGAGTAGAAAGATTGATGAGCCCTTTGATGTAGAAACTGCCATTGGTAAGTCTACCAGGATGACTGATGTTGTAGAGGATGATGACATAGAGTTGGAAGGCCATAGGTTCTCTGCTAGGTTGTTCGTGATGACCTTAGGCGGATTTGATGTAGTCCTAGGGATGGATTGGCTAGTAGCCTATGAGGCAAATATCATGTATCGTAAGAAGATGATTTGACTAACCGCGCCCAATGGGAGTTCGGTGATGATTTATGGCGATAGAGTTCGTACGGTCCAGAAAGTAATTTTGATGGCTGTGGCGGAGAAGTGTAGGAGGTGGAGAAGTGTATGAGGCGGAGATGTGGTGCCTATCTAGCCTATGTGAAGGATGTGGATGCTTCAGTACCATAATTTTCGGACGTACTGGTCGTGGGTGACTTCCAAGACGTATTCCCAAAAGATCTATCAGGCGTGCCACCTGACCGCGAGATCAAGTTCACAGATCATAAGGGCCTAAAGTATTTCTTCAAGCAAAAGGATCTTAACATGAGGCAAAGGAGGTGGTTAGAGTTGATCCATAGTTACGATTGCAAAATTCATTATCATCCAGACAAGGCGAACGTGGTTGTTGATGCCCTTAGTCGAAAGGAACGACCTAAACCGATTTAGGTGAAGGCTTATCAGTTGGTTGTGATGTCCGATGTCATGGGTTAGATCAGAGAGTTCCAAGATGAGGCACTGAAAGATGATAAGATCAACTCTGAGCGGATGAAGGGGCGTACATCAAATTTAGGAGAGAACACCCTTGGTGGTAGAACCCGACCCGGGCTGATGCGGATTCCTTGTTATGGGGATCTGAGGGGAAGGATTAAGGATGAAGCTCACAAAACTCGGTATTCCATCCATCCTGGTGCTACAAAGATGTATTGCGACCTGAAGAAGGATTATTGGTGGCCAGGGATGAAGTGTGACGTAGTGGAGTACGTGAGTAAGTGCCTGACTTGCTTGCAAGTGAAGGCGGAGCATTAGAAACCATACTGGAAGACCCAACCTTTGGATATACCCGAATGGAAGTGGGAACACATCACCATGGACTTCATCATGAAATTTCCTCGTACGGCGAGAGGATGTGATACCATCTGGGTAACCGTAGACCACTTGACGAAGAGTGCTCACTTCTTGCCAATCTGAGAGACTTACTCGTCGGAAAGGTTGGCGGATCTGTTCATCCAGGAGATTGTAACTTGTCATGATGTGCCGGTGTCCATTGTTCCTGATAGGGACACTTGGTTCACGTCCAAGTTTTGGAAGAAATTCCACGACGTGATGGGAACGAGGTTACACATTAGCACAGCTTACCACCCTCAGACAGACGGTCAATCAGAACAGACCATTCAGACTTTAGAAGACATGCTCCAGGCATGCATCATTGATTTCGATGGAAGTTGGGATGAACACCTACTGTTGGCAGAGTTCTCCTACAACAATAGTTATCATGCCAATATAGGCATGCCACCCTTTGAAATGTTATAAGGGAGAGGATGCAGAACCCCGGTGTGTTGGGGTGATATCAGGAAAAAGGAGTTGGGAAGTATCAAGATCATTGAGGCCACGTCGGAAAAGTTGGAAAAGCTCAAGGCCTTTAGGAAAGCAGCAAAGGATCGGCAGAAGTCCTGCACTGATTAGAGGATGAGGCCAATTGAGTTCCAAGTATGAGATAAGGTGATGTTGAAAGTGTCTCCTTGGAAAGGGATTATCAGGTTCGAAAGCAAGGGATTTTAAGCCCAAGGTACATCGGGCCATTCAAAATCATTGCTAGAGTTAGTGAGGTGGCTTATAAGTTAGAGCTACCCGATGAGCTAAGTGGAATACATCCGACATTCCATGTGTATCATCTGAGAAAGTGTTTGGCAGATGATGACATAATCGTGCCACTTGGATACATCAAGGTTGGTGCAAGGTTGAATTATGTGGAGCAACTAGTGGCCATTTTGGACTGGAAGGAGAAACGGTTAAGGAATAAAGTGATTAGTCAAGTAAAGGTGCAATGGAAGCATCGTAAGGGATCAGAGGCCAATTGGGAGTTGGAGGAAGAAATGAGATGGTACTACTCTGACCTCTTTAAGGGGTGACAGGTTTCAGGGATGAAACCTATATAAAGGGGTGGACTTTTAACACCCGAAAACTTCAAAAAAAAGAAAACTAAAGTAAAAGGATCAAATGGGATATTATATTGAAAGGCAAGGGGTAAAAGTGTACAAGGGCCAAACCGGCCCATAATAGGGTTTAAAAAGAGAATGGCCGCTCATACTTTCTCTCCAATGCACTCAACTTATGGCTAGTGAGAGAAAAAAGCTCCCATCCAGTTTTAGAAAGAGAAAGTGGGAAGTTCTTCAAGGAGGTAAGATTTTATGGTGTCTTCTCCTCGGATTCAGTTGGGTTTAAGCCTCTAGACTGTTTATATGTGTTTCTATGTGTTTAGTTGCTTCTTTACATGTGTTTAGGTGTTAGAACTCCAGGTTTGCTCTCGGGTTTATGGTGTTTTGCTTGAAGGATGTTTAAGGTGAGTTCTAGATCCCCTCTTTTACTTGTTTTCTACTTGTTTGGGGTTGATATGTGTATTGAAAAGAATGTTTATTTACCCAACTATGTTTTCCATGAAAATATGATTGTTTACGAAAGATGTTTGTTTCTAAATGATCTCTATGATGTTGAATGGTTGCTTGTTATGTTTTAATTATATAACTGGTAGATCTATGCTAAGAATACACTTAAGATGATGTATGGAACTAGAAACTGCATAAGTTGGATCGTAAGTGTTGAACATGTTGTCCGCTGTGGACACTAACTGTCCGCTGTGGACACTTGAACATTGTTAGAATGTCCATTGTGAACACTTTAAGAATTTAGACTATCCACTGTAGTCACTTAAGTATGCATGCATGTCCGCTGTAGACACTTAAGTATGCTTGCATGTCCGCTGTGGACATTCGTCATCCGCTATGGATCCTTTAAATACTTTAGACTGTCCGTTGTGGATTATGGTTGTCCGTTGTGGACACTTGTAATGTCTAACTCATCCGCTATGAACCTTAGTCATCCGTTGTGGACACACTTAGTGTCTTATTCATGCGTTGGGACCTTTAGCCGTCCGCTATGGATGTTGGTCTTCTGCTGTGGACTTTGGCTGTCTGCTGTGGGCACTTAGTACTTAAGTCATCAGTTGTATACCTTATGCATACGCTGTGAACACTTGGGTTTATTTTGAAGTTTGGGAATAGAATTTAAGTGATAAGTACTTATGTATAAGAAAAGATTATGCTTGTTTTATGTATCTAATGTTTGATTCTTTTCTTATGTGCTGCTATTATGAATATTAATATTTCATGTTATGTGATTCTAATGACCGGATAACTTAAAAGTATTATGCATAATCAAATAGTCATAAAGGAATAAAAGAAAGACAGTGTAACCTAATGAATATTACCCCCGGGCCCTTATGATAAATGAAAAGCCTTGCAAGCACAATGAATGGAGGTGCACGACCTTGTTGTCGTTAGCTCAACTGATGTGTGGTTGTTTCAGGATGCACATCTGGGGTCTAATCCTTGTGATTGACCAATGAATGAATGGGACCTGTATTCATGAGCATGCTTCATGCCTAGCAGTGTGGGTCATCTGTCAGGGGTTAGCTACCAGTTACAAATGTGTACTGGTAGGGGTTCGGCATTTGTTGCCAACCAAAAATATAGGCTTTTGCTTTGTGCAATCCTCGTTAATAAAAGAGAAAGATAATAAGAGAAAGAAAGATAATGAATCTCTTAATGAATAATTATGTATAATGCTGGATGAACACCAAGTGAAGCTTACAAAATGTATATTTTCTATATTATCAAAACTAGAACTCACTCGGCAACGCTAACTTTTTATATGCATATCAGTTGGCAGGTGATAATGTTGCTGGGGATGGTATGAGGTTGAAGCTACTTGGCAAATAATGACTTGCATGCATGTTATGCAGAAATGATGTTTTTGTCTTTGAATACAACTAAATGTCCTTTTTGAAACTTGTAACAACAATGTATTTCTTAGCAAAAGTTATTATTAATGCATGAAATGGTTTTTGTTTAACTATTCTGTTACCATGTTTACTTACTTCAATGTATTTTAATGTGTAAAGTTCTATGAATGACCAGTTGTGGGGTTTCCCGAAATCGGGGCCTTACAGTTTGATGTGAGGAAGACTGGAGACTTAACCAAGGACTCTAGTACCAAGAGTCGTAGTTCAAGTCTAAGCCATCCAAGTAATGAGAAGTAGGTTGAACCAATGTGCACCACTGCTGCACAGGCTGGACCATCCAACTCCAAAGGCAAGCTTCACCTTAGAAGCATGCTGCATCATCCAAGAAGATGAAGAAGGAGCTGGAAAAGGCTCAGGACAAGCCTTCTCCTCAAGGCAAGACTCTCAGAAGAAAGCTTATGGAATGTATCATGTATGGTGGTACAACTCATTATGCTAAGGATTGCTTTTACAATCTTATGAGTACCGTTCACATGAACAAGAAGACGACCTTCGAGAAGAAATAGAAAATAGCTTTAGTATGAAAATCATTTTCCTTCGGAAGCATCAAGGTGACCCAGAAGAAGATAGGTGGAAAACTATTTTCGAAAGCAAGTTTGGTCTCAAAAGAATGGAATTCTTTCGAAGCACGGAATTCTACTGAAGTGGATGTAAAAGCTTTTGAAGTTTCAGTCTCCAAAACTTTTTAAGTCATAGAAACTTTCGAAGTTTTGAAAGTTAAGTCTAATCTTCCAAAGATGGTGTGGAAGAGGAAGGAAGGCCATGTGACTAAAGTTTCTTCATCAATAATAGCCAAGGATCCCCTAAGCTTGCATATAGGATCAATGACTATTGAACTATCTTCAGCTCATCTTGATATGCCCAAGACCAGTAAGGCTTGGGTTTCCAAATGTAACTAATCATCTCTTTTCATGTGTAGGAACAGCTAAAGACCAAAAGCAATGTATGGATTATTGATAGTGGTTGTTCCAGGCACATGGCTGGCAACGACTCTTTGCTTCAAAACTTTGAAAAACTTGATGGAGATTGCTTTTGGAGGTGAATCAGGCTATTACATTACTAGAAGGGATGGGGTTACAAATGGTAAGCTCAACATTAAAAAGGTAAACTTTGTCGAGGTTGAGTACAACCTTTTGAGTGTGTCTCAATTTTGTGACCAGAGACATAACATGCTCTTTACTGAGCATGAGTACATTGTTCTCAAACTTGGGGTGATCATTACACAAGAGCATATTTTGCTCAAAGCCTCCAGGAAAAGGAACATATACAAGATGGATTTGCAAGAAACCTCCCTTTCTGGAGAAGTTTCCTGCTTTTTATGCAAAGCATATAGTGATAAGTCTTTCCTTTGGCATAAAAGAATATGCCATGTAAACTTTAAGAACATGAATAAACTAATTAACCAATGATTTGGTAACTAGAATGCCAAAGAAAGAGTTTACAAGTGATGATCATTGTATTGCATGCCTGAAAAGAAAGCAACACAAAGTGTCACACAAGCCAAAGGAAATAATCTCCATCACTACTCCCCTTCACTTATTATACATGGATCTCTTTGGCCATACAAGTGTAATGAGTTTAGGGAAAACTTCATATTGTGTTGTGATCACAGATGATTTCACAAGATATACTTGGGTCTTCTTTCTTAGAAGCAAGGATGAGACCCCTTAAATCTTAAAGTTCTTCATTCTAAAAGTTGAAAATTAATGTGATCACAAGGTTAAAATCATAAGATGTGATCAAGGAATTGAATTAAAAAACCAAATACTTAATTCATTTTGTGATAAAAATGGTATTTTAAAACAATATAATGCTCCTAGAACTCCTCAACAAAATGGTGTTGCTGAAAGAAGAAATAGGACACTTATTGAGACTGCGAGAACCATGCTCTCTGACTCTAAATTGTCTATCACCTTCTAGGCAGAGGCAATTAACACTGCTTGCTATGTGCAGAATAGAGTTTTAGTAGTCAAAACTCATGGTAAGACACCTTATGAACTATGGCACAAAAGAGACCTTTCATTGGTTTCCTCAGGTCATTTGGGATGTCCATGCACCATCTTGAATACCAAAGATCACATAGCCAAGTTTGCTGAAAAGGCAAATGATGGACATTTCATTGGATTCTCTTATCAAGCTAAAGCTTATAGAGTATACAATCTCAGGACTAGAGTAGTTGAAGAGCCAGCCAATATGACCTTTAATGAACACACTTCAAGTATGAAAGGTTCTGGTCCTGATTGACTATTTCATCTTAATTTAGTTACCAACTTTTAACAAATCTTGTGAAGATGTTTCAGGAACAACAGGTAATATATCTTTAGAAGATCCTGATCCAAGATTTGAGTTGAGAAGACAAATTGATCAAATCCCTTTAGCACCGGTGGTAACAAACACTATAAGTGGAAATCCTGTAAGCACAAATATAAAAAATTCTTCTACTGATCAAATTCTTCTGAGGTGCCAACCAATTCCAGCAATGAGGCACAAAACTAAAATGAAGGGATCTCTAATGCAGGAGAAGATGAAGATGGTGAAAGTGATGAAGAATATCTTGATGCTGACCACTACTATACTGAAGACAACATCAATGATGTTACACACTCTCTAGATCAAGTCACACGTGGTAGGTCATACTCAATCACCAAATCTTAATGTCTTAAATTTGGATCTATCAAATCAACTTGTAGTGACTTCTCAGCTAAGAATCCATAAGTCATATCCTACCACAAACATCATTGGTGATGTTGAAATTGGGGTGAGAACAAGAGGACAAACCCATGATCAAAATGTTTTTCTACACTCATGCTTCTTATCCCAGATTAAGCCAAAGAAAGTAGATAAAGCTTTAAGAGATGGAAGCTGGATTGAAGCAATGTAGGAGGAACTACTTCAATTCAAAAGCTAGGGAATTTGGAACCTATGTCTTCTTCCTCCTAAGAAGATGCCAATAGGAACCAAATGGGTATTCAGGAACAAGGCAAGACTGGTAGTCCAAGGGTACACTCAAGAGGAAGGGATTGGCTATACAGTTGTCTTTGCTCCTGTAACAAGACTTGAAGCTGTAATAATATTCCTTGGTTTTACTACATCAAAGCATTTCAAGGTCTACTAACTTGATGTCAAGTGTGCTTTTCTATACTGGGTGATAGATGAAGAAGTGTATGTCTATCAACCACCTAGCTTTAAAGATCCAGATCATCCTGATTATGTTTATAAGCTTGATAAAGCTTTCTATAAGATGCATCAAGCACCAAGGAAGTGGTATGAGACATTGTCATAGTACCTAATTCAACATGGTTACAAAAGAGGTACTATTAATAGCACACTTGTAACACCCCGAATTTTATTAAAAAGAAGAGAAAATAAAAGTATAAAGAAAGAAATGAAGAATAACACAAGTTGAAGGACTGAAGTTATGCAAGGTGCAAACTTTAATATAATTATGTTTAAAAAGAAGGGCATGGCCACCCATGCCCCCACTACCCACCTATGTTCTCGGCTGAAAAAGGAAGAAAGAAGAAGAGTTCAAAGTTTTAGAGAGAGAAGAAGCTAAAATCTCCTTGAAGGTGAGTTTTCTTGGGTTAATGTTCGGTTTCAACAGAATTTTCAGCTTCTAGGCCGAGATTTGTGGTGCTAAGTGCCTGTTTTCATGGGTTTTAGGAGCTGAATTTGCAGGTGGAAGTGTGTTGCTTGAAGGTTGCTTCAGGTGAGTTCCTAAACCCTTATCTTTACTGATTTTCAAAGTGTTTGGGGTTATTATGCATACCGAGCAAAAGATTTTTAAGTAACCATGAGTTTTTCAGCATGTTGTTCGATGGTGCTCTGTTGTTGTATGTTTTTAAGGTTGTTTTTGAGGTTATGTTTGATGTTTAGCATGTTTTAGTGTTTGTAGCATGTTAGATCTGTGATAGGAAGTGTTAGATTGATATTTGAGAACTGGTTGTAGTATAGTTGGTATTTCAGAATGTTCCCATGCACCCAGATTATTTCCATATGCCTAACTTACCTCATGCGCCCAAGATCATGCACCCAAATAGTAGTCATGCGCCCAGCATGATGCCCATGCGCCTAAGTGTAGCCTATGCGCCCAAACAGTGGCCCATGCGCCCAGAGTTGCCCATGCGCCTAAGTGTAGGCCATGCGCCCAAATAGTGGCCCATGCCCCTAGAGTTGCCCATGCGCCTAAGTGTTGGCCATGCGTCCAAACAGTGGCCCATGCGCCCAGAGTTGCCCATGCGCCTAAGTGTAGGCCATGCGCCTTAACAGTGGCCCATGCGCCCAGAGTTGCCCATGCGCCTAAGTGTTGGCCATGCGCCTAAGTGTTGGCCATGCGCCCCAGCAGTTCCCATGCGCCCAGAGTTGCCCATGCGCCTAAGTGTTCATGCGCCCCAGCAGTGCCCATGCGCCTAAGAAGGACTCATGCACCTGCATAGTGGTAATGTGCCTAGGCTGTTTTCCTTAGAATTTTTATGCTCATGCGCCTGAGATGTCCAACTGTTCTTTATTTTGGACTTAGGGTTTTCTGAGGATTTTATGAGGTTGTTGGTTGAGATAGGTTCTGTTGTGATGTGATGGCTTGTGCTTGATGTGCTATGCATGATGATGTGATGATTATGAGGTGTGCGATGGGTTATCTTTCCATGTTTAATGGTTTTCAAATGTATGTATTATGGTATGTAATAAATTATGTATGATGTTATGACTTTACGTGGTATGATGTATGAATGTACGTAAAGTATTATGTAACAAAAGTGAAAGATAACGAATGATGAGAATGGAAGTAACATATGATGAGATCCTTGTCGCGTACCCTGGTACTGTGTCAGTCTTCGGACATGAGTCGGGGGTTTGTTTACAGGCCCCGGTACAATATCAGTCTTCGGACATGTGTCGGGGGTATTGCATGAGACAGGATGGCATGTGAAAGAGATGAGGTCTTGTTGTTCGCCCCGGTACTGTGTTAGTCTTCAGACATGAGTCGGGGGTTTGTTTACAGGCCCCAGCATAGTATCAGTCTTTGGACATGAGTTGGGGGTGGCATACGAGATGGGATCCTGTCGCATACCCTGGTACTGTGTCAGTCTTTGGACATGAGTCGGGGGTTTGTTTATAGGCCCTGACATAGTATTAGTCTTAGGACATGAGTCGGGGGTATTGCATGAGGCAAGATTCGAATGATAGTAAGTATGTACTATTTGATAATAAACGATAATGAAGATAAATAATTATTATCAATGTGTACGTATGATGTGTGATCATGATTGAAAGTAAGAGGTTGTTTTAATGAAAGTAAAGTATTTTATTAATAAAACTAGAACTCATTCAGTGTCGTTGACTTTTGTATGCATAATAGTTGGCAGGTATTTTGTTGATGCTGAGGAGTTGCAGGCATGGATGCATAAGCTACTAGGGACGTTTTGAGGCTGGCATCCACATTTTTAATATGATGTTGTATTTCGAAATGTAAACGAATGATTTAACATAATGATATGTTTTAAATTATTAATGAAAAGTTTTAAATTCCACTGCAAAAGTAATGTATGTTTTAAATATTTTATACGATGACGGTCCAGCTGTAAGTGTCCCGGGAACGGGGCCTTACAATTTGGTATCAGAGCCAAAGTTTAAGAGAATTGGGTAAATATTTTCAAAACCTAAAACTTAAACTAAGAATGGGACGAAAGGAAAGGGATGCCAGTCCTAGTAGCTACATGCTTGCAGGTAAAGGTTTTACGTAAACGTTTTAAGTAAGTTAATAAAAAAAGGGGAATAACGTGCACGTGTTATGTGGTTTATGTGCTTTTGTGTAGATTTAGATACTGATGTAGTCAGGATAGGTAATGATGAGGGATGAAGAGTAAAGTAAGTGGCTAATCACAACTGGCCACTGTAGTTACGGACTTACTATACTTGACATCAACTGAGCTATTACCTTGAATGACCCTGTTGGTGTTTGAATCTTGTAGTGTTTAGATGGCTGGCGGTAGGTCTTCTGAGGCTTCACGAGGTGGATGTCGGGGCGGATATGGTGTCAGACCGCGTGTCAGGAGGAGCAGGGCTAAGATTGCTGAGACGGCTCCTGAAGAGCCAGAGCTTCGTCACCAGGACGGTGAGGACAAGAGTGCTAATCCTACGGCCTCAATGAGGGAGGCAGTAGCAAAGGAAGTTCATCAGGTCATGCAGACGATTCTACCGACTGTAATGACCAAGGTTATTAAAGCTGTGAAGGAGGATGAGAAGAAGGAGGCTGAGAAGAGGAAGACCGCTAGACGAGGAGGAGAGGAAGGAGGTTTAAGGGGAAGGGAGCAACCAGAGACTGATATGGTTGTCTCCAGTGATGATGAGGAGGAGGAAGCTGTGCAGGAAACTGTGAAGGGATGCAGATATGGGGCATTCCAGAGATGCAAGCCCCTTACGTTTGATGGGAATGGGAGTGCGGCTGCTGCTCATCGTTGGGTGAGGAAGATGGAGGCGGTACTGGACATTAGCGAGTGCCGCGAGGATCAGAAGGTGAAGTTCGCTATCCACTCATTTATGGATTCAGCCTTGTGCTGTTGGGACACCATTGTTCAAGCCGAGGGTATCAAGGCAATCGGGAGGATGAGGTGGAATGAGCTGAAGAGGTTGGAAATTGAGGAGTTTTGCCCTCATAGAGAGCTTGACAAAGTTGAGAGAGAGTTCTTGCTGTTGGAGACGGGAACGATGACGTACCAACAGTATATAATGAAGTTCAACGAGATGGCAAGGCTGGTGCCAGATCAGGTGACGCCTATGTCATGAAAGATCAAGAGGTACATTCAAGGTCTGCCGGCAGATATCCGCAGACATTTGATCGCTGCCCGGCCAGGTACGTTTAGGTTGGTGGTCGACCTAGCGGGGAGGTTGTATGAAAGGAATCGGGACAATGTGAGAAATGGAAATGGAAGGCGGGATAATGATGATGGATTTGTGGCTGGAGGTAAGACGATGAGGGTCGATGATCGGAAAGTGGTAACAGGGAGGGAAGAAGCATGCAAGAAGTGTGGTAGAGGCCACGAGGGGGAGTGCAAGTAGGGACTGAACATCTGCTTTCAGTGTGGGAAAGAGGGCCACAGGGCAAGGGATTGTCACATGGCTAAATGTTACGACTGTGGCAAGACTGGACACATGAGCAGAGACTGCAAGAAGTCGAGGGCAGGAAGCTCCAGTGCAAGGAAGGGGAGTAGAGGATGAAGGTCAGAGCATTCGCTATGACCGAGAGGAGGCTAGAGCGGACTCCGACACGACGTCAGGTACGTTTCTAGTAAATTAAATTTGTGCATCTGTGCTTTGATTTTGGTGCTAGTAGTAGTTTCATTCCTGCTACCTTCTGTAATAAGTTGCACATTAAGAGTAGGAAGGTCAGTGAGCCCTTCGATGTAGAAATTGCTATTGGTAAGTCCACTAGGTTGCTTGATGCCCTAGAGGATTATGCAATAGAATTGGAAGAGCACGTGTTTCCTGTGAGACTATTCAGGACGAACGTAGGTAGATTGATACGTGCCTTGGGTAGAATTGGCTAGTAGCCTATGAGACAAACACCGAGTGTTGCAAGAAGGTGGTTTGATCAACCGCTCCCGACATAAGTTCGGTGCCGACCTACGGCGATGGAGTAATGATGAATGCCTCATCTGGGAAAGGGGATCATCCGATTCAGAAAGCAAGGAAAGCAATTACCGAGGTATATAGGGCCATTCTAAATTGTTGCTCAGGTGGGAGAAGTGGCCTATCGACTGGAGCTACCCGATGAGTTAGGAATTCATCCAACGTTCCATGTGTCTCGTCTGAGGAAGTGTTCAATCGATGAGGATATGATTGTGCCACTAGAGGATATCGGGATGGACGAACGACTCAACCACGTGGAACAACCGGTGGCCATTACTGATAGAAGGGAGAGACGAGCTAAGATGGTTTCATTTGTGCGAGTACAGGGGAGCCCAGAAGGGGTCTAAGCCTACGTATAAGATCAAGGAAGAGATGAGACAATATCACCAGCAACTGTTCAAGAAGCGACAGGTTTCGGGGACGAAACCTATATAAGAGGGGTGGATTTGTTAAAAAGAAGAGAAAATAAAAGTATAAAGAAAGAAATAAGGAATAACACAAGTTGAAGGACTGAAGTTGTGCAAGGTGCAAACTTTAATATAATTATGTTTAAAAATAAGGGCATGGCTGCACATGCCGCCACTACCCACCTATGTTCCGGCTGAAAAAGGAAGAAAGAAGAAGAGTTCATAGTTTTAGAGAGAGAAGAAGCTGAAATCTCCTTGAAGGTGAGTTTTCTTGGGTTAATGCTCGGTTTCAGACGAATTTTCAGCTTCTAGGCCGAGATTTGTGGTGCTAAGTGCCTGTTTTCGTGGGTTTTAGGAGCTGAATTTGTAGGTGGAAGTATGTTGCTTGAAGGTTGCTTCAGGTGAGTTCCTGAACACCTCTTTTTACTGATTTTCAAAGTGTTTAGGGCTACTATGCATACCGAGCAAAAGATTTTTAAGTAACCATGAGTTTTTCAGCATGTTGTTCGATGGTGCTCTGTTGTTGTATGTTTTTAAGGTTGTTTTTGAGGTTATGTTTGATGTTTAGCATGTTTTAGTGTTTGTAGCATGTTAGATCTATGATAGGAAGTGTTAGATTGATGTTTGAGAACTGGTTGTAGTATAGTTGGTATTTCAAAATGTTCCTATGCGCCTAGATTATTTCCATACGCCTAACTTACCTCATGCTCCCAAGTGACCTCATGCGCCCAAGATCATGCGCCCAAATAGTAGTCATACGCCCAACATGATGCCCATGCGCCTATGTGTAGGCCATGCGCTCAAACAGTGGCCCATGCGCCCAGAGTTGCCCGTGCGCCTAAGTGTAGGCCATGCGGCCAACCAGTGGCCCATGCGCCCAGAGTTTCCCATGCGCCCAAACAGTGGCCCATGCGCCCAAACAGTGGCCCATGCGCCCAGAGTTGCCCATGCGCCTAAGTCTAGGCCATGCACCCAAACAGTGGCTTATGCACCCAGAGTTGCCCATGAGCCTAAGTGATGGCCATGCGCCCCAGCAGTGCCCATGCGCCCAGAGTTGCCTATGCGCCTAAGTGTTCATGCGTCCCAGCAGTGCCCATGCGCCTAAGCAGGACTCATGCGGCTGCATAGTGGTAATGCGCCTAGGCTGTTTTCCTTAGATTTTTTATGCTCATGCGCCTGAGATGTCCAACTGTTCTTCATTTTGGACTTAGGGTTTTCTGAGGATTTTATGAGGTTGTTGGTTGGGATAGGTTCTGTTGTGATGTGATGGCTTGTGCTTGATGTGCTATGTATGATGATGTGATGATTATGAGGTGTGCGATGGGATATCTTTCCATTTTTAACGGTTTTCAAATGTATGTATTATGGTATGTAATACGTTATGTATGATGTTATGACTTTACATGGTATGATGTATGAATGTACGTAAAGTATTATGTAATGAAAGTGAAAGATAACGAATGATGAGAATGGAAGTAACGTACGATGAGATCCTTGTCGCGTACCCCGGTACTGTGTCAGTCTTCGAACATGAGTCGGGGGTTTGTTTACAGGCCCCAGCACAGTATCAGTCTTCGGACATGAGTCTAGGTATTGCATGAGACAGGATGGCATGTGAAAGAGATGAGGTCTTGTTGCTCGCCCCGGTACTGTGTCAGTCTTCGGACATGAGTCGGGGGTTTGTTTACAGGCCCTGGCACAGTATCAGTCTTCGGACATGAGTCGGGGGTGTTGCATACGAGATGGGATTCTTGTCGCATACCCCGGTACTGTGTTAGTCTTCGGACATGAGTCGGGGGTTTGTTTACAGGCCCCGGCACAGTATCAGTCTTCGGACATGAGTCGTGGGTATTGCATGAGGCAGGATTCGGATGATAGTAAGTATGTATTGTTTGATGATAAACGATGACGAAGATAAATAATTATTATCAATGTGTATGTATGATGTGTGATCATGATCGAAAGTAAAAGTTTGTTTTAACGAAAGTAAAGTATTTTATTTATACAACTAGAACTCACTCAGCGTCATTGACTTTTGTATGCATAATAGTTGGCAGGTATTTTGTTGATGCTGAGGAGTTGTAGGCATGGATGCATAAGCTACTAGGGACGTTTTGAGGCTGGCATCCACATTTTTAATATGATGTTGTATTTCAAAATATAAACGAATGATGTAACGTAATGATATGTTTTAAATTATTAATGAAAAGTTTTAAATTCCGCTGCAAAAGTAATGTATGTTTTAAATATTTTATGCGATGACGGTCCAGCTGTAAGTGTCCCGGGAACGAGGCCTTACAACACTCTTCATTAAAAGAACAGGGAATGACATGATGCTGTTTTAAGTTTATGTTGATTGTAACACCCGAAAATTTGTTTAAAATAAAGAAAAAGAAAAGTATCTTGAAAGAAAAGATAATGGGCACAAGTGGAAGGGGGTAAAGTGTACAAGGTGCAAAACACTATTATTTTATGATTAAAAGGGGTATGGCCGCCCATGCGTTCCTCTCTACTTTCTGCTTTTCGACTGGAAACAAGAAAGAAGAAAGAAGGACAGAGTTCTCTTGGGTTTTCCAAGAAGAAGAAGATGAAAATTTTGAAGGTAGGTATTTTCTTGTGTTTTTGGTTCGCTTTTGGCTGAATTTTCAGTTTGTGGACCGATTCTTATGTGTTTTTGTGCTTGGTTATGTGTTTTTGGTGTGTTTAGGTTGTTTGAACTCTTTGTGCCCTCAAGTTCGGTGGAGTTTTGCTTGAAGGCTGCATTGGTGAGTTCTAGATCCCCGGTTTTCTTGTTTTAACTGTATTTTTAGGGCTGAAAATGCATATAAAAATGTTTTACAACTTATATTTTGTAACCGTATGAATGTTTGTGTATGATTGATTATGTTCTATGGTTTTATGCTTGTTTTAGGTGCTTAGTATGTTAGATTTAAGATATGGACATGTTAGAATGATGTTTGGGACTGAAATTTATAAGTTTGAATATAACTGCTGCTCATGCGCCTGAAATTTTACTTGGACACCTAAGTCCCTTCTCATGCGCCCAAATAGGGCTCATGCGCCTGAGAATTTTACCAAAAAGCCTAAGTACCAGCCCGTGTGCCCTAATAGTACCCATGCGCCTAGAAAATTGTTCATGCGCATAACTATTGGTTCATGCACCCAAACAGTACCTCATACGCCTAAGTGCTCATGCGCCTAAGTAAGGCTCATGCGCCCAAGCAGTGCTCATGCGTCTAGGTTTCCTCATGCGCCTAAGTCTTTCCCATGCGCCCAAGTGCCATGCGCCTGCATAATGCTCATGTGCCTAATGCCTTAGAAATTTTTTTGAAAATTTGAGAGATAGAAATTTTAAGACTTAACCTTGGGATGTTTTGGTGGTTATGTTTGTTGATGTTATGCTTGTTTGTGGCCTGTTCTTATGTTACATATTATGTATTATTATGTGACTTTACGTGGTGTGTTTATGCTCGTATACGTAAAGTATTATCATAAATGAAGTGAAAGATTAATGTTAAAGAAAAGTGGAACATAACGAATGAATGAAAGTCTTGCAAGCAAAATGAAAGGAGGTTCACAGCCACGAGTTGTCAGCTCAACTGTGTGTGGGTTAGCTACCCCATGAGGATGCATGCAGGGTCAATCTTTGAGATTGACGGGACCCTTGTTGCTTTCCCTAGGTACTAGGTCAGGCTTCATGCGCAATGTTAGGGGTCTATTTATAGACTTCGGCCCAGTACCCGCTTCGTGCACAATGTTCGGGGTATTGCACATTGATTCGATAGAAAGTGAAAGGTAATGATGAAAGTACGAAATGAATGACAAGAATGATGAAAGATAATAATGAATATTATCTCGTTGTATGTATGAGGTGTGATCACGTATGGAAATGATGACTTTCATGGAAAAGGAAGTATTTTAAGATAAGATATTTTATATATTTTAACTAGGTATTTTAATATTTTTAAAGCTAGAACTCACTCAGCAACGCTGACTTTTATGCATTTTCAGTTGGCAGGTAACTTGTTGCTGGGGATGGCACGCGGGTGAGGCTACTTGGCGGGCAAAGACAGACATCCATTCGTGCTTAATGATATTGTTGTTTTGTAATACAACTGGATGATTCTTTTGTAACCGTTAAAATACAATGATGTATTATTTAGCAACATCAAGTATTCATGCATGAATGATTTTTGATAACTTAATCCGCTGCGATATTTTCATGAAATGTATTTATTTTATATGAAAAATGCTGTGATGGTCCAACTATGAGGTCTTCGGGAATGGGGCCTTAGAAGTTGGTATCAGAGCCAAAGTTTAAGAGAAATGGGTAAATTATTTTAAAAACCTAAATTTAAACTAAGAATGGGACCAAATGAAGGGATGCCAGCCCAAGTAGCTACGTGCCGTCAGGTATTTCTTTTCCTATATTAACCGGTATTATGTGCTCGTGCTATCTAATTTATGTGCCCTTAGTAGATTTGAATACTAATGTAGTCAGGATGGGAAATGCTTGGGAGATGAAGAGTAAAGTAAGTGGCTAATCATAACTGGCCACTGTAATTAGGGACTTACTATACTTGACATAAATCTAGATATTACCTTGAATGACCGTGTTAGTGTTTGAATCTTATAGTGTTTAGAGGATTGCTGGTGGTAGATCGTCGTAAGCTTCTCGAGGAGGAACAAGGGGTGGCCGTGGTGCTGGGCCACGTGTCACGAGGAACAAGACCAAGACTGATGAGACGGCTCCCGATGAGCCCAAGCTGCATCACCAGGAGGGCGGTGGTGAGAGTGCTAACTTGAGAGCCTCAGTAAAGGAGGCAGTTGTAGAGGAAGTGCATCAGGTCATGCAGACGATCCTACTGCCTGTGGTGACCGAGGTCATCCATGTAGTGAGAGAGGATGAGAAAAAGGAGAAGGAGGAGGAGAGAAAGAAAACTGATAGGAGAAGGAGGGATGATAGAGATTAGGATGAAGGGGAGCAACTAAACACTGAGATGGCGGCCTCCAGTGATGAGGAGGAGGTAGTAGTGCGGGAAACCGCGAAGGGGTGCAGCTCTGGGGCATTCCAACGATGCAAGCCCCCAACTTTTGATGGCAATGGTAACGCTGCTGCAGCTCACCGATGGGTGAGAGAGATGGAGGCTATGTTGGAGATCAGCGAATGTAGGGAGGACCAAAGGGTGAAGTTTGTCACTCACTCATTCGTGGACTCGGCTTTATGCTGGTGGGATAATATTGTTCAAACCAAGGGCAACAGGGCTATTGGGAAAATGAGGTGGGGAGAACTAAAGAAAATGGTGATCGAGGAATTTTGTCCTCACCGGGAGCTGGACAAGATAGAGAGGGAGTTCCTGCAGTTAGAGGTGGGAACCATGACACACCAGCAGTACACCATGAAGTTTAATGAGATGGCAAGATTGGTGCCGGATTAGGTGACGCCGGTGTCAAGGAAGATCAAGAGGTATATTCAGGGATTGCCGGCGGATATTCGTAGGCACATGATCGCCGCCCGGCCGAGTACTTTTAGGTCGGTGGTCAATCTGGCAGGGAGGCTGTATGATGAAAGGGAAGAGGTGGTGGTAATGGAGGTGAATAAAAAGGGTGGTGGCGACAGGAACTGGAATGGAAAGCGGTTTGGACTTGGTGGTTTCACTCCAAACAACAAGAGGGCGAGGGTGGATGATCAAAGGGTAGTGTCAGTAGGCACGCGGATGAAGAAGTGTGGCAAATATGGAAAGGAGTATACTGGAGAGTCTAAGTGGGGATTGAATGTCTGCTTCAAGTGTGGAAGGCCTGGTCATATGGCAAGGGATTGTAGGGTGTTGAGGTGCTATAACTGTGGTGAAAAGGGTCATGTGAGTAGGGAATGCAAGAAGCCGAGGGCCGAGAGTTCTAGGACGAAGAAGAGGACCGAGAATGAAGGGCAGAGGGCAAGCGCTAGAGCATTCACGATGACCCGGGAGGAGGCCAGAGTGGACCCCGATGTCGTGTCAGGTACGTTTCTAGTAAACCAAACTTGTGCCTTTGTATTATTTGATTCTGGTGCTAGTAGGAGTTTCATTTCTGCTGCTTTCTATGCTAAGTTGCCTATTAGTAGTAGAAATATTGATGAGCCCTTCGATGTAGAAACTGCTATTGGTAAGTCTACTAGAATTTCTGAGATGATAGAAGATTGTGACATAGAATTGGAAGGCCATAGGTTCTCTGCTAAATTATTCGTGATGCCCCTTGGCGAATTTGATGTAGTTTTAGGGATGGATTGGTTAGCAACCTATGAGGCAAACATTGTGTGTCACAAGAAGACGATCCATCTGACAGCGCCCGATGGAAGTTTGGTAACGGTCTACTGTGATCGAGTTACTACGGTTCTGAATTTCGATGGTGGTGGCCGAGACGTGCATGAAACGGGAATGTAGTGCCTACCTGGCTTACGTGAAAGATATGGATGTGTGAGTACCATAATTTTCCGACGTACCAGTTGTGTGTGACTTTCCAGACGTGTTCCCAGAAGATTTACCAGGTGTGCCACTGGACCGCGAGATCGAGTTTCAGATCGGTTTGATACCTGGTGCTCAACTTGTTGCCAAGGCACCGTATTGATTGGCTCCGTCTGAAATGAAGGAACTTATGGTTCAGTTGCAAGAGTAGCTGGACAAAGGGTTCATCCGGCCGAGTATCTCTCCCTGGGGTGCTCCGGTCTTGTTTGTAAAGAAGAAGGACGGTAGTATGAGAATGTTCATTGACTACCGTGAGTTAAACAAGTTGACGGTGAAGAACCGATATCCATTACCCAGAATTGATGATATGTTTTATCAACTCTAAGGTGCCAGTTGGTTTTTGAGGATAGATCTCCGATCTGTTTACCATCAATTGAAGGTGAAGGAGCAAGATATTCCCAAAACAGCTTTTCGCACCAGTTATGGACACTACGAGTTTCTCGTTATGTCCTTTGGTCTAATTAACACGCCAGCTGCTTTCATGGATTTAATGAATCGGGTCTGTCAGCCGATGTTGGATAAATCAGTGATTATGTTTATTGATGATATTTTGATTTATTCGAAGAGCGAAGAAGAGCATGCCGACCACATTTGGGAGGTATTGAAGACACTTAGGAGAGAGAAGCTGTATGCTAAGTTCTCTAAGTGTGCTTTCTGGTTGCGCGAGGTTCAGTTTTTAGTTTATGTGGTAAATTCCGAGGGGATCATGGTAGACCCAGCAAAGGTTGAGGCGGTGATGCAATGGAAGTCTCCAAAGACGCCATCCGAGATCCGCAGTTTCTTGGGTTTGGCGGGCTACTACAGGAGGTTCATCCAAGACTTTTCCAAGATAGCCTCACCATTGACCAAGTTGACCCGCAAAGATGTAAAGTTTGTATGGGGTCTGGAACAAGAGAATGCTATTGAGGAGTTGAAGATGAGATTGACTCAAGCTCCTATCTTGACATTGCCCGAAGGGAACGAAGACTTAGTGGTCTATTCGGATGCTTCTTATTTAGGGTTGGGTTGCATGTTGATGCAACGAGGAAGAGTAATAGCCTATGCGTCCCGACAGTTGAAAATCCACGAGGCTAATTACCCCACTCATGACTTGGACCTAGCAGCCGTGGCCTTCGTGTTGAAGATTTGGAGGCACTACTTGTACGGGACGAAGTGCACTATCTTCACGGACCATAAAAGTTTGAAATACTTCTTTGAGCAGAAAGACCTCAATATGAGGCAAAGGAGGTGGCTAGAATTGATCAAGGTTTATGATTGTGAGATCCACTATCATCCGGGCAAGGCCAACGTAGTGGCAGATGCCCTTAGCCGAAAAGAGAGACCCGAGCCAATCCGGGTGAAAGCTTACCAGTTGATTATGACCTATGATGTAATGATATAGGTAAAGGAGTTCCAAGATGAGGCGTTGAAAGAAGATCGCCTTAACTCTAAAAGGATGAGAGGTCTGGTCATGGAGTTAGGTGAAAATACTCTCGGAATTAAAACCCGCTTTGGGCGGATGTGGATCCCTAGTTATGGAGACCTACGGGGGCGAATCATGGATGAGGCTTATAAGACTCGATACTCCATTAATCCCGGTGCTACCAAGATGTATCATGATATGAAGAAAGATTACTGGTGGCTGGGTATGAAACGTGATGTGGTAGAGTATGTGAGTAAGTGCCTTACTTGCTTGCAAGTGAAGGCAGAGCATCAGAAGCCATACGAGAAGATCCAACCTTTGGATATACCAGAGTGGAAGTGGGAGCACATCACCATGGACTTTATCACGAAGTTACCACGTACGGCAAGGGGGTACGATGCCATATGGGTGATAGTTGACCGTCTGACAAAGAGTGCTCACTTTTTGCCGATCCACGAGACGTATTCATCCGAGAGGTTGGCGGATCTATTCATTAAGGAGATTGTAGCTCGTCATGGTGTACCGGTGTCTATTTTGTCGGACCGTGACACTCGGTTTACATCTAAGTTTTGGAAGAGATTCCATGATGCAATGGGTACGAGGTTGCATATCAATACGGCTGACCATCCTCAGACAGATGGTCAGTCGGAGAGAACTATACAGACGCTTGAGGATATGCTCCGAGCATGCATCATTGATTTTGGAGGAAGCTGGGATGAACACTTACCGTTAGTTGAATTCTCATACAATAACAGTTGTCACGCCAGTATTGGTATGCCTCCTTATGAGATGCTATACGGTAGGAAGTGTAGAATGCCCGTGTGTTGGGGGGACATCGGGCAGAAAGAGTTGGGAAGTATTGAGGTGATCGAGGCTACGACTGAGAAGTTAGAAAAGATCAAAGCCTTTATGAAGGCAGCGAAGGATAGACAAAAGTCGTATGCCGATAAGAGGTGTAGACCGATTGAATTCAATGAGGGCGATAGAGTCGTGTTGAAGGTCTCGCATTGGAAAGGAATCATCCGGTTTAGAAGGCGGGGTAAGCTCAGTCCAAGATATATAGGACCTTTCTGAATCATTGCTCGAGTAGGAGAGGTGGCCTATAGGTTGGAGCTACCCGATGAGTTAAGTGGGATTCATCCAACATTCCATGTATCTCATCTGAGAAAATGCCTAGCTGATAAAGACATGATCGTACCACTGGAAGACATTGAAGTGGATGAACGGCTCAACTATGTAGAGCAACCAGTGGCAATCATTGACCGAAAAGAAAAGAGGCTACGGAATAAAGTGGTTCCATTGGTGCGAGTGCGGTGGAGGCACAGGAAGGGATCTGAGTCTACGTGGAAGACCGAGGAAGAGATGAGATGACTTTACCCATAACTATTCGAAGAATGACAGGTTTCGGGGATGAAACCTCTATAAGGAGGGTGGACTTGTAACACCCGAAAATTTGTTTAAAATAAAGGAAAAGAAAAGTATCTTGAAAGAAAAGATAATAGGCACAAGTGGAAGGGGGTAAAGTGTACAAGGTGCAAAACACTATTATTTTATGATTAAAAGGGGTATGGCCACCCATGCATTCCTCTCTACTTTCTGCTTTTCGACTGGAAACAAGAAAGAAGAAAGAAGGACAGAGTTCTCTCGGGTTTTCCAAGAAGAAGAAGCTAAAATTTTCAAAGGTAGGTAATTTCTTGTGTTTTTGGTTCGGTTTCAGCTGAATTTTCAGCTTGTGGACCGATTCTTATGTGTTTATGTGCTTGGTTATGTGTTTTTGGTGTGTTTAGGTTGTTTGAATTCTTTGTGCCCTCAAGTTCGGTGGAGTTTTGCTTGAAGGCTGCATTGGTGAGTTCTAGATCCCCGGTTTTCTTGTTTTAACCGTATTTTTGGGGCTGAAAATGCATATAAAAATGTTTTACAGCTTATATTTTGTAACCGTATGAATGTTTGTGTATGGTTGTTTGTGTTCTATGGTTTTATGCTTGTTTTAGGTGCTTAGTAAGTTAGATTTAAGAAGCTGATGAAGAATAGATTTGAAATGAGTGCCATGGGAGAACTCAATTTCTTTCTAGGAATTCAAGTGAAGAAAGTTGACAATGGCATCTTCATAAACCAGTCAAAGTATGTACATGACATACTAACTAGATTTCATCTGACTGATTATAAGGTTGTAAGAATCCCATAGCCAAAAACCACTCCTTAGGACCTAATCTTGAGGGGAAGTGTGTTGATGAACATCAATACAAGGCAATGATTGGGTCTCTTATGTACCTAATAGCCAGTAGGCCTGATATCATGTTATTACATGCATATGTGCAAGATATCAAGCCAACCCTAAGATGTCACACCTAGTTGCTGTCATGAGGATTCTTAGATACCTTAAAGGAGCTCCTAAACTGGGACTTCGGTATCCAAATAATTCTGACTTCAATCTGTATGCATATACAAATAGTGACTATGGTGGCTGTAATATGACTTGCAAGTCTACATCTAGGGGATGTCAGTTCCTTGGTGAAAGGACAGTCTCATGGCAATACAAGAAGCAATCTTGTGTATCTGCATCAACTGATTAAGCTGAATACATTTGCTACTGCAAGCTGCTGTGCTCAAGTGCTTTGGATTTATAATCAGATGCTAGATTATGGATTCAACTTCAAAAAGACTCCTATCCACATAGACAATAATAGTACTATCTCAATCATAAAGAATCCAGTGCAGCACTTAAAGACAAAGCATATTAATATAAGGTATTATTTGATCAGAGATAATTTTGAAAAAGGATTAATTAAATTGGTCAAAGTTAACACAAGTGAACAATATGCTGATATGTTCACAAAAGCATTTGATGAACACAGATTTAAATATCTTGTAGCATCCATTGCGGTTATTAAATTTAAGTAGATTTTCTTAAATTAATTTCAAAATTGTTTTTCAAAAGGTGTGTGTCTTTACTATTGTCTAATTCATTACTCATATAAGACCTGTTAATCTCGGAAGAATTTTTTCTAAGTAAATATTCCTTAGAATTATGGACAGACCTTCTCTCGAAGAAATTGATTCGACTTCGAAAGAAAAATATGTCTTCAAAACTAATAACTACTTACTAAGGGATTTAATGGAAAGAAATTCTAGTATATCTTCTGAAGCTTAAGTAGGTTTAGGACTTTTGGCTAATATGCTCAAATCTTTATAATTTGTACCCTAATACTATGTTGCCTAAGTTAGTTTGAATATATTATTGGCTACTTAAGCGAAAAATATGGGTTTTCACTTGTTTTCAACATTAATAGTTAGAGTAAATTACATGAACTATCCCTGGGTTTGCACGTATTGCAACTTTAGTCCCTACTTTTAAAAAATTACAGATAAGGTCCTGAAGTATGCATGGTTTGCGCACATGTAGTCCCTAACACTAATAGAGGTTAACTTAACCAGTTAAGCTTATATGAAATGACCATAGTACCCTTAACTTTAAAAATAATTACCTATACACACACACACACACACACACACACACACACATATATATATATATATGTATATATATTGCATAAACAAAAAAAAAATCCACGCCCTCCCCTTCCAAATCAACGGCGACCTACCGCCGCCGCAAGTCCGGCAACCCCACCGCCGCCAGAAGTCCGCCAACCCCCCTGTCACCACCGTCTTCTCCAGTGTACCTCCGACGTCGTCCACCGTTCCCCCACGTTGACCACCATGCTCCGCCGCCGCAAGTCCGGCAATTCGCAGTCTGATTGATCCCCAACCCCCACCTCTGCAACTCTAACTACCAGCCTTCCCATGCCGGGACCGACGACTGGCGGACGGCACTACCTCCGGCCATCTCCAATGGAACCAGATCCAACCACCACCATCACCACCCTCGTCTCTCTCTCCTCTTTTTTCCACCATCGGTGGTGATCGTTGCAGGTGGTGGCAGTCGGCGTTGATGTAGTTGGTGCATTGATATAGTTGGTACGATGATGTAGATGGTGGTGGTTAAGATGATGTAGGCTGGAAAACAAGGTAAGGGTGGCCGGTGTGTTGGCGTTGTCGGTGATGGTGATGGTGGTCATATTGGTGGTGGCCGTTGGATTTTATGGTGGTTGGAAGATCCGACCTGTTGGATTTGGGTGGTGTGCTCAAGCGGTGGTAGTAGGAACAATATAGTGATTACGATGGTGGTTAAGGATGGTGATGGTGGTGATATGGTGGCTAGTGGGTTGAGGGTGCAGGTGGCGGCGGTGGTGGTGGGTTAGGGGTGGAGGCGGCGGTGACGGTGGGATGAGGGTAGAGGCAGCGGTGGCGGTGGGATGAGGGTAGAGGCGGTGATGGTGGGTAGAGGCGGCGATGGTGGCTGTTGAATGTGGTGAAGAGGATAAAAAAGAAGGGGTATTTTGGTCCTTTAAAAAAACTAGCAGAGAAACTTAACCTTTGTTAGTGTCAGGGACTGTCAGCGTGGACTTCTTACGTAGTTCAGGCCCTCATCGGTAATTTATTGAAAGTAGGGACTAAAGTTGCAATACGTGCATACCCCAGGGACTATCCATGTAATTTACTCTAATAATTATTTATATTTGTTAATAAAATAATTATTTATTAGTGAGTTTGCATTTTCTACTCGAGAGGATCACGATAAATCAAACCGTGTCCAAAATGGAGCTAAGATAAATAAGATATTGATTCTCTGGGGTGTGTTATGGAAAGAAAATTGGTGAGTTACTGTGAATCATCTACTATGATATCATTAGAGGTTGTGGAACGAATCAAGTTGCAAATAACTGGCATGTGATTCTACTATGCAGAAGCGAACAAGTTGTTCAAATTGTAGAATATTAACTTATAATTTAATAGAGTTAATTTACGTATTAATATGAAAAATAATTCACAAATTAAATAGAGTTTATTTGTGTATTAAATGATTGATTCTTTATATTTTTGGTGTGGGTATAAATACAAGACATATGGTTCTTGTATTATACGCTTGAAAAACCACACGTGTTTGAGAAACCACACACACTTTGAAGAATATCCAACATTATTCGCTCTCGATACTTTTTTTCAAGACACATTCTTGTTTGGTGTTACCTTGGATGCGATGATATCTCCGGCAGTATACACATTGTTCCAGTATTGTTTGAGTACTGCCCACCAATAATGAGAGTACTTTATTATTATTGTTATTTTATTTATTACTTAATAAAAGTGAACATATGTCCTATATATATGATTTGAATTCCGCTATTCCATAATCGGTGAGGGGTATGACATATTTGAGCAAATTTTTAGCTAGTTTCAATAAAGGGTTGTTCTTTAAAGATGGTCAGGATGGTTGTCTTTCATCACAACATTGATTCAAGCAACTGTGTACTTTCATCAGTCAACTAGGATGGACCTGTGGTGGTGGTAGTTTACTAGTGGTGGGCGACTTTGTTTTTGTGGCTTGACCGGACCGACCGGTCGAATAGGTTAGACCGGTAACCGCATACATCCCTGATCCCATTCCGTGCTTTTGAGTGTTTCCGGTTCATTTGGTCGGTTTTGATGGATAGTGCTTGAACTGACGAGCAGTGATCAACGATTAGACCAGATTTTATGTCTTTTTTTCTATTTTCAAAGTGCTCAATAAGAAAAAAATAAAAAGAGATTAAGATGAAGAATATGGTTGAGTTACAGATAGACAAGGTCAATAGTCAAGAGGAAGACAAACATTGTAGATCGACGCTTTAAGGTTCTTTCTCATTTGAGGTTTTGGGAAGAATATAATAGCTAATTGATAGAGTATGTGAGTTGTAGCGTTTGAACTTTGAAGAATATAATAGTTAATCGACAGTGGAGCTTAATATTGAAAATTTTATGAGGGTTATGGGGAAACATGATACAACCTCATAAATTTTCTGTGTCTTTCACTCACAACCATACCTTATATATAAAGCATCCACTCATATAAAAATGAAGAACGAACTATGAATGCTCTTAAAAAATGTACAAAGAAAAAAAAAATAAGTCTCCAAACATGAAAAGATAAAAGAGTAATAATTTCAAATATTTAAAGTTATTATAATAATTAATTTGTTTATTTATAATAGTAAGGTGAATAATACGAATAGTTATGTTATGGTTAGGTTGAGAAATATTGTAAAGGTATAGATAGTTTATTTTTTATATCTAATTATTACTAAATAATTTATTATTTAGTAACACGCTCCCTGAAGTTGATCAAATAGATCATCGATTCGAGGAAGTGGATACCGTTTTTTGATGGTTATCTTGTTTAGCTCATGATAATCAATACATATACACATTGATCCATCCTTCTTCGTTACAAATAGAATTGGAGCTCCCCAAAGCGAAGAACTCGGTCGGATAAATCCCTTCTCTAACAGTTCATCTAATTGTTGCTTTAATTCTATCATTTCAGTTAGAGCTAATCTGTACAGGGCTTTAGCTATTGGTGATGTACCTAGTACCATATCAATTCTAAATTCAACTTCTCGATCAGGTGGAATCCCTGGCAATTCATCTGGAAAGACGTCGGTAAATTCAGCTACAACTGGCACGTCTTCAATCTTTTTCTTCATTTTGTCATCTGATACAGTGATCAGATATGCTAGACATCCTTTCCTTAAGCATTTGGTTGCTTTTAACATTAAGATTATTCCAACATGATTTGTTGGTTTTTCACCCTTGACAATAATCTCTTCTCCGGTAGGCGCACAAAGTTTAATAAGCTTTTGATTACAAATGATATGAGCTTGGTTCGAGGTCAACCAGTCCATACCAAGTACCATGTCAAATCCCGCTAATGTCATACGCAAAAGTTTCACAGGGATGACACGATTAGAAAGAGTAATCCTACCGTTATCTAAGGATTCTGAGATTTTAACTAGATCTTCGTTTGCAGTTTCAACTTCATAGGATTTGTCTAACTTTACTAGAGGTTCATTTAATAAACTACAGAACTTATAGTCTATGAAGCTTTGGTTTGCACCATAATCAAATAAAATTCTAGCATAAACGTTATTGATAAGATGTGTACCGGTAATGACGTCCGGCAAGTTAGCAGCCTCACGAACATTAATCACAAATGCTCATGTTGGCTTCTTCACACCAGGATCTGTCTTAGTTCTAGATCCAGCACCACCTTCTTTATTAAGCTTTAGGCATTCAAACGTATAGTGCCCTTTTTCATTGCATTTGAAGCAAGTTATCACCTTTTCCTGTAGCAAGCCTCAGAAGTATGTCCTGAAGTCTTGCAGTAGTTGCAGAATAGAGTGGATCTACATCTTCCTGTGTGTCTCTTCCCACACGTTTTGCACCTGGGGAGAGAGTATGAAACTTCTTTCTTTTCGAAACCTTTATCAAATTTCTTTGTCTCTATATTCGGTTTATGGGCCACCTCTTTCTTCTTATTCTCTTCCTGGATTCTAACCATTCCATCTATCAAAAGCTCAACTAACTCTATCGCATACTCTATTGTCTGTGGCATGACCGCCTTTACCATATCACGAATTTCATTGACCAGTCCCCAAATATAATGACTTATCATGTTGCATTCGGGTGTCACAAGATATGACACCAGTCGGGCATATGCAAAGAATTTGGTATTATACCCCTTGTTATCTGAACCAACCATTTGAAGATTCAGAAATTCATTGTTGATTTTCTCCTTTTTGTTCATTGGGCTGAACTTTCAAGTTACCAATGCATAAAATTCATCCCAAGTCATCATAAGTCTAATCTCGTCACTTCGACTGAATAACAGAGTTCCACCATTCCAATGCCTCATCCTTGAAAGAATGTGAGGCGAACAGAACCATGTCCTCATCAGCACACTTGCTAATGGCTAAGACTGCTTCGATCTTTTCCAGCCATCGGATGGCTGCAATTGCTCCTTCGTTGCCTGAAAACTCAGTAGGTTTACACGCTTGAAATATTCGATATGAACATCCATCCTGTTTCTTCCTTTTCTTAGGCGTTTCATCTTCGGAATTTTCATCACTCGAGCTATGATGATCATCATCTTTCTTTCTAGATCTTGAAATTTCTTTAGTTTGGTTGTGAGGTTCTTTCTCTTTCAATGTTGAGATTATCGTAGGAATCGCGTCTTTAATTCCCTCATCAATCATCCTTTGTATTTCGGCTTTCTGGGCCACACGATCTTCATCTTCGTTAATTATCTTACGATTCCCTCTAGTATACACTGCGGGTCTACTTTCATTGTTCTTCGACATTCTACAACGAGAACAAGAGGGAGTATCTCAATACTAAGATTCAAAATTTTTGTCAATAGTATTATTGGATACTTTGATAGGTATCTCCATCATTTACGAGAAATAAGGTTCGTTTATTATGTCAGTATAACAAGGCATCTAGCTACTTTTTTCTTAGTAGGCAATATTTCTGATATTGGTTAGAGCCTAGATACTAAGGCAAGTATCTAATTCGCTAAAACCTGTGGCTCTGATACCAACCTATCACACCCCAGTTTCAGGGCACCCCGAGAGTGCGACCGATTGGTACGCGTTATTGTTCACTTTTTATTTGCTTGTCTAGAAAGACGTTTACGTAGCGGAAAATCATTTCACAATTTATCTGATTATTTATAAAACAAACTTTCATATATTCATTGGGGATTAAATACCCAAAATTTTACATAACATTGTTCAAAACAATGTTTACAAATTTTCTGTCTACTGACAGATATTCAAAACTTGCCACAAGGTCTATGCTTAGGAAACTTTAGCCCTTCCAGCAATATTCTTGCTACTATATTCATCATAGGGTTTCCATGACTAGGATTCATAGTCCATCCAGCACTAACACATGACTAAACATATTTAATCATGTTTACCTGAAAATGTTTGAAAATAATACATCAACGAAAAGCTGGTGAATACATTTAAATTGACACAAAAATATTTCGGCATGAATAACGATAAACAGTCAATCATAAATTAATGGTAAACCACACATTTAGCACTCTATTTCAACTGGAAGTCCCCCCTCCATATATACTTGTATTGGTGCTTAGGCAGTCTTACTACGGGACTCTCCGGATCTACACTGAGTCTGAACCAGCCCTGGTATGGGATTTTTACCCATCCCCAGGATATAATTTGATCAAACACACATATACTTTTGGTCTAAATGTTTTAGCAGAATACCTCTATGCATTAACATGGTTAACGTACTAATGCCATTTTTGCAAAATAAAATCATTTGAATGTTTTGAAAGTATTAAACGTATTCACCTGGTAAATTGAACAGAGCCTCTAAACTTGATAAGCTTTTGTTTATGAACCTCGAAGTAACTTAAGGATTAAGTCATGAGCCTCTAACAACTTGATTAAATCAAAACTTCTATACCTGTTGTCTAGAGTATATACACCGGTTTCCTAATCTCGGGTTATCTTTATGGTGTTTAAAAGATAGTAGAGAGTTTCGTGTGTGAAAGTAGGGAAGACGATCAAAAGGTTATGAAATGAAATGAAGCAAGAGGCATCTATTTATGCATTGATATTTCTTACTCATTAAGTATTTCTTACTTATTAAGTTTTATCCAAACTTAACTATTAAGTTCAAAACTTAGCAATTAAGTTTTATATTTTATTCAAAACTTAGCCATTAAGTTTTATATTTTATCCAAGTCTTAGCTATTAAGCTTTATCCAAAACTTAGCCATTAATTTTCATCCCAATTTTATCTAAAACTTAGGCATTAAGTTTTATCTGGTACTTAATTGTTAAGTTTTATCCGTAACTTAATTATCAAGTCGTATCTCAAGGCTTAGACATTAAGTTTTATCTAAAACTTAGTCATGAAGTCACGCGTGAAATATAGCCATGATTATATAATTGACAAAAAAAAATATGAAAATTTCGCAGGTGCTACACTTGGTTATGAGTGAAGCACACAATTCTAAGTATTCTATACATCCTGGTTCTGACAAGATGTATCATGATCTGAAGGCGCACTATTAGTGGCCTAATATGAAGGCGGATGTAGCTACGTACGTGAGCAATTGTTTAACCTGCTCTAAGGTGAAAGTTGAGTGTCAAAAGCCTTTCGGGTTACTTGTAACATCCCACATTGGTTGGGAAGGAAAACAAAGGCATCTTTATAAGGGGCTTGAGACCTTCCCCACTGTGACGCGTTTTGCCTGGGCGATGGTGGTACGTCCTGGTCCAGGTGAAAACAAAACTGTGAGGCGATGGTGGTTCGTCCCGGCCAAAGCGGACAATATCAAGGTGCAGTTACGCTGGGCTGTTACAAATGGTATCAGAGCCAGGGCCGGGCCGGTGTGCCAGCGAGGACGCTGGGCTCCCTAAGGGGGGTGGATTGTAACATCCCATATTGGTTGGGAAGGAAAACAAAGGCTTCTTTATAAGGGGCTTGAGACCTTCCCCACTGTGACGCGTTTTGCCTCGGCGATGGTGGTACGTCCCGGTCCAAGTGAAAACAAAACCGTGAGGCGATGGTGGTTCGTCCCGGCCAAAGCTGACAATATGATGGTGCGGTAACGCTGGGCTGTTATGTTACTGCAACAACCTGAGATTCCTTTGTGGAAGTAGGAGCAGATTTCTATGGATTTCATTACTAAGTTAACCCGTACTCCTAATGGTTGTGACATGATGTGGGTGATCATGGATCGAATGACTAAGTCCGCTCACTTCTTGGCGATCAAGGAAACGGATAAAATGAATAAGTTAACCCGTATTTACTTGAAGGAGCTAGTTTCGAGACATGGTGTACCAATTTCGATTATCTCGGATCGTGATGCCTGTTTTACATCCTATTTCTTTCAACATGGGTATGATGTGACAACTCACTCGATTTCTTATAACGTAGTAGACCAGTGATGTAACACAACCATGTAACGCAATTTTCGGGACGAAAATTCTTTCAACATGGAGATAATGTGACATCCGATAATTTTTTGTTACCAAACTCCGTTAGTTTCGTTAGGTCGTGCATACACATGTCGTGAGCACATACTAGTTATCGTTGAACGTAGGTGACCTAATAATAATTAACTATGGTTAACAAATAATAATAACTTAATTAATAATTTTGATTATTAATCTGTGGTTATGTGATTCATGAATTTTATATATTATTTGTGAATTTTACTTGATAACGTGACAACGTGTGATATTTAATCCATGTGTTTTATTGCTAGTTGAAAAATATAATTATTATTATGATTAGTAATACTTGTGTTTTGTAGTTAAAAACTTATTTAAAAAGTGTTAAAAAAATAAGTTTTATAAAATATAATTAAGGAGGGTTTAAATTGTAATTGTTAAATAAGTAAAGCGTAACAAAACCCAACCCTAGCCCCCTAACCCCAATCGGCCGAAACCTCCCCAAACCCCCATCCCTTTTTGCTATTTTGATCATGAATAACAATTATTCATAGATTTTGGCATGGATTCAAGTGTTCCAACGTGTTAGCAAGTGCCATTCTTGGTCATTACATGATTAAAGGTTAAATTTTTTTATTTGATTTCATAGTTTTTGATTCAAGAAGAACCCTAGTTCAATTGGAGCATGATATCACGAAATTGATGTTGTTTGATGATGTTTTGATGTTAGTTGTATTGCATTGATGTTAGTTTACGTGGATTATGCAAGAAATTCATAGAATTAATGTGTTGTTCATACCTTACTATAAGTAGTAACTTTTGTGTATGAGATTTTGGAATTATGATGAATTGATGATGTTTATCATGTTTAGATGATTTCAATGAACTAGATTAGATGTAAAGTTGATGAATTTATAAATGATATGGATGATAGATTGATTTTGGGTGTTACTTTCCTGAAAGGAAAACTTTATTGATGTGAATTATTGGATATTGTAAAGTGGGTATGTATATGATGTTAGGATCATGCTAGAATGATGTTTAATGTGTTAGAATGTATTAATTGGGTCATATGGATACTTGATGGATTACTTGGGAAATCTAGGTTATATGAAATATTGCACAAGTGTTGTTTATATTTGGAGGATATGGAATCATGCTTGGGATTATAAAAGATCATTTTTGTGTACGTTAGTTGGTATGAATCTTGTTGAGTAATGTGATAATGAGCATCATACATGCATGTGAATCTGAGGCCCCTACTTAGTAGGATTGGCAGGGTTTAGGGTGTTAAGTCGCGAGTGGCTTCACATGGCATGTAGTGCATGATTAAACTCAATGTATGATTTGTTAGTTGTGATGTAATTATATTTATGTTGAGCATGATGTTTGATTTAAATTTGCATGTGTTGTATGATAATCTATGTTGGTATGATGATCTTGATAGAACTTAAGATTTATAATGTGGCATACGTGGATAACTTGTATGATAATCATGTGTAATGAGTTGCTATACTTAATCAAACAAAATTTCAATTAACATTTCACCAATGGGTCAAACGGGTCAACTAGGTCAAATGAGTCTTTGTTTTCCAAAACCCTTAGGTCAACATGTTTATTGAGCACTTAGGGTTGTTAAACTTCTGGTTACACGTACTTAAGTACTCGTGTGTTCTAGGTAACCTTCGACGGGTTGTCTTTCTACTCACCGTTAGCTTCTCTATTTTCTGTTCGTTTGCGCACCAGGTGAGTTCAATTCTCCACTTTTGTTTACTCTCTTTTTGGGGGAGAAAGCATACTTTATTTTATAATGCTTTAATATTATAACATGTGTTTAGTATGACATAATGTGATATACCATTGAAAGCCCTTACACCTTTGGATCGTTAATTAAGGAATCTAGCAGGAAATCTTGGGTAGTACTACTGGGTCTGACAAGCCCCACCCGTATGACTGGAGGTCAAGCGGGTGCAATATTGTCCTTAACGACTAACAGCGTCACGACTTGGTATGTCATGGCGGAAGGCAAACAAACAAAAATAGTCAGCTTCGATCATGAAATCACTATGGTTATTACTAATGAAATCACACTAGCTATCTATTTCAATATACTTGTTTATATATTTTGGTAAAGACCAATGTTTATGATGACTTACAAACTCTTGAACTCACCAACCGTCGTGTTGACACTTTTGGTATGCTTTTCTCAGGTTGTGACTAGCAGCTGCCCTTAGGAGCACTAACATATAGAGCATGTTTTAACACTAATGGTCTTACATTTGGTTTATTGCATAGTTACATACATTGATTTGGGCGCATGTTTTGTGCATTTTACATTTTAATACTTTGGGTTTGAAATGTTTACTAAATGCTTCCGCAAATGTTTTAAAGTTTTAAGCTCTGATTTGTTTTAAATGTTACATGTAGTGTCGTTCTGAGTAACAAATGACTTGGATCCTGGTTTGTTCACTCGCCTCGTGGTAAAACCCCGCACATGGATTTTAAGGGTGTGACATTAAGCAAGTTCAAGGTTAGGGGCCGTCAATTCATTTATATGTTTCATACTTCTGTCATCCACATATGTGGAATCCTAAGGAGATGAGGTCCTATGTGGAGCATCTGTACCCTCACCACCAGATGTGGTTTCTTGGTGCATTGTATTCCTCTTATCAAAGAATGAATCTAAAGAGACATTCTCAAGGTGAGTTGCCTTGGTTGAGGTCTTAGTGATGTTGTCTCTGTACTGCTGATAAATTGATGGGTCAGTAGTATAGATAGCTTCTTCCATATTGATCCTTTATTCCCTAGGACTAACCTCTTGTTATAAAGGATGTGGGTCAGATGGTTCTACAAACACATCAGTCTCTACTGTTTGTATTGTATGCAAAAGGGGAGATAGTGGTTCATGCTGATGTGTGGTAGGAACATCATCATCCTAAGTGGTAGACATATGTGTGGGAGAGAGTGGAGCTGAGTCTAATGGCCTGGGATGTGAACCAATTCCTAATGAGACTTCTTCCTCGGAAGTTCACTTAGTTATGTGTGTATCCCTTTTGGTTTTCTTAATGGAGTGTTGGGACTCCAATTGATGGCTTGCAGCTTGGGTGTTGGTCTCCATAAAAGAAGGAAGAGAAACCTTCTTCTTTGAGCCTTTTCTAGGTGTGGTTGACACCTTAGAATTGACTAGGACCCTAGTTTCCAATCTTGTGATTACTTGGAGTTTTTGAGATAAATCCAAGTTGGAGAAGTTTGTTTCAGGAAGTTCGGCAGATGGGTTGACTGGTTCAACTGCCAAATTGATTCTTTATTCAGAAATTGTCATACTTGGTTCTTTTTCAAGAGATTTTCTAGTACCACAATGATCATTATACTCTTCATCTAATAAGTCATAATGAGCAAGTAATGGTTGACCCACATTGTTTGTGGTTCTAGCATCTACTTCTGCTGAACGAGGCTGGACTGTATCAACAGATGACTTGGTCACTTGTGGTAGATCTACCCTGTGATCTTTAACACTTGGGACTTGAATGAATGCTAACCTATTGAGAGAGTCTCCTAAAACATTCTCAATCAAACGGTTAAATGCATTTGTGAATCCATCAAGATCAAACATCCAACTAGGAGTGTTACCAACACTATTTAAGGAATTTTCATTAAATATGACATTTTCAGACTTCTTAATAGTATGGTCAACTTTATTGTATACTCTATAAGCCTTAGGCTATGATGAGTATCCAATAAAAAACCCATTTACTGATTTCTTAACAAATTTGGATAGATGATCTTTGGTATTTAGAAGGGTGCATGGACATCCAAAAGGTCTGAGGAACCCTATGAATGGTCTTCTCTTATGCCACAATTCATAAGAGGTTTTTCCATGTGTCTTGACTATCAACACTCAGTTCTGAACATAGCACGCAGTGCTGACTACTAGCCCAGAATGTTATAGGAAGTTTAAAGTCAGACAACATGGTCTTTACAGCCTCAATAAGTATCCTATTTCTTCTCTCAACAACTTCATTTTGCAAGGAGTTCTAGGAGCACTATATTGTCTTGCAATACCTTTGGATTCACAGAAAGAATCAAGGGTGTGGTTCTTGAATTCAGTGCCCAGGTCACATCTAATTATTTTGACTTTTTGATCAATTTGGTTATCTATTTTGATAATAAATGATTATAAAATCTCAGAAGTTTCATCTTTAGTTTGTAAAAACAAAACCTAGGTGAATCTTGTAAAATCATCTATTATTACCAAGCAATATGATTTCCTACCCAAACTCTTTAAACCTGTTAGTCCAAACAAGTCCATGTGCAGCAAGTGTTAAGGAGTTGTGACTGAATTCAATTCTTTGGACTTATGAGAAGATCTGTGTTTCTTTCACTTTTGACAAGCAACGCAGTGGTCAGCACATGCCAACTCCTTGTTCGGAAGTCCTTTGACTAACCCATTCCAAACTAGTTTATTCATGTTTATGAGATTTACATGTGCCAATCTTCTGAGCCAAAAGGAAGATTAATTTAAGAAAGCTTTGGAAATGAAATAGGAAACATTTCTTGAAGGTGATGCATTCTGTGTATTGAACATATACATATTGTCTTTCCTGGAAGCTCTTAAAAGTATTTTGTCATTTGGAATTTCAAACCCAAGGATAGAACAATACATTCATGTTCTGTGAAAAGAGTGCTATGTTTTTGGTCATACTATTGAGACACGCTTAGTAGATTATAGTTGAACTCTTTCACATAGTTCACCTTACCAAAACTTACCTAGCCATTGTTGTCTCTCCCTCTGCTAGTAATGTATCTTCCTTTAGTATCACTTCCAAAGGCAACAGATCCACTATCATATGGTTCCAGATTTAACAGGCATGATCTGTCACCTGTCATGTGCCGAGAGCATCCACTATCCACAATCCACAAGTTTGTTTTAGCCTGCGGATGATCCTGCACATAAACAAGTTGGTTAGTGATGAATGGGGACCTAAACCAGTTTAGTCTTGGGTCTTCTAGTTTTCAATAGTTTTATATCAATGTTAAGTGCTAAGGGGGTTAGTGTTGATTTTGGGTCATCTAAGGATTTGGAAGATGTCTTTGGTTTCCAGGTCTTCTTTTGTCTTTGCCTGATTCTTTGACAGCATCCTTCTTATTATGACCCTTTGAAGCCTTATGAGAAGGTGAAGATTTCTCACCAGTCTTCTTCTTGTTCTTTTGGTCTGTAGTTGCTGACTTATTCTGCAGATGTTTCGTAAGTGCTCAATTTTTCTTGGAATCGGCACTTGAGTGGTTTCGCTGCTGAGCAGTTCTTTTACTACCTTCTTTTTCTTTTGATGTTTGTTTTGTAGCTACATACCTCTTTGAGGGTTTAGGCTTGTTGAGATGCTTGACTGAGTGGGCTAGGGGATTGTATTGAAAGTCTTTTCCAAAGTGACCGTCTTCCCCGCACATTAGGCATGTGATGTTCAATTGCTTCTTTGTTGACTTTATCACCTGCCTAATCTCTTATGACTCCTTCTTTCTCTTCTCATGCTTGCCTCCCTCAGCTCCACCTATCTTCTTGTTTATCTTCAGATCAACATGGGTGGTCAGCTCTATCTTATTCTTTAGGAACCTCTTGTTATGAATTTTGACTGCTTCAAAAATAAACTTTTGAATATATGGTTGGGGTCTTATTTTTGAAGAGTCTAAAGTTCCAGCACAACTGCTTTTGTTGTGGTTCTTTTTGTTACAGTTGTGCTTTGATTGAAGCTTTGTCTGGTGGTGGGATTTGACTCAGTAGATTGCTGGTTGGATTCGAAAGATGGTTTTTCTTTTACAAATTTTATCTTGTAATTGCATTGAGTTCTTCTTTCTTATTCTCATCCTTCTTTTCCTTTTTCTCATTTTTCTCCTCCTCCCCTTTTTCCTTCTTCTCTTCCTCTTCATCTACTTCCTCAACTGTTTCATCCTTCTCTTCCTTCTCTGTTGTCTCAGTAGATGTCCTTGTATAGATGGGTTCAGCAGATACTTTCTTCTTTACCTCAAGGTTGCACTTAGGAGTATTTATGGGAGTATATATTGTTGGTGGTTCCATAGCATTATAACCTAAACCTGTCTTGGTTTGATACAACCTTTAGGAGTTTTTAGTAAAAGCAAGTAATTTTTCAAACTTTTTAGTTTGAACATTATATTTATCAGCATATGTTTTAGCAATGGTTAAATCACATTGTGCTGATTTCAATCTGCCAAGGTGATCATCAATTTGGGTCTCAAGGTTGGTTTGCTCATGTTTTAATTGTGAAAAAATCTTTTCTAGCTCTATTATCTTTTTCTTTTGAGCTTGATCATTTTTCTTAAAATCAGTTTAAGAAAATTGATTGATTCAACATCCTTCAGGAGGTCCAAATTATGATTTCTGTATAAGTTGACCTTAGCTATGCATTTAGGTGTATAATAGGGTTTAGAAGTTACCTGAGGTGAGAAGGTTAAGCTTCCAGCCATTAATGCATTGTTGATGGGTGTAACGTCTTCCACTTGGAAGCTCCACTCAATCACCTCTTCTCCTGAGGCTACAGCTGCTGCATTCCTTTGACTGAATGATGTAAAAGGACCTTGATGAGTTGTGTGTTGTTGTGGGTTAGATGAACTTGGAGGAGATGGGTTTGACTTTGGCGCCTTGCATTCCCTGAAAAAATGTCCTAGCTCATTTCAATTGAAGCATTTTACCATGATTTTATCAAACCCAAATCCTGATCTTCTCTGTTTCAGGAACTTTCTTCTGGTTCTCTATTGAAACTGCTTGGCCCTGAAGGATATCATGGCTATCTGGTAGTTGATATCCATTTCTTCAAGATCATCTGGATGAATGCACTCTAGATCTTTTTTAGAGAGTTGAAAGAAGTTGGCTTGGTCACTGACAAAGGCAGAGTTTGAGTGATATGATTGTGAAAAGTTTGGTGAGGCTGGCTGATTCCATCTGGTGAATGATGGTGATGATTGAGATTCAACAATTGGAGATTCAGGGTAATTGATCATTGGTGCTTGATGAATCACCATAGGAGTTTGATAGACTTAGGAGTGGGAGTGATAGTGATCTGGCTCATGAATGGGGGTCGTGAGGGCTGATGACTTTAATGGGTTTGAAGATCTACCCAACGATTCTTCATTTGCATCCATCTTCATCTGATACGCACTGAGGATGCCATATAATTCCTCAAGAGTCATTGTTTTTAGTTTTTCAGTTCTTATGATGGACACAGTATAAACCATCCATGTCTTTGGAAAAAACCTTAGGAACTTTCTGAGAACATCACTATTCTCCATTTTTACTCCAGCTTCATTTAGAGAGTCTAGAATTTCAACATATCTAAGATATGTAGCAGTCATGGTTTCTCCCCTTCTGAAACCAAAATTTTCAAACTTTTGTTTCAAGACATCTCTTTTGTTTTCTTTCAAATCTCCAGTTCCTTCAAATCTTGCCTTCAAAGCTTCCTATAACTTTTGAGCAGTTGTGAATTTCTTGAATGCATGATGATGTTGTTGGGTATACTCATTCTGATCAGCCATAGAGACTTTGAATTAGGTATCATAATCATGTGGGTGTAAGCGTGGGAGGTTTGGTTTGAGTTTCATTCTCCAAATCATGCTACTAGAAATAACTACAACAGTCATTTTGAGAAAGAAACTAGGATATAAAGAAGTTGATAGTGTGATCAAAAGAATAAACAAGTGATTTGTTGAAAGATAATATCCAAGCAAATCAAGAGGCAGCGCTCTGATACCACTTGTTGGATCGGGTCGGTTTAAACCAACAAGAACTTCCTCTTAGATTAGCAACTAATGAATGTGGAATCTAAGTTAGATACTTACTATCACAAAATAAATACTTTGAGTAAATGTAAATACACAACCTTTTCTTTCAAAGTATTAACATAATCAATCTGGTTTAAACAAACTGTTACAATCGGCAGATACAATCAAATAGTTAAAAGCTTTCCTTTACTACAAGTGATAGGACTTTTATACTAAGAAATCTAAACAATAAGAATGATCTATTCTACATTCAGAGTCAACATCAAACAGATAATTTGTGTATCAGAGTTAGTAATTTCAGTACTATGTTGTCCCCAAAAGGTGTAGCACAACAGTCGTCGGCATAGACAATCTTGTTCTAAGTAGTAGTCGATCAACAGGTAATGGAGTTCACTGCTGATCGGTAGTTGATCTGCATATGCTGATCAGCAGACATTCAACATATGTAGTTCAGCAGTTGCTTCGGCATATGCTGGTAATAATTATTCAGCACATGCACTTCAGCAGTGGATTCAGCACTTGGCCTAATTCGGCAGTTGGCAGCCAATGCTGAAATCTTGAGTTTTTGGTAGTTTCATCCTTCATGATTCAACAGGCTTCTTATGCCAATGTTTGGCAAGAGTTTTAACATGCGAGGTTAGGTAAGGATGATGTTCTTGACTATATATTCGAGTATATATATTTTTTAATCTTCTTTGTCATAGTGTCAAACTAAGTCAAGGATGATGTACCATGATTTTGGTCATAATCAGGAAAGGTAGCTCAAACTCTAACTATGCAAATCTTTTAGAGTATGACTTTCTAAGAAAACTTTGTAGTTGACTAAGCAAAGGGTGTCTTATGCTCTTGATCTTAAACATGAATTTGAGCTTTGATTGGTAAGGGTGCTGCCTATAAGGTTTAGTCAGGCAAGTTGACTTGACCTGGGTCTTTAGCTAGGTAATCTGGCCAGACATGGTGTCTTGGCTAGATAGTTACTTGACTTGGAGCTTTAGAGTGACAAGGCAAGCTAACTTAGGACTTCAAAAAAATAGTTGTCTTTACTTGGAATTCTTTTAGACAAATTGACTTGATTTGGATTCTTTAGCAAGGCAAGTTCGTTTAACTTTGATCTTTGTCATGTCAATGTAGCTTAAGTTGGACTTTTCCCAGACCTCTCTTGCAAGACTATATGACCTTAACTTTGGACTTTGTCTAGTCAAGTGCACTTGAGCTTCTCAGAGTAAGGTGAGCATACAAGATAACCTGTGCTCTAGCCAAGGTAAGATAACTTGGCATGTTACCAAGATTGTGAACTTGGGCTACACTCAAAGGAGGAGATTTGCCCTGCTACAACCAAGGTTCATGTCAAACTATAGTTATATGGAGAATTTGAACTTTTGGCTATCTTGTAGTGTATTTTGGTAGTTTCAAGCCTTGAGCCTTACCTATGCAATCTTTTCCTTTTCTTTTGAAAGGTTTGAAAGATGTGCTTTTTGTTGGGGTTTTCACAAGTTTATCAGAGTCATTTTATCCTTATAAAATGAAAAATGTAGCGGAATTAGGATGAAAAACTTGTTACAGTTAATATATATAAACCAATTTATATATCTGTTAAAAACCTGTAATGGATCGTTATATGAAAAATATGCTTACAAACAACCATAGGGTGTTTAGAATTCTATCTCTCGAATGGGTCAGAGGAAGATGATCTTTGATAGGTAGCTTCCAAAGTAGGAGGCCTCAAGCTTGTCTACCCCAAGCTTTCAACAAACACCAGGCTGCTAGGATTTTCACTTGAACGAGTTTCTGTTCACTGTTCTCATCGACCGATCGAGAGAGCACCAACAGGAACACCGATCTACACCTTTTGTGTGTGTTGTAAGTTATCAGAGAGAGTGGTTGAATGCAATCATATATTGCATGTCCTGTGAAACTGAATTTTAGAGAGAGAGAAACGTGGGCGGGACCTATCCCTTTAACCCATCCACATTTCTCTAATATTCATCCGCATTAGTAAATGCGGATGAACAACCTCTAACCGCATTTGTAAATGCGGATGAAGAAATTTCATCCGCATTTCCTAAATGTACATCTGCATTTGTAAATGCGGATGAGTAGTTCCATCAACATTTCCATAAATGCACATCTGCATTTGTTAATGCAGATGAACAGTTTCATCAGCATTCCCCAAATGTACATCCGCATTAGTAAATGCGGACGATCAGTTTTATCAGCATTTCCTTAAATGCTCATCCGCATTAGTAAATGCGGATGAAGAAATTCCTTCAGCATTTCCACAAATGCACATTCGTAATAGTAAATACAGATGAGGAACATTCATCCACATTTCCTCAAAAACACATCCTCATTAGTAAATATGGATGAGTAACAAAGAAATGCGGACAAAAAGACTTGTATTGTTTGTTCAACCATTTGAATAAAAATACAAAATACTCTCTTTCTAGAATAAATTATCGATATAATTTATTCACAACACTAGTGCAAATATTTAGAAACCCATTTTCTAAATACTTCAAGTGTCAATATTTATTTACATGATCATATCATAAAATAAATATTGTAGGTGTTTGTCTAGCTTGTTATTGGGTATGACCCGACTTGGATCATAACGTACTAGCCACATCAATTCAATATGTGCCTTGGGCGGACCGTTCTCAACAATCTCTCACTTGCACAAGATACATAGAGAATTGATACAAGTAGTAAATACCACCTAACAACAGTTTACTACCCCTAATACGCATGATGAATTGCCATTCAATAACATCATCTTTCTCAAGTCCCTTACTTGAAAATGATTTAGGTGAATCTATCATTTATCCTTTTGTTACAGATGTCATATTAAATCCAGAGACATAGAATGATCATTCCCTGTTGATTTAACTTTATCAGGCCTTAGACATCATACTCTCAATGAATAAAAGGAACAAATCCCATCTTGACTACATACATATTTCAAAACAGCGAAGAAATAGATCAAAGTATAATATTTGGTGAATATCGAAACCCAATATGTATCTCAAGTCGGAGGATACAATGATATTCGCCTTTACTCAAATTTACTTATGAACAATTACATAATTCCATGCAGTAAAATTTGAGAGCGGGTCAGTCCAATATTTGTATCCTACAAATATCTATGAACCTTAGTAGCAACCTCTTTCTCTATATTCATACCTTATGAATATCCACCAATCCAAGTTCATAATAGTCTTACCTTCATATTTGTTCCCACAAATATGACATACTATGGACATTTAGAATAATAAACATATTAATGGATCTAAACATGCTAAAATAGAACATAACGCAAAGTATCATAATCATATATTGTAACACCCGAAAATTTGTTTAAAATAAAGGAAAAGAAAAGTATCTTGAAAGAAAAGATAATGGACGCAAGTGGAGGGGGGTAAAGTGTACAAAGTACAAAACCTTATTATTCTATGGTTTAAAAGGCATGGCCGCCCATGCCACTGCCTTTTTCACATTTGCTTTTGGCTAGAAAAGAAGAAAGAAGAAGAGCTGAAGTTTCATCGGTTCTTTGAAGAAGAGGCTGTGATTTCGAAGGTGTGTATCTTTCTTGTGTTATTGGTTTGGTTTCAGCTGAATTTTTAGCTTATGAACCAATTCTTATTGTAACACCCTGAATTTTATTAAAAAGAAAAGAAAAAGGAAAGTATCTAGAAAGAAAAGATAATGGACACAAGTGGAGGGGCTAAAGTGATAAAAGGATAAAAGTCCATTATTTTAATAATGAAAGAGGTATGGCCACCTCTTTAAAAGCAAATATGCTTTTGGCTCTCGGCCAAAGCAGAAAGAAGAGGAAGCTTTCGAGTTTTTGAGAAGAAGAAGCTGCAAAAAGGTTAGTTCTTGAGTTATGTTCAGTTTTAACTTAGTTTGTAGCTTATAACCGAAGATCTCGGTGTTTAGAGGTTGTGTTCGGGATTTTTGAAGCTGCTGTTGCAAGTGGGTTTCGGGTTGGAGGTGTTTTGTTCGAAGATCTGCTTCAAGGTGAGTTTCTAGACCCCTCTTTTTCTGGTTTTCGAAGTTTTGGGGCTGTTATGCATACTAAGCAAACATTTTAAAAGGGACCGTATGTGTATGCTTGTTGTTTTTCCAATGATGTTCTATGGTTTTAGCTTTGATGATGTTTTAGAGGTTGTTTGGGGGTTAGAATTGTTGTTAGAATGTTTTAAGGGCCTTAGAATGTTAGATCTATGTTTGGGTAGTGTTAGAATGTTTATCAGGTGTTTTGGGTAGTTAGAAATATTTTTAGAATGTTCCTATGCGCCTAACTGAATTGTGGTTAAGTGTTGATGCGCCTGAGTTCATGCGCCCAAACAAGGGACATGCGCCTGAACAGTGCTTCATATGCCCAGAATATTGGTCATGTTGTTGCTCATATGCCCAAGTGACCCCATGCGCCTAAGGCATGCGCCCAAATAGTGGCCATGCGCCCAGAATAAGTGAAAATATGACTAAGTGTTGGCCATGTTCCTACATAGTGCCCATGCGCCCAGAGTTGTCCATGCGCCTAAGTGTTGGAGCGCCTGCATAGTTGAAAAGCGCCTGAACAGGGCTTGTGCGCCCAAATAGTGCTAATGCGCCCAGGCGGTTTACACTTAGAATTTTATTGCTGATGCGCCTAGAATGTTTTAATATGCCTTGTTTTAGACCTAGGGTTTTCTAGGGGCTTTAAGAGGTGGATGTTTGAGATAGGTTCCTCGGTGATGTGGTGGCTTATGCTTGTTGTATGCTTGATGATGCGATGAGGTTGATGTGTATGTGTGTGTGTGATGTGTTATCTTTCTTCGTTAAACGGTTTTCAAAATGTATGTATTATGTTATGTAATACGTTGTGTATTATGTTGTGGCTTTACGTGGTTTGATGTATGAATGAATGTAAAGTATTATGTAACAAAGTGAAAGATAACGATAATGAAAAGTGGAATGTAATTAATGAATGAAAGACTTGCAAGCAATGAGGTGAGCGACCATGTTGTCGCAAAAGACTCGGATAGAGTGCAATCAGTGAGATTGCCTCGAAGGGAGTTCAATCCGCGGGGTTGGCTCGAATGGAGTCTATTATTGACTCGAAGGGAGATCGATCCTTGGGATCGACTTGAAGGGGATCCTTGTCGCGTACCCCGGTACTGTCGGTCTTCGGACATGAGTAGGGTATTGCATGAGATAGGATCCAGATTAAAGTGAAAGATAATGATGAAAGTACGAAATGTACGAAATGAACGATGAGGAAGATAATAAATATTATCAATGTGTACGTATGATGTGTGATCGCTTATGATTACGAAGGTTATGTTTTAACAAAGTAAAGTATTTTATTTATAAAACTAGAACTCACTAAGCGTTGCTGATTTTTTGTATGCATAATAGTTGGCAGGTATTTTGTTAATGTTGAGGAGTTGCAGGCATGGATGCATACGCTACTGGGAACGTTTTGAGTCTGGCATCCACATTTTGATATGATGTTGTAATAATATATGTTAACGATTTATGTAATGTAATGATATGTTTTAATTATAAATGAAAGTTTTTAAATTCCACTGCAAAAGTGATGTTTGCTTTAAATATTTTATGCGATGATGGTCCAGCTGTAAGCGTCCCAGGAACGGGGCCTTACAAGTTGGTATCAGAGCTAAAGTTTAAGAGAATTGGGTAAATATTTTTTAAAAAAAAAACATAATCTTAAACTGAGAATGGGACGAAAAGAAAAGAGATGCCAGTCCTAGTAGCTACGTGCCTGCAGGTAAAAGTTTTACATAAGTAAAATGTTAACCGGTATTATGTGCGCATGTTATGTGGCTTGTGTGTTTTTGTGTAGATTTAGATACTGATGTAGTCAGGATACGAAATGCTTGGGGAATGAAGAGTAAAGTAAGTGGCTAAACACAACTGGCCACTGTGATTGGGGACTTACTATACTTGACATAACTTGAGCTATTACCTTGATTAATCGTGTTGGTGTTTGAATCTTGTAGTGTTTAGATGGCTGGCGGTAGGTCTTCTGAGGCTTCGCGAGGTGGAGGTCAGGGTGGACGTGGTGTTAGGCCGCGTGCCACGAGGAGCAGGGCTAAGACTGCTGAAATGGTTACTAAAGAGCCAGAGTTTCATCACCAGGACGGTGAGGACGGAAGTGCTAATCCGAGAGCCTCAATGAAGGAGGCAGTAGCAGAGGAATTCCATCAGGTCATGCAGACGATTCTACCGACTGTAGTGACCGAGGTCATTAGAGCTGTGAAGGAGGATGAGAAGAAGGACGGTAAGAATAGAAAGACCGCACGACGAAGAGGTGAAGCCGGAGGTTCTAGAGATATGGAGTAACCCGATGCTGACATGGTTGTCTCCAGTGGTGATAAGGAGGAGGAGGAAGTTGTGGAGGAGGCTGTGAAGGGATGCAACTATAGAGCATTCCAAAGGTGTAGGCCTCCTGTGTTTGATGGAAATGGGAGTGCTGCTGCTGCACAACGTTGGGTGAGAGAGATGGAGGTGGTACTTGAAATTAGCGAGTGCCGCAAGGATCAGAAGGTGAAGTTTGCTACCCACTCATTTATGGATTCAGCCTTGTGCTGGTGGGACAACATTGTCCAGGCTAAGGGCACCAGGGCAATCGGGAGGATGAGGTGGAAGGAGCTGAAGAGGTTGGTAATCGAGGAGTTTTGCCCTCATAGAGAGCTTGACAAAGTTGAGAGGGATTTCCTGCAGCTGGAGGCGGGAACGATGACTCACCAACAGTACACCACAAAGTTCAATGAGATGGCAAGGCTGGTGCTAGATCAGGTGACGCCTGTGTCACGAAAGATTAAAAGGTATATTCAAGGTCTGCCGGCAGATATCCGCAGACATCTGATCACTGCCCGGCCAAGTACGTTTAGGTCGGTGGTCGATCTGGAGGGGAGATTGTACGACGAGCAAGAGGTGATGGCAATAATGAACGAAGAGGAGGAGCGGGGCTATCTTAGGAGTGGGAACGAAAGGCAGGATAATGACGATGGTGGATTTGAGGCTAGTGGTAAGAAGGTGAGGATGGATGATACAAGGATGTTAACAAGGGAAGCAAGGGCATGCAAGAAATGTGGGAAGGAGCATGCAGGAGAATGCAAGTGGGGATCGAATCTCTGCTTTCAATATGGGAAGGAGGGTCACCTAGCAAGGGATTGTCGCGTGATGAGATGTTACAGGTATGGTGAGAGTGGGCACAGGAGCAGAGACTGCATGAAGTCAAGGGCTGAGAGCTCCGGGACAAGGCAAGGGGTTCAGTATGAGGAGAACAGAGGATGAAGGTAAGAGCATTTGCCCTGACCGGGAGGAGGCTTGAGCGGACTTCGACGTGATGTCAGGTACATTTCTGGTAATTTAAACTTGTGCATTTGAGCTTTAATTATGGTACTAGTAGTAGTTTCGTTCATGCTGCCTTTGTGTTAAGTTACATGTTAGGAGTAGGAAGATCAATGAGCCTTCGATGTAGAAATTGCTATTGGTAAGTCCACTAGGTTACCTAATGCCCTAGAAGATTACGCGATAGAATTGAGTGAGTGCATGTTTCTTGCTAAGCCGTTTAGGACAGACGTAGGTGGATAGACGTACACCTTCGGGTGAATTGGCTAGCAGCCTATGAGGCAAACACCGAGTGTTGCAAGAAGGTGGTTTGATCAACCGCGCCTGATAAGAGTTTGGTGCTGACCTACGACGGTGGAGTAATGATGAAGGCCTCGTTTTGGGAAAAGAGATTACCCGAATTAGAAAGTGAGTAAAGTTAATATTGAGGTATAAAGGACCAATCTAAATTGTTGCTCAGGTAAGAGAAGTGGCATGTCAACTAGAGCTACCCAACGTGTTAAGTGGAGTTATCTGACATTCCATGTATCTCATTTAAGAAAGTGCTCAACTGATAGGGATGGGATCGTGCCATTAGAGAATACTGGGATTGATGAACGATTCAACTATGTGGAGCAACTGACGGTCATTTATGATAGAAGGAAAGGAAAAGCTAAGGAGAATGGTGCTTCCACTTGTGCAAGCACAGTGGAGCCCAGAAGGGGACTAAGCCTACGTGTAAGATCAAGGAAGAGGTGAGACAGCATTACCTGTAACTGTTCGAGAAGCGACAAGTTTCGGGGATGAAACCTATATTAGGGGGGTGGACTTGTAACACCCCGAATTTTATTAAAAAGAAGAGAAAAAGGAAAGTATCTAGAAAGAAAAGATAATGGACACAAGTGGAGCGGATAAAGTGGTAAAAGAACAAAAGTCCATTATTTTAATAATAAAAGAGGTATGGCCACCTCTTTAAAAGCAAACCTGCTTTTGGCTCTCGGCCAAAGCAGAAAGAAGAGGAAGCTTTCGAGTTTTTGAGAAGAAGAAGGAAGAAGAAGCTGCAAAAGGTTAGTTCTTGAGTTATGTTTGGTTTTAACTTAGTTTGCAGCTTGTAACCGAAGTTCTTGGTGTTTAGAGGTTTTGTTCGGGATTTTTGAAGCTACTGTTGCAAGTAGGTTTTGGGTTGGAGGTGTTTTGTTCGAAGATCTGCTTCAAGGTGAGTTTCTAGACCCCTCTTTTTCTGGTTTTCGAAGTTTTGGGGCTGTTATGCATACTAAGCAACATTTTAAAACGGATCGTATGTGTATGCTTGTTGTTGTTCGAATGATGTTCTGTCGTTTTAGCTTTGATGATGTTTTAGAGGTTGTTTGGGGGTTAGAATTGTTGTTAGCATGTTTTAAGGGTCTTAGAATGTTAGATCTATGTTTGGGTAGTGTTAGAATGATTATCAGGTGTTTTGGGTAGTTAGAAATATTTTTAGAATGTTCCCATGCGCCTAACTGAATTGTGGTTAAGTGTTGATGCGCCTGAGTTCATGCGCCCAAACAGGGGACATGCGCCTGAGTTCATGCGCCCAAACAGGGGACATGCGCCTGAACAGTGGTTCATGCGCCCAGAATATTGGTCATGTTATTGCTCATGCGCCCAAGTCCATGCACCCAAGTCCATGCGCCCAAATAGTGGCCATGCGCCCAGAATAAGTGAAAATGTGACTAAGTGTTGGCCATGAGCCTACATAGTGCCCATGCGCCCAGAGTTATCCATGCGCCTAAGTGTTGGAGCGCCTGCATAGTTGAAAAGCGCCTGAACAGGGCTCGTGCGCCCAAATAGTGCTAATACACCTAGGCTGTTTACACTTAGAATTTTATTGCTGATGCGCCTAGAATATTTTAATGTGCCTCGTTTTAGACCTAGGGTTTTCTAGGGGCTTTAAGAGGTGGATGTTTGAGATAGGTTCCTCGATGATGTGGTGGCTTATGCTTGTTGTATGCTTGATGATGACATGAGGTTGATGTGTATGTGTGTGTGTGATGTGTTATCTTTCTTCGTTAAACGGTTTTCAAAACGTATGTATTATGTTATGTAATACGTTGTGTATTATGTTGTGGCTTTACGTGGTTTGATGTATGAATGAACGTAAAGTATTATGTAACGAAGTGAAAGATAACGATAATGAAAAGTGGAATGTAACGAATGAATGAAAGACTTGCAAGCAATGAGGTGAGCGACCATGTTGTCGCAAAAGACTTGGATAGAGTACAATCAGTGAGATTGCCTCGAAGGGAGTTCAATCTGCGGGGTTGGATCGAAGGGAGTATAATCATTTAGATTGGCTCGAAGGGAGTCTATTATTGACTTGAAGGGAGATCGATCCTTGGGATCGACTCGAAGGGGATCCTTGTCGCGTACACCGGTACTGTCGGTCTTCGGACATGAGTCGGGTATTGCATGAGACAGGATCCAGATTAAAGTGAAAGATAATGATGAAAGTATGAAATGTACGAAATGAACGATGAGGAAGATAATAAATATTATCAATGTGTACGTATGATGTGTGATCGCTTACGATTACGAAGGTTATGTGTTAACAAAGTAAAGTATTTTATTTATAAAACTATAACTCACTCAGCGTCGCTGACTTTTTGTATGCAAAATAGTTGGCAGGTATTTTGTTGATGCTGAGGAGTTGCAGGCATGGATGCATATGCTACTGGGAACATTTTGAGTCTGGCATCCATATTTTGATATAATGTTGTAATCATATATGTAAATGATTTATGTAATGTAATGATATGTTTTAGTTGTAAATGAAAGTTTTTAAATTCCGCTGCAAAAGTGATGTTTGCTTTAAATATTTTATGCGATGACGGTCCAACTGTAAGCGTCCCAGGAACGGGGCCTTACACTTATGTGTTCCTTGTGCTTGGTTTTGTGTTGTGGTGTGTTTAGGCGTTTGAACTCCAGGTTGCTCTCGGGTTTGGTGGAGTTTTACTCGAAAGCAGTAGAGGTGAGTTCTAGGTCCCCTCTTTTAAATGTTTTATGCTGATTTGGGGTTGATTTGCATATTTGACTGATGTTTTTGAAAAAAGTTATGATTTTTATGTATGGTGCGCACGATGTTGATGTTATGGTGTGTTATGTGCTTCTCTTGTTGATCGTTTAAAATTTATGATGTTCTAAGTGATAGACTGGTAGATCTCAGCTGTGTTCTTGATGATTGGGACTGGTAATGGCATAAGTTGAATTTCAGGATAGTTTTTATGTTCATCCGCATTTAACAGAAAGTCTTTTGTTCATGCGCATTTGTTAAGTCTTCATGCGCATTTGTTAAGTCTTCTTGCGTATTTGTTAAGTCTTCATGCGCATTTATTAAGTCTTCATGCGCATTTGTTAAGTCTTCATGCGCATTTGTTAAGTCTTCATGTTCATTTGTTAAGTCTTCATGCGCATTTGCTAAGTGTTCATCCGCATTTGTTTTGACCATGCGCATTTGCTACAGTGTCCATGTGTATTGCTTTAGTCATCCGCATTCGTTTCATGCGCATTTCCTGACACTTAGAAAATTTCCTGAGAATGTTCATCCGCATTTGTTCATCCCCAGTTTTTTGTACTCATCCGCGTTTGCCTAAGTTCATCCGCATTTGTCTAAAGACTTGGGATTTTCTGGAAATTTTGGGGAAAGAATTTAAGTATGGAGAACTTCTGTATAAGGAAAGATTATGCTTATTTAAAGATTATTATGCTTGGTTATCTCTTATGTGCTGCTTTTTCTATGTCTATAATATTTTCATGTTATGTGATTATGTAACGCGCATCTTAATAAGTATTATCCATAACAAGTGGACATGAAAGAATAAAAGAAGAACAGTGAAATTTAATGAATATTACCCCGGGCCCATACGATTAATGAACAAGCCTTGCAAGCAAAATGAATGGAGGAGCACGACCTTGTTGTCGTTAGCTCAACTGATGTGCGGCTGTATAGCCCATGAGGATGCACATCTGGGGTCAATCCTGGGGATTGACCAATGAATGAATGGGATCCTAGTTCATGAGCAGGCTTCGTGCCTAGCAGTGTGGATCAACTGTCGATGGGTCAGCTACCATGATAAACGTTTGCCGACAGGGGTTTGGCATCTGTTGCCAACCAACAATGTAGTCTCTTGCTTTGTGCAATCCTAGTTAATGAAAGAGAAAGATAAAGAAAGAAAGAAAGATAATGAATCACTTTATGATTGATTATGTATATTGATGAATGATCACCAAATGAAGTTTACAAAGTGTATTTTTCTATATCATTAAACTAGAACTCATTCAGCAACACTAACTTTTTATTTGCATATCAGTTGGCAGGTAAGGATGTTGTTGAGGATGGCACGCGGGTGATGCTACTTGACGAGCAAAGACTGGCATCCATTCGTGCATAATGATATTGTTGTTTTGTAATACAACTGAATGATTCTTTTTGTAATTGTTAAAATACAATGATGTATTATTTAGCAACATCAAATATTAATGAATGAATGGTTTTTGACAACTTAATCCGCTGCGATATTTTTATGAAATGTATTTATCTTATATGAAAAATGTTGTGATTGTCCAACTGTGAGGTCTCCGGGAATGGGGCCTTACATATATATATATATATATATATATATATATATATATATATATATATATATATATATATATATATATATATATATAGATCAAATCCATGTTTAAATACTAAATAGATCAAATCCAATCACTAGAATATCGAAGTCCTAAGGCACAAGTATGACTCTCATGCTTTGGCCTTTCTAGGAGCTTCATGAGTGGATCCGCAATATTTTGATCGGTGTGAACTTTGCGAATACATATATTTCCCTTTTCAACTTCATCCCTTATGTAGTTGAATCTCCGCTCAATGTGCCTTGTCTTTTGATGTGCACGGGGTTCCTTGATTTGAGCAATCGCACCCTCGTTGTCACAAAAGATCTCTAGGGGATCTTGAATGGTAGAGACTACCCCTAGATCGGCAATGAATTTCTCTAACCATGCAACTTCCTGTGCTGCCAATGAAGCGATGATGTATTCCGATTCTGTAGTGGACAATGCTACCATATCCTGGTTTGAACTCTTCCAAGAACTGCCCCTCCATTCATAATGAAGACATACCCCGATTGTGATCGAGAATCATCTCGATCAGTTTGAAAACTTGCACCCGTGTAACCTTTTGCAACGAGTTCCTCTTCACCAGAACCATATATTAAAAACATGATGGATCCTATAGCAGATGCATACATGATGGATCCTACAGCAGATGCATATGGGATTTCCTTCATCCTTTCTCGCTCATCCTTTGAGCTTGGACATTGAGATGCACTCAATATTGTCCCTCTTTGAATAGGTACCAAACCTTTCTTAGAGTTCTCCATCTTAAACCTTTTCAAGATTTTATCAATGTATGCACTTTGATTTAAACCTATCAACCGCCTTGATCTATTCCTATAGATCTTTATTCCCAAAATATAGGCGGCTTCACCAAGATCTTTGATTGAAAACAAATTCCAAGCCAGGTTTTAACACCTTCCATGGTTGGAATGTCATTTCCAAACAGTAGTATATCATCAACATACAATACTAAGAATGTTTTAATGCTCCCACTAGCCTTCTTATACACACAAGCTTCATCAGCGTTCTTGATGAATCCAAATTTCTTGATCTCTTCATCAAAACGTTGATTCCAACTTCTCGATGCTTGTTTCAATCCATAGATTGATTTCTTTAACTTGCATACTTTATTAGGATATTGTGGATCGACAAAACCTTCAGGCTGAACCATATAGACATTCTCTTTGAGATGTCCATTAAGGAAAGTAGTTTTGACATCCATTTGCCAAATCTCATAGTCATAATATGTAGCTATGGCAAATAATATCCTAATTGACTTTAGAATTGCCACAGGCGAGAAGGTCTCATCATAATCAACCCCTTGAGTCTGAGTGAAACCTTTTGCTACAATTCTTGCTTTATAAGTATCCAAGTTTCCATGCATATCGGTTTTCTTCTTGAAAACCCACTTACATCCAACCGGTTTGGAATTAAGCGGTGGCACAACCAATTCCCACACTTGGTTGTCATACATGGATTGCATCTTTACGTTCATGGCTTCAAGCCATTTGTCACCATCTGAATTGGACATTACATCATGGTACGTAGTTGGTTCATCCGAGTCAACTACATAGCATCCATTCACAAAAAATCCATATCTTTCGGGTGGATAGCTAGTTCTACCAGATCTGCGAATGTTTTGTGTGTATTGATCAACCACTTGAAATTATCAACAACCTCTTGTTGATTGCTAGTATCATCCAAACATGTATCGGCTTGTGGTTCTTGATCCTCATCAAGTTCCACTATTCTATCAATAATTCCTTCCATAAGGAATTTAGTTTTCAAGAAGTTAGCCTTTCGAGCAATAAATACCTTTTGCTTTGTTGGATTGTAGAAGTAATATCCCATCGAGTCTTTGGGATATCCTACAAAGATACACTTAGTGGGTCGGCTTTCTAACTTGTTTGGGGTGTTCTGCTTAACATAAGCTTCATAACCCCATACCTTTAAATATGATAATGATGGAACCCTTCCATGCCATATTTCAAAAGGTGTCTTATCCACTTTCTTGGTTGGGGCCATATTCAGAATACGGGCTGCGGAGAGTAATGCGAAACCCCAAAATGACAGAGGTAGTGTGCTTCTAGCCATCATAGATTGAACCATATCCAATAGGGTTCGGTTTCTCCTCTCAAACACACCATTATGCTGTGGTGTTCTGGGTGGAGCAAGCTATGAGACAATCCCACAACTCCTAAGATGATCTTGAAAAGCATCACTAAGGTATTCACCTCCTCTATCGGAACGAAGAACTTTGATTGTTTTGTTGATTTGATTCTCTACTTCATTCTTGAAGATTTTGAACGTTTCAAAAGCTTTTTCTTTGTGTCTCAACAAGTACACATAACCATAACAACTATAATCGTCGATGAAGGTAATGAAGTATCTTTCACCATTCCTTGTCATTGCTTTAAAAGGACCACATACATCCGAATGTATGATTCCTAATAAATCTTTTGCCCTTTGGTTAGTCCCACTAAAGGGTTCCTTGGTCATCCTTCCTTGTAAACAAGATTCACACTTATCAAATGAACCCTCTTAATTTGCTTCCAAAAGACCATTCTTTTGAAGTGTTTGAATGCAATTCTTGTTTATGTGACCAAGACGACAATACCAAAGATATAATTCACTTAAACCCATTTTAAGTTTCTTGGTGCTTGACTGGTATAACGAGTTATTAAAGGATGAGTCATCATGAACCAATTCATAAATACCATTAAAAGGCATAGCCTTAAAATAAAATATATCATCCATAAAAACACAAATACCATCGTTTACAAACTTTAATACATAACCATATTGTTTTAGAAGGGAAACAGAAATTATATTCCATGTCAAACTAGGAGCATACAAAACATTCTTCAAAATGACTTCCAAACCACTTAGAAGTTCCAAAATATAGTCTCCTTGGGCTTCGACATTAACTTTTGCTCCGTTGCCCATGTAGAGACTAGTATCCCCCTTTTTAAAATGCTAATTTCTTTTGAACCCCTGTAACAAATTGCAAATATGAGTTCCACATCTGGTATCTAATACCCATGTGTTTGAAGAAATAACATTAAGTTCAATATGAATCATGAAAGTTGTACCTGAGGTCTGCCGAGCATCCCTCTTATTTCTCAACACTTTGAGATAGATTGGACAATTCCTCTTCCAATGTCCTATCTCACCACACTCAAAGCATGGATTGTTCTCCGTAACCTTTGGCTTCTTGTCCCGCTTTAGTTTTTCCCTTACCCTTTCCTTTGACGTATCCCTTGCCTTTGGCAACATTTGCCTTGGGTTCGGGGTGATGCCTTTTCTTGTTGCCACCCTCATTGATCGTGAGAACCGGTAAAACCCTTTTACCCATCCCTGCCTCGGCTGTTTTGAGCATTGTATGAAGTTCCCCAATTCTTTTGTCCCATCCATTCATATTATAATTCATGATAAAAGTCTCAAACTTCTTGGTTAGACCATTGAGGATCAAATCCGTGGCCAACTCTTTTGAGACGGGACAATTCAGCCTTTCGAGGCGATCAATGTGGCTTTTCATCTTCATCACATAAGATGATACCGAATGGGTTTCTTCCATTCGACATGCATGAAGCGCTCGAACCGTTTTGAAGCGCTCTACCCTCGCTTGTTAAAAGAAACATTTCCTTCAGCTGGGTAATCATGACGTATGCCCCGTGATGTTTAAAATCCCTTTGAAGCTCGGAAATCATGGTTCCCAACATGAGGCAGGAAAGTTGCACAGAATCCTCAGTGTGCTTAACCCAATCCTCGTAGGCATCAACATCATCAGCGTTGGGTTCATCGGGAATAGGATCGTCCAACACATATGATTTATTTTATTGCTTGAGAACAATTCTCAAGTTTCGAAACCAATCCGTGAAATTATTGTGGTTGAGACGATCCTTTTCCAGGATAGTTCTCAGTGACAGGTTATGGACGGTCGGGGAGGTAGCGTTGTTATTATTTGCAGCCATTACTAGAATATAAACAAAGTTCAATTTTAGTATTTTCAAAAATGAAATTTTAATTATTAATACCCTTTCATGTCACATAGACAATTAATAATTAAAATCTAGAATCCAACGTTACATTTAAATAATGGTTAGGTGACCTTTATCCCATTATTTAAATTAACAAGGTAGCCAACTTTTGACAATTGCAACCCTTTGCAACTTCTAGTTTATGGGATCGGTTAAACATCTTTATGTTTAGTCGGCATGTTTAATCCCATCAACACCATTGTACGCCATGCTTCGATGACCCTATTCATATGGTTTCCAACTCAAGTCGTCCTACTTACACACACACGTGTGAGTTTACACATACAGGTGATTAGGTGACCTTTATCCCACAAATATGCTAAGCCCACCTCAAACACACAAGTTCCCTAAATATGGTTAGGTGACCTTTATCCCACAATAGTTCCTAAGTGATTCGAGTGTTGTATAAAAGGATGGTGTTACACTTGTTTAAAAGGGATTTTCTTTCCATTAATTCTAGTTATGAAAACATTTTGTACCTTACATTTGCATGCATTCACATGCGTGGTACACTAGTGTAATCAATTTCCAAGGTTCTTTTAATAAAATCCAATTTTATTGTGAAAACATTAACTTTAATAAAATCATTTTATTACCCATGTTAATGTTTCCAAAAGAACTGTTTAAAGCTTGTTGTTGATTTCAAATTGTTTAACAGTGCATATCCAAATATCACATAAACAATGAATTAAATCAATCATACAAGCAACACATACAATAACAAGTTCATAACCATAGCCAACTAATTTAACATCACTTGTTGACCGAAACAAGTGAGTTATTAGGTCCTTCCTAAAGGTAACACTTGTGTCGGTGAACTCCCACCTGATCCCGCATCCAAATGCTTCAAGTGTCCACTTTGTGTTGTGATTCTCCCATTCGGTTTGAGCTTCCAAATAGGCTTAAATTTCTGCACCAAACTTCTTTGGGCCTTCAAAATATGTTTTTGGTTATTGGGCTTAGATCCCTTTAAGAGCTATAAAGCCCTTTGGGCACAAAATTAGCCCAAACCAAAAAACATCTTGTTGCATCTTCTTTTACAAAATATATCCTATATACATTTTCTAGTAAAAGTGAAATGCAACCAATCTATTTATTTTACATACCAAATGAAAATAAATAAATTACATAGCCAATAGGAAGAACAAATACATTTAATTATTACAACCCTTTGAATAATCAAATACAAATCATAACACAACCAAACACAAGGTCTCGGCTAGGTTATGAACACCAAAATACATATCCAAATATGTAAGCAAAAAATAAGGAGCTTTCCCCTTGAACCACTGATTTTCGGTTAATGTATAAACAAACTGAATATCATGATTCTTGTACAAATAACTAAATCATCCAAATGATTAAATTTTTCATGATTACAATATGCATGTAAAGTATAATCTTGAAAAATTCAAGGGAAACACAGACCAGAATTCTCGGTCTGTTGGTGAATTAACAGCAAGAAATCGAGATTTCAGTCTAGATGAAGCATGTATCCATATAACCGGCTCTGATACCATTGTTGGGGTTTTCACAAGTTTATCCTTATAAAATGAAAAACGCAGCGAAATTAGGATGAAAAACTTATTACAGTTAATATATATAAACCAATTTATATATCTGTTAAAAACCCGTAATGGATCGTTATATAAAAAACATGCTTACAAACAACCATAGGGTGTTTAGAATTCCACCTCTTAAATGGGTCAGAGGAAGATGATCTTTGATCGGCAGCTTCCAAAGTAGGAGGCCTCAAGCTTGTCTACCCCAAGCTTCCAACAAACACCAGGCTGCTAGGATTTTCACTTGAATGAGTTTCTATTCACTGTTCTCTTCGACCGATCGAGAGAGCACCAACAGGAACACCGATCTGCACCTTTTATGTAAGGCCCCGTTCCCGGGTCGCTTACAGCTGGACCGTCATCGCATAAATTTTTTTAAATAAATCATATATTACATTTGCAATGGAATTTAAAAACTTTCATTAATAACAAAAACATATTAATTCATTACATTACAACACTTGTTTATATTTCAGAATACATTAACATGTCAAAACGTGGATGCCATCCTCGAAATGCTCCCAGTAGCTTATGCATCCATGACTGCAACTCCTCAGCATCAAAAATATACCTGCCAACTATCATGCATACAAAAGTCAGCGACGCTGAGTGAGTTCTAGTTTTATAGTAAAAATACTTTATGACTGGGTTTGGGAATGATATTCTCGGTTGATGTGACTCAACCTAGGATCGAATATGCAGACTAAGTCAGTAATATAGTCGCGAAATTACTATATTACAGAACAGATGAACTGAAGTAAATGTTTGAGTAAATGCAGCACAAGAACACAGAAGTCAAAGATGTAAAATATTGATGTTATAACTGTTGAAGACGGAAACTTACAAAGTTAGGGTATGCAGCCCTATTTATAGGCATACACATACACTGTACAAAAGACTAAACTACCCCTGATAACTATACATGAGAATCTAGTCTAAGTACAATATAAACATAAACATTTGTAAGTTGTTCATCCGCATTAGTTCATGCGGATGAACAAGTCTTCGTCAGCATTTGTCTGGTCAGCAGCATTTGTTGATCAGTAAGTGTTTGGTCACCTGTATTAGTTTATACGGATGAACAAGTCTTGGCCGCATTTCCTTTTGTTCATCCGCATAAACTAATGCGGGTGAACACTTCTTGTCAGCATTTCTTCATTTGTTCATCCGCATAAACTAATGCGGGTGAACAAGTCTTCAGCATTTCTTCTGTCTTCATCCGCATTTGTTAATGCGAGTGAACAAACAATTGTCAGCATTTGTTCACAAGTAATCTGCATTAATAAATGCGGGTAATCTATACTTAGTCTTTTTCTGTATTCTTGGTCTTCTGTAAATAATGTCTTCCGTAATCTTCTGTTGTCTTCTGTTAATGATGTTTTCCAGCTATAACAACCTCCAACCACCTCTTAAGTTGGCAAGTATGATCCTTTCAGGGTCTAACAATACTCCCCCTAAGGATTATACTGCCTGGGTTCCTCAAGAGTGTGATGGTGGTGGCGGTTGTGATGATTCTGGTTGGTCTTGATGTGATGTCTTTTGTTTGACTGTTGTTGGAAGGAGAGTTGCAGCAGCTTCTTCAGGTACTACAGGTTCTGCCATAGAAGGGTTCAGGATTGCCTTGATCATGTTGGAAAAATTCTTTGCCTCTTTCATCTTGTCTCTGCTCAGCACATGAATCTTCATCTCACTCATGATGTGGATTGCAGCAATAGGCATTTGTTTCAAGGAGATGGGTTCCCAAACTGAAATTGATAATAACCCATCTCTATGAATCAGGAGGGAACCATCAGCATCCACTTCAAGCTTGACAATGTTTCCTATCTGCAGTGGCAGTTCTTCTTCCTTCTTTTTTTCTCTTTTATTGATTATCCTATCAAAGGCCATTTTGAGAATCTAGATACACTTAAGCATAACTCTAAATCATCTTCAACAGCCTTATTATTGAGGGGTCTGAAGAGTCTTGTGTAGATGTAGTGCATATAGGATTCATCAAGCAATCTCATTTCATAACCACTAAAGATTCTGATCTCAGGAGCTTCTTTTCCTCCCCATTTCCTTTCAATAACCAATTCATAGGTTTCCTCATCATAAAACACATTGGAAATTGGTTTGGTCTTGTGTGTTCCAGCAATCAATTTTCTTTTTAATGTTTCTGTTGGTTTCACATGCAGCTCTGGGAATACCACCTCTTCAGCCTCTCTTTTTCTTCTCTGTTCAAAGGGATTCCTGAATGATTTGTCTTTTCTAGTACAGATGGCTTTTAAAGACTTGAAGTTATTAGTTCTCTTAAACATCTTCAGTATATCCACAAACTCATAACCCCTGTACATCCTATCATGATTGATTAGGTCCAGTTCAGCCAACTCTTTTAAATCATGGACCTTCATAGCATTAACCAAGGCTGTATATTCAGTAAAGAACTACACCAGGCCTGAGATTCTCTTTACCATGAACATGTTCCAACTGCTATCGTACTTCCAAGCAATAATTTTGACATATGTTTTGCCTTTGGGAGTAGATACCCCTCTAATCATCTCAGCAGTGGTCAATCCTTCTTGAAGTTTCAGTTGTGAAGGTTCAATGAACCACTATGGATTTTTGTGCAAAATAGGGGCCAGAACATCTTTGTCGTTTATTGTTAATTGTACATCTTGTACAGATGTTCTTATTCTGGGCTTCTTCCCGATCACTTCTTCTTCAAGAGATTTCAGTCTATCTCTTTTCTCATTAATCATTTTCAACATAGCAGCCCTTAGTGAATTGGTTTTCATGTTCCCAAGTTTTCTTTTTGTAAATCCCTGTTTAGAAAGATAATCCTTCATCTCCCTATCTGTCATACTGTAGGGATCAGGATATGCTGTTTGGGCATCATCCTTCTTTTCAGGCTTTGTGATACTAGGTGTTGGCTTGACAGTCTCTTTTATCTTCTCATATTCTGTTACAAATGTTGGATCTAGCAGCTTTTCCATCTTCTTTACCTCCTCAACAATCTCCTCATATGTCATGTTAAACACAATGTCGGCATCATAACCAGGATTTATTAGATACATTGCATAAACCATGAGATCATCTAACTTTGCTTTTTCAATCATACTTTCTACTGATGGCTCAATAATTACAGGGTTGTTCACATCAGAAGTTTTCTCTATTTTGTCATCTTCATTCTCTCCTTCTTCCAACATTATGATTTCAAGAGTTTGTTGCAACTCTTTCTCTGCTTGTTCATGTTCGTCTAAGAATTCAACAATTGCTGCCAAACTCCTTGGATCATCTTTAGCTTTCTTTTTGGGTTGTTCTTCCTCAACCACAGGCTGCTTTCCTTTTGCCTTTTTAGTTAAGTATTTCCTCTTTCTATTGTATATGATCACTCTTGGTCCTGATGTGGATGCTACATCAGTTTTGGCCTGTTGTTTTTCCTCAACAGCCTTCTTTTCAGCAGTGATCTCCTGTTGTTCAGCTTCTTCTCTTATCTTTTCAGCTGTTTCTGTTTTCTTGAGCTCTTCACATAGGCTTTTTATCAAGTTTTGCTTATCAGTAGTTAAGGTAATGACAGGAACAAGTTGTATTCTTAGTTCTTCTTCTATTGGGACAGGTTGTGATGGAATTACAACTATAGACTCAGAAAGGGATTTGGTGTTTTTGATGTAATCCCAGAATTCCTCATCTATAATGAATTCACTTGAAGAGAATCTGTCCATGTCATCCATAAGATCCTTCAACATAGCATCATCTTAAGTAGATGGATCAGAATGTACTACCATGTCCCAACTATCATCATTTCTAACACCACTGGTTTCTTCTTGTTGTGAAGGTACTGTCTTTTCTGTTTCTTCACCTTTTTCTTTTGTTGTTTCTCTTTCAACTTCATCCTTTAATTTAGCAATCAGTTCCAATTCAGCAATTCTTTTATTTAAGGCATTATTTTGTTTGGTTAGATCAGCAAAAATTTCTGTTTGCATCTCCAACAGATGTTCTTGATCTTCCATAGCCAAAGTTTGGATAGCCACAGTGTCCACATGACCACTGATTTCTTCTCTTGACATCTTTAAAGAAACTTTGAGCTTTTTGATCTCATCATCCTTTTCTTTCATATCAGCTTCATACTTGGCTTTTAATTCATTTAATTCTTTTTCTTTTTCATCAAGTTCCTGAATTCTATCATTTATGATTCCTGCCCTTCTATCCAGAGTCTTTTCCATTTTAGCAACTTTGTGCATCAGATCAGATATCATCTTGTCTTTCTCATCTGGTTTGTTTATCTCAGATTCAGCAAAACTTTCTGAGGGACCCTCCTCTGAGATCATTTGTCTCTCCGGTAGTGGTGAAAATTGTTGATTATCCTCCTCATCACTATATGATTCAGATGATGAACTGGTAGATTCACCAGATCCATCAAAAACAGCAGCAGCTTCATGTGAGGAGGTGTTGGAGGATTCTTCATGAATATGAATGGGAGAAAAAAGAGGAGACACAATTGGATCAACCCTAAAAGGGGAATGAATCTCAGCATCATGTATAGAAGGCTTAATGTGAAGATCACCAACTACATCAACATGTGGTGACATTGGCCTCAATGCTTCTTCATTTAATTCTGCTTGCTCATCAACAGTGGGCTGTTCCTCAACTGTTTGATCATCTCTTTGTTGTGCAACATCAACAACATCATCATGAGCAGCAGCCTCTTCATGAACAGGTTTCTCAGTAGGAACATCATCTTGTACTTGTTTTTGTATAACATGTTCTTCTTTTTGTTCTGGTTCCTCATCCACTGGAACATCATCTTATGGATTAATTTGTTGTTGTATCCAAGGCAAAAGTGGAAAGAAAGTACCACTGTAAAAATTTCTTGGATCCCTTTTTTTAATGTACTTGTAAGACCTTGCATTGTAATGAGGAACATCAAGGATAGGACCTTTTAATGCCAAATCAAGAAAGGCTTCATTTATTAAGCACTGAATAAATCTTGGGTACATAAGGAACATGTTTCTTCTTCCTTTTTGAACATTAGCAACCATACCATTAAATACATATGCTGAGTAGTTGTATGGTCTGTTTGAGCAGAGAGCACAAACAAGTGATGATGTAGTCAAGGGTGTATCATTCCATCCAGTCTTCCTTTTGGATAAGCAGTGTTGCACATAATGAATGAGGAATCTCCATTACAAATCAACCAACCCTTTGACTATCTGTTTATCCTCAAAACCACCTTCATATCCAATGTTTGCAAAAAAGGACATGATATCATCCTCATCAAATTCTGTTAGGGAATTAGGATCATCTTCAAACTGCAATCATTGTCTTACAGTTTGCTCAGAGATTATCAAAGTATGATCATCTGTTATTCTTCCAGAGATGACTTTTTCTCCATCATCTTCCAAAACTTTAGCATTCCCCCAGAATGTTCTGATGTAGTTCTCATAGATTACAGGTCTGACAGTTATGGCATGTGCCACTCTTGTAGTGGTTATGAATCTTATCATGTCTCTGAGTCCTTCTGCTACTGGGAAATCAGGGTCAAGAAATCCACTGACATTATGGAGCTTACTCCAAGTCAGGTTTGCCATATGTAATCTGCACATAATATAAATGAATTAGTGAGAATTGTGGATAATATATCTCAAATAGATATGAATTGTGTTTGATTTGTTCAATTTTGACTTTTTAGGTCAAAATATTGATTATGCCTGTTACTGTTACATTAGGTTGTTTAACCTAATTTTGATTTTGAATGAAGACCAATTTAAAATTTTTGTTTCTTTCTGTTGAGTTATAATGATGTTGATTGTGTCTTAACAAGTTTACAACTTAAACTGTTGTTTTGATTTCAACATTGTTATGAGACAGTATCCCCTGTTCATCGATGTTTGAGGTGTTCTTAGAACCATAGGAAATCTTTGTTGTTACACTGATTATTGGTTTTAATGAACTCTATCATTCATGTAAATCCATTGCTCTTGAGTGCATTTTAACAATTTCTCAAAATTAGGGTTCCATTTCAATACATTTGGTTAGACAGATGAAGTTTTCAGAATCTGATAATCACCTTGTGGTTGATAATACTTCGATTTAACTGACAATTTGGATGTTTTGATGTTAGATTCGAACACAATGATGCTTGATTAGAGAAGATTTGAACGTTTGAAGAAGAATGTTTTCTGGCACTCAACGCACTATAAAAGTTCACTCAAAAATTTGAAAAGTAATAAATGACTCACATTAAATGAGTATTTATAATAAATTTCCTAATTTTCACAAAATTTTACAAGTGCAGAAAATTTTACTACTGTAGCAAATGCGGTTACAGAATTTTCAATGGGCGCATTCACTGTAGCAAATACTGATGAACAAATTATCTGAGAGCATTTACTGTAACAAATGCGAAAGAACTAATACCATTCCGCATTTACTGTAGCAAATGCGGGTGAACAAAGTTAACTTATCAGCATTCACTGTATCAAATGCGGGAGAACAAATGACTTGTTCGCATTTACTGTGACAAATGCGGGTGAACAAAGTTAACTTATCAGCACTCACTGTAGCAAATGCGCAAGAACAAATTACTTGTCCGCATTTTCAGTGACCAAATGTTGAGTTGAACTGTCCGCATTTACTGTAGCAAATACGAAAGAACACTTTATACATATGCTGATGAGTTGGACTGTCCGCATTTATAGCAAATGCGGAAGAACACTTTGTTGTCCGCATAAGTTTTACTTGTACAAAAACAGTTACCCGCAATGGTTAAATGACGGTTACCTTCACCCACATTAACCAATGCTCTTACCCGCATTAAATTTTGAACTTGGTCAAAAATTAATGTTGTTACAGTGGATGGTTCTGACTGGTTTTACACAGTTGTTTCTGATTTTTATGAAGATGAGTCGGCATCATTGGTGCTTTATGAAGATTTAGCAAATTCTGAGATTTTCAATTCTTGCTTGGATTGACTTGTATCCTTGATGAGATACATGTTTCCCAATATGACTGATTTTGGGCCTTGTGTATCTTCTGAAGTAGATTATGGTATAATTTCCATACACACACAATCACTTCAAACAATATTGCCAGTTATATGTTTTTTTTGATTTTGTAAATATTTCCTTGTAAATTTTGTTACTCCCCCTAAAGTTTATATCCATATGGGATAAAAAACTTTAAACAAATTTATAAAATTTAAGAAAAATATTTCTAAATTTTGATTGTTTAGCATATTTGTAAATGAAGTGATTTTGTACTATTGTTTGAAATTTTGGGATCATATCAATCTTATGTTTCATAAGTGCAAGTTGTCATTGAACTTATTGATTGAAGGTATGTTTGTCCTCTTAAACTCACCTTTGCAACTTCTTCTTCCCTTCTTCTTGTAAAAAATCCATAACTTCTTCTTCTTCTTCTTTTGGCCGAGAGCCCACAAAGCAGATTCATGCTTTAAGGGCGGCCATACCCCTTTTATTGTTAAAATAATAAAGTTTGTGCACTTTTGCACTTTGCCTCCTTCCTTTTGTATCCATTGTCTTTTCCTTCTAGATACTTTTCTTTTTGTTTTCTTTTTAATAAAATTCGGGGTGTTACATTTTATGTGTGTTGTAAGTTATCAGAAAGAGTGGTTGAATGCAATCATATATTGCACGTCCTGTGAAACTGAATTTCAGAGAGAGAGAGAGAAAAGTGGGTGGGACCCATCCCTTTAACCCATATGCATTTCTCTAATATTCATCCGCATAAGTAAATGCAAATGAACAACCTCTAACCGCATTTGTAAATGCGGATGAAGAAATTTCATCCGCATTTCCCAAATGTACATCCGCATTTGTAAATGCGGATGAGTAGTTCCATCAGCATTTCCACAAATGCACATCCGCATTTGTTAATGAGGACGAACAGTTTCATCAGCATTTCCTAAATGCATATCTGTATTAGTAAATGCGGACGATCAGTTTCATCAGCATTTCCTTAAATGCTCATCCGCATTAGTAAATGCGGATGAAGAAATTCCTTCAACAATTCCACAAATGCACATCCGCATTAGTAAATGCGGATGAGGAACATTCATCCGCATTTCCTCAAAAACACATCCGCATTAGTAAATGAGGATGAGTAACAAGGACTTGTATTGTTTGTTCAACCATTTGAATAACAATACAAAATACTCTCTCTCTAGAATAAATTATCCATATAATTTATTCACAACACTAGTGCAAATATTTAAAAATCCAATTTCTAAATACTTCAAGTGTCAATATTTATTTACATGATCATATCATAAAATAAATATTGTAGGTGTTTGTCTAGCTTGTTATTGGGTATAACCCGACTTGGATCATAACGTACCAGCCACATCAATTCAATATATGTCTTGGGCAGACCGTTCCTAACTCTTTTACGTATGATTAATCTCAGGCTTATCAATTCCCTTTGTTTGGTGTCAGACTTTATATTCTTTATCATAGGATTTGACCTATTGCTTTATATTCTTGTTTTTATCTAAATATTTTAGGCACCTATAAAGTTGCTACATAGATTTTAGGGTGTTAGGGTTTGACTTTTATATGTAGCTCATACTCCAATGTAATAGTTCATTACTATTGGAAAAAGTTATATGCTTGTCCAATTTGACACATATATATAGTGAAGGTTGCTATACATGTATGTATATATAGTATATATGATGTATGTATATATTATATTGAGTTGTTAAAATTGATCGATAGGTTTAGTCTTTTTTTTGAAAACTTTAAACAATATTAATACCTGGGTTTTGAGAAATTAGTAATATAGTCATTACAGAGATAAAAACAATAACTTTACTGAACAATATGATTAGTTGCTCAAAGTTCAAAGGTTTATTTAATATTATATAATGACAACGATAGGACTTCTTAAAATTACTACTTTGAAAATATAGAAAAGGTAAGTGCTCTTTTTGATACTAACACACTCAAATAGTAATAATTTCCTTTTGTGATAATAGAGGTGCCTAGCAAAGAAGATAATAAAATAGCTTTAGATTTTTATGCATACTAGATAGCTTTTAAGATATATACGCTACATATTTTCCATAAAACATATTGTTATTACTTGGCTTATTACTAAAAAGAAATTAAACATTGTATTTTCTTTAGCAAGAAATAGAGGATGAAGTCTATATAAGCTTTATTACCTTGTGTCAAAAATGATTTCTACTTTTCTAATAAATATAATATAACTCTATAAATCGTTCATGGATATGTATTGTATATAAAACACTTCCTAACGAGTATGCATGCGTTTTTAACAAGCTTTATCTTCAGCAACAAATTTTGCACTAGTTCAAAAAATATAGTCATTTTAGAGACGTCTTTATAAATATATGTTTTTCTCAATTATGAAAAGAAGATTTTTATGGTCATTTCTATAACGACTTTAAATATAAGTTATTTCTAAAAGAGTCATGCGTTGACTATCTTGTTAATTGTTATATATGCTAACAATTTGCATTTTGTATAAGATTAAAAAACATTAATTTTTGAGTTAAAAATTGGCCATGCGACATGAATCTTTTATGGACATTCGCGCCAAACATTAAATAAGAGCTAAACACCAAAGATATTAACATCCAAACAAAAAGATACATGTACCATAATAACTAAACTGGGTCGTATATATCTTAAAATATAATATGATACTTAAGGATATCACTCAAGATTTGATATAGACATAATTCAAGTTATAATTATTTTCTTAATGCAAGTCATAAACACATACATTAGTGGCATTCTTTTTAATTCTTAGAGTGGAAATCAAGATCTTGAAAATTGAAGTACTATAAACTTAAGTACATGTTACTTTGTTTTCTTCAAAATAAAAATAAAATGATAAAAAAGCTTTTATCTTCTGTGTATATTCATTTGAACGCACAAAAACAATGTATTTAAACAAAATGCTATAATGTAGAATAGCCTTGACCATTCATTTTTTATAATCATGATTTGTTGTTTGTAGTAAAGGTGTAAGTAGAGTACATCATGAGCATATGTTATGGTATGTGATAAAAGATGTGGATAACATATGTACCTTGTATAATCAATAACGATTTTTTTGTACGGGTGCAAGAAGGAATAAAAGAAGCATATCAACATTTTTATCGTAGATTAAAGGAAAAGGGAGCGCAGATCTGGGTTGCGAATGCCATACACGAGACAACCAAATCTGCAATAGTTATGAGAGTACGAGAAGCATTTTTGTTCATCATCCCACGGATGCGCCACTTGTCGCTACAAATAAATCCAAGTTAGGCTTCATGTTCGGTTGAACCGCGTCTAACTATCCCAAGCTTGGATCTATGTTGCAACAATGAAGAAGATCTACGTTAGAGGGTGTTGGTCCTTCTGATCGATATAACAGTGCACTTGATTGATAAACACAAACAAATCCCACTGATAACACAGATATCAATGATATTTGTGTAAAATATAGATCAAACACTATAAAATATGGATGAACAATGATGAACACCTCAAGAACATTCAATAAAACCCTTGTTTGATCTGAACTGATTGCTAAAATGATATTAGAAAGTGAAAGCCCCTCAATCAATGGCTCATTCAAGCTTCAAAACCTAATTGTCACTAATCTATATATAGTTATAATATTCACTAATGACATATTAAGCCCCTAGACTTAGACAATTAGAGAAATTACATATAAAACATAAAAATGACTTAAACATAAATAAATATATTTTGTTGACAGGAAATATATTTATTAACAATAAACTCCTAGTCATTTATATCTTCAACATCTTGTCTAGGTTCTTCGTTTTCAACGCGTCTGTTTTGCCTTTTCTAATGACTTTGACAGTGACGTTGACCTTTGTTGACTTTGACTGTGTTGATAATATAGACTATCCTAATCAGACCCAACAATACCCCCCCCCCTTAGTCTATCATTATCAACGTCTTGTATCGTGATCAGCACCGATAAGTCAACCATATAATGATCTTTAATCGTCCCCTAGATTGATGATCTGGTATTGAAGATTTTTCATCTTTCAGGCTTCCCCTTTTTGTATGCTCCCCTTCTTCGTGTGCATTCTTTATGCATGATCAGGAACAACTTTTCCAACTTTCTATTCTTGGGTGCTTCAGAAGATGTAGGAGGAGGAATCCTAGCTCGGTATCTTTTGCAAACTTCAGGAACAGGTTCTCTGGTCAGGTACTTTGCTCAGCTGATGATCGACCATCATTTGAAGCAAAAATCTATAACACAATCACAATCATAATCTCGCAACTTCCTGTCAGATCATTTCAGTTAACAAATAAACCCGTGTTTATCTGTGTGTGCAATTTCCCGTGAAATGCATGTGAAAATAATAACATTTTAATAGCATAATATGAAAGACTAGAAAAATACTTTGAAATGAATATTTTATTTTATTTTGTTTTATCATATTACACCAAGAACTAATTTGATCATGAGATCACATCCTCAAGATATACGAAAGCACAAAGATGTATTTAAACATCGACAAGTTAGTGAGATCACACTGATACAAAGTCTGGTCACAATTTTAAGTTTTTGAAAGCCAAAATAGTTCAAAAATGATTGTTGGTATATTTATCCAATTTAAACCCATGCCTTATCCTTTTCAACAAGTGATCTGCAATTGATTTTATCATGTTTTAGATTTAATTAGAGAAGCTCAGGTGATTTGGTTCCCATTGACATCCGGCAAAAAACTTATCCGATCATCAGGGCTTATTGAGTAATATGATTAACTCTGTTTGATTTTCTTTTAAGTTTTCAACAATGATCTTAATTTAAGAATCATTGTGCCTTTATTTGGGGAACAGATGATGAGAGCTCCAGGTCTATACTTACGTATAACAGAGGAGATGATCATCTGAGCGTGCTGATGAGAGCTTCAGGTCTATACTCACGTATAACAGAGAAGATCATCACTCCAGGTCAATGCTTCCGCATAGCAGAGGAGATAAGCACGAAAAGGATTCTAAAGAGCTTACAAGAAGCGTCAATTCAGAAACAAGGATGAGGGAATTTGGGAATAGAAGTAATCAAGGCAGAAGTCAGATACTCTCAACCCGTTTTTGACGAGACTTGTAACTTTGTGCAGGCCTAAATGTCAGGAGAATAATCCTTTTCACCGAGTTCTAAAGCTTTAGTTAGGCTACAGAATCACTGTTTACTTCATTTTCGGGCTGAGCCTACCAAGCATATCATATAATCAAACTGTCTTCTTCAGAGTTTAGTATTTTAAGTGATACAGACATCTACATCAGTTACTATTATTTCTTACAAAGTACAGGTCATGCAAATAAGCATACCAAGAAGACATACTATCATTTCTCAGTCATCCCAAATCAAGTTCTTAGTTCTCATTTTAATTATACTAGCAAAGAAAGTCTTTCAAATTATACTAGCCAAAATATGAGAAATGAAGTACCAAGAAAAATGCAGTGATTGTTAATGGTAGATAAGAATTCAAAATGTGGATGAGATATCATAACCATAACCTGTTTGTTCCACCTCAAATTAGAATTAGGAACAATCTCAGTCAGTAAACAGGATTACTGATAGGCCTCCTGAATTGTTCCTGCACTTATAAACAGATTAATTAGAGAGGGGGACCCAGGCCATCGTGGTCCTGGGAGTTCTTTTTTCATCAGTGTGTAACCTGTTTAAGCACACACTCTCTTGAAAAATCATTTATTTCTTTATCCTTTTCATTTTTTTTTACTTTTCAAATTTGTTTCTATTCAATTACTTTTGATTTGAAAGAATTGAATTTGGAAATCATTTTCTTTTAAGACCCGAAGGTTTGGATAGATTGTTCTTCATCCAACCATTCAAACATATGTGCTTTTTACTTTTTGAACCAGAGAAGCAACCCGTGCCCTAAGCCTATCCTTGAACTTGAGGGCACTTCTTTAGCACATGACCTTCTTTTCCACATCTAAAGCAAGCCTTTAAAGGCTTTTGGTTCTTTGTAGTCCCGTGGAAAGCAGGAGAGGGTGGAGCCTGCTTTGAGGTTGTGGCAGCTTGTTGACAACCTTGAAGCTTCTTCTTTTGGATATCAGGAAATTGAACCTTTTGAGGCTTTGTCGATGTGGATTTCGAACAGGGCCGTGATTTGATTTGTAATGTTCCGGGAGCTGAGATCTGAACATTCTTTTAAGAACCTTTTTGTATGACTGGTGACTTGGCAGACTTGGAGGCAGATTTATGCGAGATTGACGGATAGCAGATGAAGATGGTGAGTGCTTCTGCTGAGTATTAGAGGGACTGCTGATTTGCTTAGCAGTTGGAGATGAGATTCGTATAGGTCTTGATTCGACTTTTGGAAGCATTTGACACTTGATAACTTCAGGTGACTTGATGATCTCTGATTCATCATCAGAGCTTGTCCAGTCTTGTATACACAAGTCAGCTTCCAATGGATCTTGATTGATGACTCTTGTTGTGTCGGTTTGTGTTATTGAGTTCTGATTGCTTGACGATTCCATATCTGTTCCTTCTTTGACAAACTTGACAGGAACAAAAGAAGGGATGTTACCTGTTTTGAATTTGTTAAAGAAGTTACGTGAAACAACTGATACTAGTTTTGAAGCATCATAGTTGGAATTATCATTTTGCAGATCAGATCCTTGCTTGATGAGTCCCAAACCTACAGGAAAATCATATTCATCTCGAACCTCTTTGTGATTAACGCTGCTTAAACCTGTATGTAAACTGTTAGTATTTGCAGCTTCAATTAAATCATTAGATGGATGAGGTTGAGGCATAGGAGAGTAACAATGAGTGCTAGGAAGAGGATAAACATATGAAGTTTCACCACATCCCACACCCTTTTTTATTCTTGCTCCCCTTTATTTAGAGAATAGTTCTTTCTGTTTCATCCCAGATATCGTCCATTTGTCAAGTTTAGTTTTAAGCTTGCTAGTCTCAAATTCTGCTAAAGTGACTCGTTCGCTCAAAACATTAATCTCGACATTCTTTTCTAAAAGATTTCTTTTTAAAATATCATTTTCTTTTAAAGCTTCTTTTAGTTTGATAAAATATTTGGACTTATTGGTTTTAAGTTTTTTGTTTATTTGTTTTAATTCCTTTTTATTTTCTAACAATAATCTGTTAGCTTTATAAACTCCAAATAAACGAATTTTGCAGGGAGGAGAACACATGTCTTGAACAACCTCATAAGGAAGCCCCATAACTATCTTTTCAGCAGCTAGGGCTTTTTCACATTGACAAACAGGAGTGTTTTTTTTGTATTCTTCCTCCTCATTAGCTCTCTTCTTAGCTTCTGCAGCTTCAACTACCTCTTGCTTTCCTTCATCCTGAACTTTACATCGGCTTGCACAATCACCAACATCACCAAAACTCTCACTTTCAGTATCACACCTGAATTCTTTGAAAGGATCAAAACCCTCAACAGAATCCTCATCATTGTTTTCCACCTCAGCCATCACTACATGGTTCACTTCTTCTTCAGACTCTATATTGATCTTAGTACTTGAAGATACACCTCCATACATGCATTGATTGTACTCTCTTCTTTTCATATCCAATTCAAATAACTTCAACTTGTTGATAACTTCCAAGAGTTTGTAGTCAGCAAAATTTCTTTCTTGTTTTAACAACCTAACTTATGGACTCCACTGTGGAGGAAGAGAGTCCAAAAGTTTTGTGACTTGTTCATGGTTCCCCGGCTGGTCATCATACTTCTTAAGATTGCATGCCACCGTCAAAAATCGATCAACAAAATCAGATATCTTTTCATCTTTCATGTCTGCAAAAGAATCAAACCGACTTTGTGTTGATATTAGATTATCAGATTTATGGAAATTAGCTACTTCTGAAGAAGACATTTTAGAAATGATCAGAAGCTAATTTCGCTAAATTTCACTAAATTCGCAGACAAATTCGCTGAATTTTCACTAATTTCGCTGGCAAGTTCGCTGGTAATTTCCCTTGCAATTTCGGCAGCAGTTTCACCCAGCAATGGCACACAAATGCTAGTTTCGCAGAATAATTTCGCCCGAAACTAGTTGAACTTTTGTTCAGAGAATAATTTGGGAGCAATTTCGCTGGGATTGGCACACAAACACTATGAACTTTCGTTCAACACATGTACTTTCGGAACGAGGAAACTAGATCCAAAAACCAAGAACAGCTTAGTTTCGCTGACGGAACCCTAGTTTTGCCAGGCGAAACTATGTAGTTTCGCTGGACGAGCTGTAAATTCGCCCAACGTATCTGGACAGCCTTTTTCAGCCGAAATCAGCTCAAACTCATCCAAATCTCAATGGATTTGAGATCTGATGATTCCTATAGCTTCCCACACCAAAATCGAGCAATCCTCAATCAATTTCCATATCCAAAACACTCAGATCAGATCGAAAATGAATGGAACAGTGACTTAGAACTTGAACCAAACAAAAACTCAAATCATCAAGAGCACAATGGCTCTGATACCATATTGTTGGTCCTGATGATCGATTCAACAATGCACTTGATGTATGAAAATGATTTCCCACTGATTTAACACAATAAACTCAATAACACAATGAACTATTTTGAATCTAAACAATGACAATCAAACAAAAGGCTCAATAATAATGATAATAAGCTTCCAGCCGCACACACACAATTGCAATAATGATGTTTTGCTCATGATAAGATAGATAGATAAGAGATTGTGAAAGAGTTACTTAAAAGGAGGTATAGTGTAAAGATTCAGGTGAGGAGTGGTTATCCAAGATATGAGAGGAACCGGAATCCTATGACAGGCAAGGACTTCCAGGATCTTATCAAGGATGAGCAACGAATACGAAAGGGAAATAAAAAGATAGTTCTTCATATATAGAGAGAGATGAGATGCTAAGTGTGGGTTTGACACTTGCTAATGAGATGATCCTGGATGATAAGTTTTCTTCTTATTTATAGAGGGAGAAATCTCGAACCCTAGTGAGCTTGATTAGTATGGTTTAGGGCAGGCCTAACTAGAGGTGTATAAACCGGTTTTTGGGGCCAAACCGGTTCGGTTTCAAACCGGTCCGGTTTCAACCGGTTTATTTTCAACCGGTTTGAACCCCAAACCGGTTCGGTTCCTAAACCGGTTTCAGGGCTAGGATATTCAAACCTATCGAACCGGTCCGGGCCAGTTTGAAAACCGGTTCGGGCCCAAACCGGTTTGGGTTTTCATTTTTTTTTTAAATTTAAATTTTCCAAACGCGCTACAGTCCAAAGAAGAAACGCCCAAACAGATGCGTCCGAACAGTACTCATGCGCCCAAAAAGTGCTCATGCGCCCAAACAGTGCTAATGCGCCCACAGTACTCATGCGCCCAAACAGTTCTCATGCGCCCACAGTGCTCATGCGCCCAAACAGTTCTCATGCGCCCACAGTGCTCATGCAACCAAACAGTTCTCATGCGCCCAAACAGTTCTCATGAGCTCACAATTCTCATACGCCCAAACAGTGCTCATGCGCCTGAACACTTGGCCAAATTTCAGAAGTTTTTCACACTTATCAAATTATTCAAAACTTGTTCAATTGATCTAAAACATTATTTATTTTTATCAAAGATTATACATTTATATAAATTATTTATAAATATTAAAACATAAAACATTAAATAAAAATATAATTATAATTTATGATACATGAAAAATTAAATATGATTATTTATTTTTATCAAAGATTACATATTTATATAAATTATTTATAAATATTAAAACATAAAACATAAAAAATTAAATAAAAATATAATTATGATTTATGATACATAAAAAATTAAATAGATTGTTTATTTTTATCAAAGATTACACATTTATATAAATTATTTATAAATATTAAAACATAAAACATTAAATAAAAATATAATTATGATTTATGATAACATGAAAAATTAAATATGATTATTTATTTTTATCAAAGATTACATAAAATTTAAAATAAAGATACTATTCAAAACATATAAACAATTCAAATGACGTAAACTTTATTCTTCGCCACCAGAACCCGAGGTATTACGAAGGAACTCGTCATATGCCGCTTCATCATCAGTCATTCCGGGTGTCAATCCATCGTCTACTTCATCTTCATATATTTCGGTTTCATATTCTAATTCTCCTTCAAGTGAGCATTTGTCTTGTATTCTTTCAGCTGCATCCAAATAATCCTTCAAGCAAATACACATTTCAACTGCTTCGAGAGTGAGTCGAGTTCTTCGTATTGATATAATCCTGCCACTAACAGAAAAAGCAGATTCCGAAGCTACCGTGGAAGTATGGACGGTTAGTATATCTCGGGCCATGATGGATAGGATTGGAAATTGATCTTCCTTACCTTTCCACTAAGCCAACAAGTCAAAATTTTTAAAATCTTGTGGAGTCATGGTGGATAAAAAGTTTGTTCCACTACACCTCCCGATTTCACTACTCGGAGTGTTACCACGTTGACGTTTATTGCATTCATCTCTTAAACTATTATACAAAGCAAACATTGGATCACTTGAACCTTCGTCATGTGCCGCATACCGCATAGACTCATGTATGTTTTATGTTTCACTATATTTTGCTAAATAAACATCAAACATTTGGCATAAATATGTGTTAAAATTATTTTTTGCACTTTAAGCATAATATGGGTTTTCTTCTTCTAAATCCAAATTAAAAGTAATTTTATCAAGTAAAGTTTCAACCCCCGACGTATTTAAACAAGGGTTTAAGGCAGCGGCACATGTAATAACCGGAGGCATTTCTTTAAAATATTTTTTAATTTTTTCTTTTATTTGTGGTATCATATTCGAATAAGGTCTACCCCTGCACGACAACTCATTTAATTTTGAAGTCATTAAGTAAATTTGGTGAAGTACTAATGGACTCGTTGGATAATAAACTCCAAAAAGACAAGTAGTTGCGGTTTTAAAAACATTAAGCATTTTGGTTATTTCTTCAATAATAGCCCAACCCGATGGATGGTAAGTCGAAGCCTTTCCACGACTCACCAAAGCATTATGAAAGACTATTAAACTTTCTTTTGGTCAATAGCCTTTTCAAACATTTTACAAGTCGAATTCCATCTTGTAGGTACGTCCCAATTCGAACCTAAACATTTGGAATTTGCGTCTTTACAAAACTTGCGATACCTACTATCTTTGATTACTACTAAAAATATCACGTAACATTCTTTTAAAACTATCTTTTACTGTTTCAATAGTTTTTAAACCGTCTTGAACGGCTAAGTTTATGATATGCGCAACACATCGACTATGAAAAAACACACCGTCACAAATTGGTTTATATTTTAATTTTAAATGTTCTATCGCAAGCGTATTATTTGACGCGTTATCAAAAGATATAGAAAATATTTTGTTTTTTAATTTATACGTTTTAATAACTTTATCAATAAGATAAAAAATGTTTTGCCCAGTGTGAGGATAATCAAACAATTCAAACGCAATCGTACGTTTCATCATTTGCCACAAACCGGGTTCAACCCAATGGGCGGTGACACAAATGTACTAGTCTGGTGAACCGTGCGGAGTCGACCAAACATCACTAGTTAAGTTAACACCGGTTTGTAAATTTTCAAAATAAGATATTAATTTATTTTTAGCTTTTTTTCATATTTTTAAGCAATCTCTTCTAAGTGTAACACGACTTACATGTGTGTATCGAGGTTGGAGAGTTCGTTGAATTAGCCGGGTCAAACGTTCATTATCAAAATGTTTGAATGGCAAATTTTCTTGAATTACAAAATGCGTCATTTGCTCACGAACCGCATCAACGTCATAAGCCCAAACATTCCCTTCGTTTGTCATCGAAGCTTGACCTTGAGACGGTACACCTTTCAAAGCCTTACAATATTTATTCGCAATGTGGTTTCTCAAAGTTGTATTTGCATCTTTTTTGAAAAACTTATAACAATACTTGCAACGAGCTTTGTTTGGACCGCTAGCCATTTGACATAAATCGTAATTGCACCATATTTCGGGGTTCCTATTCATAGGAAGGATTGCTACCACCACGTTGCTTGAAGACGCATCACAACCAACGGATGACTGAGCACTTGATGAAGCCATTTTGAAATGAACGAGAGTATTGAGAGTATTTTTTGAATTGAACGAAAGTATTGAGCTTATTTGAGAATAAAGAGCGTTTTTTGAGAGTAGAGAGTGTTTTAACTTGTTGTGGTTTAACCAAAACATTCAATACATATTATACTAGCTTAACGGGGGTATAATGGTAATAAAACCACAAAAAAACGGTCATAAACTGCTATATAACGGCTATATAGCCGTTTTATAACGGCTACTTTTTAAAAACTGGTTCGATGAACCGGTTTGAAAACCGGTTTGATGAACCGGTTTGGGACCGGTTTGGGAACCGGTTTGAAAACCGGACCGGTTTGAAACCGATTTCAACACATGAAACCTCAAACCTATTGAGGAACCAGCGGTTCAGACCGGGTCGGGACCGGTTTGGGCCAAACCGGTTTGGGCCAAACCGGTTTGGGACAGAAACCGGTTCTGGTTTTTTTGCCCAAACCGGTTTTTTTGCCCACCTCTAGGCCCAACAAGTTATTCTGATTGGCTCCATGTGCCTGGGACATGTTATCAACTATTTGATTTCCAGCACATAAGAACCATACTTCGATTTCATACCTTTATATGAGCTCCCTTGGATAAGCACTCGAAACAGCAGGTAAAATTAATGTCCATCATGTATATCCCAGTTTGGAAAATAAGCTTACAAAGCTATGACATCTCAGATGTATATATAGATGTAAATATAGTTCTTGTAACAACCTTGTTGGATCGGATTAAGAACTTAACAAGACTTTAATGTTTGATAAACAGATGAAAAATATGGAATTTAAGTTAATTGTTTTATTTATTAAGCACATATACTTTGAGTAAATATAAACATGACATTTTCTTTCAAAGTATACATTTGATTAATTTTTTTTGAGTACAAATAATACAATCAATAGATGAACAAGTGGGTTTACAAGCTTACCTCTAAACTATACAAGTGAGAGGTTTTTTATACTATGAATTGTAAGCACTAAAAATAAACAACTTTACATCTAATTTTGGTTTAAAAAAAATATGTACAACTTAAACAGACAATCGGCACATCAGAATTTTGCAGCTTAATATATGTAGTTTTTAAAAGGTAGAACACAGCAGCCACCAGTGTACTTCGGTACAGACAGTATTGTACAATGTTGTGATTGATCAACAGTGCATCCATTTAAGTGCTAATATGCAGTCAATCAGCATTTTATCACTTTTAGTGCTGATTAGCATTGGTTCAACACTTGATATGTGCTGATCGGCGGTGGATCAGCACTTGGTATGATTCAACAGTTGACAGCCAGTGCTTAATTATTAAGTTTTCGATATATTCAGCATTTTTATAGATCAACAAACCTAAACAGAGGCAAGGGGGCAAACTATAGCATACAAAGCATCTAATATGTAATTTGTTTAACCTGCAGTGACAAGTGACAACCCTAGAGACGATCATTTTCATTTTCGTGGCTTGGATAAGTGGTCAAAACAGCTTGAGTGGGGCTAGGCTGACCATTAAACCTCACTTCTGATACATCCGTTTTAGTTTTATCTAATATTTTTCTAAAAACATAAATTGAAGAATTACAAACATAATACCCTTTGAAGCGACAGACTTCATCTCAAACTCAACGTCACCGGAGCTTCATCTCAACCTGTTCAAACTCAAAGAAAAGCTTCCTCACCCGCCACTTCCTAGCCGCCAGCGACGCATGTCCCTTACCATTGTCTCAAGATGAACGATCACGATCGCTGGTGACCGCACAGATGGAGCCGGATGCAAAGCGGTGACCGTTCTCCCTATCTTCTCTACCATGAGGGTTTCTTCTCCGAGACCAAAGCTGGCAAGTCAAACAGATAATAACACATTGAAATTGAAATTCCCAATATACCATTCTACTATTCATTTCCTATTAGTAACAATAATATAATAAGTTATTTATTTTAAACTACAAAAACCCAATTGCAATTATTTAATTTAATAATATACCTAATCTGAAAAACAATGAGTTTTTAAACAATTATTTACTTTTATAATAAAAGTAATTTGAAACTTTACTATTTACAAAATAATGTTTGAGTTTGTTAAAAAATTTACCATTTATGATTTTATTTTCTTAAAGTTCAAATAAATTACGTTTATTCTTTTTAAGATAACAAATAATTAAGATCAAAAACACAATTTTTAGTGTACCTTTCGGACGTGGTTGGGTTCGCTACATAGACCTCATGAGATAGTTCGTACACGTTTACTAAAAAGTTACAGTTAAATATAACTTTTTTTGTTCAAACACATAAGTTTAGCATCCGTTTCAGACGTGATGAGATTCGTTACAAAGAGCTCACGAAGTAGGACATACACAAGTTTGCTAAAAATATTATTAGAATGCTTTTATTGAGACATAACATCTATTAACTTTTATTATTTAACATAATAAGTAACGTATATTTAAAATGAACTTTTAGATGAATAAAATTAATAATATTAAAAATATTAGTTACTGATTAATTTTTTTTTAAAGGGGTATTGCCGGCGATACGAAAATGTCATAGTATCTCCGGCGTAACAAATAAGCCATAGTATCTATATCGTATCTCTAACACAAAAGATGCCACGTGCGCGATACATTTATTCTTTCGTATTGTCACATGCACATACACGATAATCAAAAGGCTAAAATTGAAAACTCAAAGGACAAAGAATATTTGAGTAAATAGTCAAATGGCTACTTGAGTAAATTTTTTAAAGAATTTAACCCCTTTCATTTCAAAAGATATTTTGTCATGTACACCCCCAAAGACCTCACTTGTAATTAATTCTATTTATTTTTTATATACAGAAGGATAAATTAATCATCTATTAAACCACTTAACAAAACCTTAACTACCGTTAATGCAAAGAACGAAAATTGTCACAAACCCTTAACATAAAAGATAATTGTTGTAATTTGTTAAGTTTAAAAACCAAACCTATAATTGATGTAAAATAAACGACAAAAACTGAAATTTACCAAACCACTTTATTATATAAAAGATTCTAAGTGAGAATGTAAAACATTTGGTAAAATTATGATCAGTTATATAAAATAACCAGTAAATTGTAAGGTATTGGTCCCCAGAAAATTGATAAAATTTAATAATAGCATTAGAATATATCAACACAAATAATTAAATACTAAAGAAAATTCAGACTAGAAGTTAATTAAGCTAAAAACACATTCACAATCCCAGAAATCCCTATATAAAAAATGTTACAATTGCAGCGTTCAATTATGATTGAAAGAAACCACCGTCCGAAAACAAATAAATGCATCTTTAAAAGATATCTAAGAAGTTGCATACCGTTGGTTCACATAACACAATTGACCATTATACTCATATTTTGCTGCCCCACCAGCTGCAAAAAAAATGCCTCCGTCTGTCTACCCAAAAGAATATTACAATCAAAACATGCCCACACACTAGAACAAGAAACACCATTACTCTCAATCCATCTCCCTCCAAAACCAAAACCAAATTACACCTCAACCGTTGTATTCAATCAGTATGAACCCATTGGTGGCATCCCAAATGGAGGAGGCATTGGCGGCATTCCCATTCCGCCCATGGGTGGTGGAGGAGCAAACCCTCCACCCATACCCGGTGGAGCAGGTAGTGCAAGAGGGAGTAGCTGAGCATACATATTCTGCAAACAACCAAAAGACAGATTAGCTTACAGAAAATGAGCTAAATTAAAAGGAGCAAGCGCAAGAGATTGGAACGAGAAAAAAACCTGCTGTTTAACGATGTCCTGCTCCTCGTTCTCCTTAGCTTTACTTTCCTTTATTGCCTCTATCTTGTCCTTAATTAGTTCATCCACCTTACCTGTATATTCACGGATAAACTGCAAGGAAAAAAAAATATAATGAGGGTATGACACAAACTTAATAATGAAGGTAAAATATGTTGGCCACCTACCTGAAGCAGATACGGGAATGCAAAATCGATCATGTTGTTCAACCAGGCTAGCTCAAGAGCAACATCTGGACGGATCAGATCGTAACAAACAAAGAGACAGGAAGCGAAGCATTCCTTCTTTCCCTGCACAAGCAATGCATGAGATCATTACCAAACGGTCCACTCTAAAACTTGAATATAACAAGACTGAGAATAATTCCTACCTGCTCGATGAAATAAACAAGCAGCTCTTCAGCAAGCTCACGGTCCCCAGATTGTGAAGCTGTCTCCATTGCATCTTTGTAGACCTTGTCTTTTTTAGACAACGCGATCGACTGCTTCCATCTACCGGCCTTTTTGTAGATGTACGCAGCCACACGTCTCATCTCAAGAAGCTCGTGTTTCTCGATCTGCCAAAAAGAACATGGCATATGAAATTACATTTAGACATGAGAAGAAACACAACAGGATAAGAAAGCAAAAGAACCCACCTTCTGGGCAAGACCGATCTGGTCAAAGTTATCATGCAAATCAATAGATTCACGCAGTCTATCATAATCTTCCTCTTCAACATATATTTCATTCAACGCCTCATTCACAGCAGATACATTATTGCTCTGAACAGCAACCATGTATGGTTTGACTAGAGGAAGTTGACCCGCCTGTAGTTTGTAAGTCAGAATAAAAATAAATAATAATAGCAAAAATAATAATAAGAATATAACTTCTAAGTGTAGCACAAACCTTACGCATGATGTCCACAACACGTGTGTGGTCAACACGTAGTGCAAGGACATTAAGAACGTCATTGATAAGGTCAGGGTGTTCTTCTAAATAGAAGTGAACTGCCTTGTAATAGAGCTCAACGTTGGCCACTTTAACTGCAATATCTTTAAATTGCATATGGTCCCAAGCATCTGGAGAATGATTCATGACGGTAGTAGCAGCATTGTCAAACTCGTCATATTGGATGTATAAATAAGTAAGCTCTTTCCAGTGTTGTTGCTCATCACAAGCGCGAATTAACTTTGGAATGTTGAGACGAGTTGAGAAGAGTTTAATGTGCTCCATTAACTTATCATGACGGTATCTGGCATATAAGACACCCAACTCGGTAAAGATGCCCATATGAGCCCGTTCTAACCCTAAACCACTCTCCATAAGAGATATCAGCTCATTGAAGCATCCTCTGCTCTGGTAGTATTCACTGACCTCTTCCAGATCATCCACCTAAAATTTAACAAAAACCTTTAGACCCTTGCCGAAAAATAGACGACAAACACTTATAACTTTAAACAAGCAGATTACGGTGGCAATTTCGAGCCATTCACTAGTGGCCATAGACTCCATTAAGGTCATGTTCTATCTCCAAGGGTCAAAGGTCAAATGACCAAAATGTATATAAGTTAAAAGAAATGGCTAAAAAGGATATAAGTAATAAAAAGACAGCGAAAAAAGAAACAGGTCAAATGGATCAAACAGGTTGAAGCTCTCCTAAATTGTATTTAATGCATCAAACTTGCAATCCATTTATTCAAAACTGGATTGTAATGATATTTATTTTCCTGATAATCACTATCTAATATTTATTTTGCTATGTTTAATTGGCATGTCAAATACAGTTGCAAAAGTTATTAATAATCTGTCTTTTAGTAAAAAGGTCGAGTTGTCAAAATTATATTTTTGAGCCATATCTTTTTTCAAAACTAAATTATTGTGAAATAATATTAACTTTGTATTCATAGATGAAACAATAACTATAAAAGGAAAAAAAAATTCTTGAAAAGATGTGCTGCAGGTGGCCTGCATATTGGTAATTGAAATAGTATTCTTTCTGTAAATAACATTTGACATTAATTACTAGTTATTTAGCTATTTCTGACAAAAAGTGTTTCATGTAGACCCAATGATCAACCCGTTTTGCCCATTACTGACCGGCTCAGTTTTGCCACCTCTACCACAGACAATTGAATAAGGAATTAAGTCATAAATATTATTCAATAACCACTAGACATTAAACAGTTAAAAGTAGTTACCTGCACAATAATATTGAGCCCACATATCTGAGCCAAACGGAACTCCTCAGCATCAACACAAGCGAAGCAAACTTCTTTCCATGTTTTGGCACTATTTGCTTTACGAGCAGCATCAACAGCACCTTGAAACTGTTGGAGCCTCACAAGTGTGACAGCAAGCTTAGCCCAGTTGGAGATGAAGGCATAAATTATCTTGGCAGCTTCATACAAAGCCTCATCAAACAAACGATCACCAACATTATGGAGATTGGCAACATTTGGCATAAGGATAAATTCCTCAATGTCACTCAACCTGTCAATCTTTGCATATGCATATATGAGCTCACTATCCACCTTTGGCTCCTTGATCTTGTTTCTCACCATCAAAAGATATTTCACCAAATCATGGTAGCATTCTGTGTCTTCAGAAGCACGAATAACATCCAAAAACTGAGTAGCATCATCGGCACGAATGAAAGACTCGATTGCATCACTCACAAGTCCTTCCCTAAGTTGAGCTTTAGCCACCTGACTCCATACAGCATCTTCTTCAACACGGTATGCAAATTCAACAGCACGTGGAATACTTTGGATATTATCCAACAAAACATTGACTGCTTCAACATTTAAGTTGAATTTCTTGAAAATTGCAAATGCTTCTTCATAAAGTTGTGCTTCTACAGCCACCTCTCCAACAGCAGGTCCATCAAAGTTGTCTAACCTGTTGACGTAATCCATAACTCGTGATGGATCTGCCTTAATAGCTGTCAAGATAAGCAGGTTTTGTAGATTAAAATTCCCACTGAAAGCAGAGTTTTGGAGGACGATTTTCTCAAGGAGCTCAATTAGTTCATGGGGAAGATCAGCAGTCATGAAAGCTTTAACAGCAGCAGAAACCTGTTCGGGGCTCTTGCTCTCTGGCAAAGCAGTAGAAACAACCTGATCAATAAGCTGCCTTCTATACTCATTCTCCGGGTTAAGAACCTTCTCCCAAAGATCGCCATCCATCCTCTCAACAACATATCTAATACAAAACAGGATATAATGTAAGTTTGCATATTCTATATATTATATGTAATGCAAGTTTATAGCATTAATTAGTGATAATTAATGGGTGAAAAATACTTTGAATAAAAAATGTTGGACAAAAAAAGTTTGTTTTTTTTTGGCATTAAAGGAGTAAAACAATATTAAAATGCAACAGATCCTGTACCTTGCTTGCAATTTAAAAAGAGAGTTTTTGCTTGTAACATTAATAAGCTCATCATCACATTGGCCTCTGCGATAAGCAACAACAGCAAGCGTAGGATCACGCTTCTCGCAGTATTTCCCCACAACACGTGAGTCGTAGTAAGGGTTGGTGGTAAGGAAGTGCTCTGGATTGTTATTGCTATCGATGATGATCTTACCCAAAGCATTATGAACATGGACATCTTGACTTCCTTCACTCACAAGATGCTCCAAAAACTGAGTAAGTAACCGAAGTCGATTCCTGTAAGCCATGAAATACAAACATACATAAAACATACATACTCAGAGAATGGAAATAAAGCACAACTAAGCAAAAGGGAGAACCAACCTCTTTTCACATTCATCCACCAGAGGCTCAACAGGAAGTAGAGAACGAACTGATAAGATCAAACCTTTGATGAAATCTTCAGGGCACTCGTCATCTAGAAGCTGTCCTACAACTTGTGGAGCATTCCCTGGATTGACCTACATATATACCGCTAAAGGCCTTAGATTTGAAACCCAAATACATGAATTTAAAGTAAACACTTAATTGAGGATTATACCTTTTGAACATAGCCTTCGATATACCGAAGCATGTTGTTGGTATAAAGGTAGTGAGTGAGATCTGGAACAAAGCCAAAGCGATCACAAACATTGATCAATGGCCTTGCATCAGGAAGCTTGGCTTCCATTAAAAAGTTCTTGGCCTTTTCAGCATCATAGAAATTTGATTCCCTTGTTACACGTTCAACCTCCTTGATCTGACCCGTCTTTGCAGCCGCCTCAATGTACTTAAAGTGTATGTCAGGATCCTCACTGTGGTATTCAGTGTTAGTAAATGCAAGTAAGTGGCATAAAACAACATATTCAAAACTTAGATCTAGAATTTTTGCACACTCTGCAACATATAAATAAGATCACCTGGAGCTCAAGTACGATCCTAAAAAGAAGTAAAGGCCTTCATATGATTTGAATTGCTCAAAAAGTTTAATACATGCTTCTACACCAAGCTGTTCACAATATTCTTTTGCAACCTACAGTCCATGCAATGATATCAGTCACAAACTATGAAATTCAAATAATAATCATTCATATAGATACAGAACCATTGTTACCTGAACAATTATCTGAAGGTTTCCTCTTAAATTGACCAGTAAAAGATCCTTCATGCACTCAAGTGCCCATTCCTTTGATAGAGTTCCAAAAAATTCTACAAGAGACTGGAAAAAAAAAGCTAGTTGGGTACCACTCCTACGATATGCCACAAAGTACACAAGGTGAGAAAAAAAACCTGCGGCTCTATAGCATGAGTGTTCACAATGACACGTTTGATATCAGGCAATTCACTATAATGCTGCAAGGCAAAAAGGGAAAAAACACAAGTTTTAATCAAGTGATACAGCTTTGAAGGGTAAACATAGAAGTTTCTGGGCTATAACCGACCTGCAGGGCTCGAACATAAAGACCTGCTTTCTCACAAAGTTGAGCAATCCGAGGTCGATCATAATGACTGAACATACCATTTGCTAATATGGCATCAGCGACATTAGGGAATGTTACAAGGTTGATTTCAAGGACCTGTGTAAAATTTAACAAGGAATTCGTGAGTGAGTGCTATCGTAGATGGCCAAATAGCAGTTCATTAGAACCAACTAAATGTAACCTTAGTTTGGAGGTGAGCATGTTCTGGCAAATTTGGCTTCAGAACATCCAAGAGAAAAGCTGTCGCCTCCCGTATCAAGTTCCTCTAATGAAATGGAAAAAATGCATTTAAAATTGGTTTAATCCTAAAATTATTTATCTTGATATTAGAGATTGCTTGCAAGGGACTAATTAATAAAATGGTAGAACATACCTGAAGGAAAAGATCTGTAATTGTGTTGTAATCAACAGGACAACCCCCTTCCATTTGGGACATCATTAAAGCAAAATTAACAGCTCCCTGCAAAAAAAGATAATTTACCAGTCTAACTTCCATGCACTTAAACTTATGGCATCCCAAATAATATTTCTAAAGTTTAGGAGGAACATGTTTTTAGCAAATTCCTCAACAAAAAAAAAAAGTGAACTCAGGGATTAACATAAACATCTTGCTGGCAGTTAAAATGTTAAATCATTAACAAATGTACTATTCATCAAAAAGCCAATATACCTGCGGGTCTGTACGAAGAATCGTTTGCAGAAGAAACAAATAATCTGGTGAATACCCAACCTGCATTAACTCAAGAAATAATTTATCAGCATTTGTGTTGATATAAACTGTACTGCATATCTATTAACTGAAGGCACAATAATCTTCAAACGAACCAAAAACGTAGCAAACCGCAGGTTGAAGAACAAAACTATTTATTAAAGAAAACTGAATATTTTGACACCTTAAACATCAACCAAAGAGCCCTATTTATACTAAACAAAACAAATCCTACTATGACTCATAATCCTACTTTCTAGGAATTAAAACAACTTGATAAACATCAAACTAAATAACTAGATAAACATACTAATTAAAATAATAAATAAAAGACTCTTAATTAAACTAAAACTCCAAACATATAGGATCTGACTTTGACTTTTTTATGTGAATTAACAAAGATTAATTCCAACAATCACCCCCTTAATCTTTGTTTTTTCACAATAATGCTGGTTTATCCTCATATTGAACAAGATGCACTATATCTTTCTTATCATCCTCTTTATCCTTCCACTTGGTACACTCATATGCAAAATGTCCAAATGCTCCGCACTCATAACATCTAAACCCGCTTTTATCTCCTCGACCCGAGCCCCTTCCACGTCCTCTTTCTCCTCTATCGGCTCCTCTTCCTCGACCTTTTCCCCGTCCATATTGCCTATCCTCATGTTCACCACTAGTTAACAAAAGTTCCCCCTGATCTTCTTCCTTTTCATCGTGACTTTTTAGCCTTTCTTCATATGCTTTAAGTCTTCTTACAACTTCTTCAAAAGACATTTTTTCTAAATCGGAATATTGCTCGATCAAGGCTACAATCGGCAAATATTTCTTTGGCATTGAATTGAGAAACTTTCTCACAATCAATTCTTCATCAAGGCTTGATCCAAGAGTCTTAAATTTTGCCACTATGCCACTAATCTTACCTGAAAAATCATTAACAGTCTCGTTCTCTTTCATTTTTAATATCTCCAATTCACTCCTTAGAGTGTAACCTTGCTTTCTGGACCCGATCGGCTCCTAAATACCAAACTCGAATCGATTCCCAAACATCTTTCGCGTTCTTGTGTTTTGCAACTTGTAGTAGAATGTCTTCTGGTAGAGTTTGAAAGATGATGGCCTTCGTGGTGTAGTTCTTTTTCTCTTCTACAATTGCTCCAGTTGCGGGATCCACCGACTCCCACAAACCGTATGCCCTTAACACCGTCTCAACCAAGATAGACCACGAAGTGTAGTTAGTTTCGGTTAATTTTGGACATTGAAGAGGTACATTACCTTGCTCGCGGACTGCTACGGTTCCTGCGTTCTCTGTCATTCTTCTTTGCTTCAATTTCTTGCTGCTCTTGCTTTAATCTTGGCGCCTCTTCCTTTACCTTGCTGTGTCTTGCTTCAACTTGCTGTTGATCGACGGGTTTTCGCCAATCGATTCCCTTGCTTCTTGCTTTTTTTTTTTCTTTGCGGTTTGATTACATGGAATCGCTGCTACACGTGCTTACGATCACCTCCCGGTATGAGCCTAGGGCTCTGATACCAATTGAAGGCACAATAATCTTCAAACGAACCAAAAACGTAGCAAACCGCAGGTTGAAGAAAAAACTATTTATTAAAGAAAACTGAATATTTTGGCACCTTAAAATCAAACAAAGAGCCCTATTTATACTAAACAAAACAAATCCTACTATGACTCATACTCCTACTTTCTAGGAATTAAAACAACTTGATAAACATCAAACTAAATAACTAGATAAACATACTAATTTAAATAATAAATAAAAGACTCTTAATTAAACTAAAACTCCAAACATATAGGATCTGACTTTGACTTTTTTATGTGAAGTAACGAAGATTAATTCCAACAATAACTAGGAAAGCATATTATTTGCAACGAGAGTACCTGCTTGGAGTAAATCAGTATCTTGTCAAACTCCCTTCGCTCAGCAAAAGCTGCAACAACCTTTGGGGTTGCTCTTGCTTTAATGTAAATTTTCAACGCAAGATCATTGTCCACCGTCTACAATTCAAGAAATAGATATGGCATATAGAACAAAAAACAAATCACTTCGACAAGAAAGCTCAAGACCTTCTGAACTTTTATACTTCATACCTTCACAAGGTCTCCAAGTTCCTCACTGCATTCCAGCTTGTCTTCAGCTAACCAATTCTCTAGAAGATTCTTCTTGTTCTGATTGACAACTAAGCGAGATAGTTCCAAGGATTCAAAAGCATTCAATTTTCCTTTTGTCAGAAGGGTCCCAAAGTACTGCAGTAATGGTGGTGTTTGTCCAGCTTGCACAGGTACACTCTGCAATGAAATGCAGAAAGGATAAAACTCTTAAAGAAGGTTAAACAAATGAAATTATTTCTAACCCCATAGCAAGTTATATCACAATTAGGAAAATAGATACCTGAAATTTTGCAACGGTATCTGGTGTACGGAGAATGCCTTGAGGAGATTCTGCAGCAAGCTCAGCCGCTTCTTTGTATTTGGTTTGAGCAAACAATTCTTGGAAACGTTGAACAACCTGAGATACACACATATCAGTTGGTCAATAATTGTCTTCGAATGTTGATTGCCTCTTAGCCTAGTGGCACCTGGTATTTATCCCCACCGACTTGCTGCGGGTTTGAGCCCCACAAAGGGGACAATAGTTGGATTAAAAAAGAGTGGATGTTAAAGAGAGTGTGTGCCTTCACCGTTCAAAAAAATATCGTCCTCAGATATCAATATTTTATTTCAAAAACTTTGAATGTTTATATATACGAAAGATTTAACTTCTAATTCAATGATGTAGCAGTAAAACTGAACGTGAATAACTAAGCTCGCCTATAATGGTGCTATACAAAATCAAAGCAAGACTACTCAATAGCAAAGGACAAATAAAACGGAATAATCCTGACAAACTACACTCTTAAATTTAAGTTATAACAACATCCAAACATTAACATAAGAAAAAAAAAAGATTTTATCACAAGACATAACCAGTAAGCAAGTTTACCAAATTCTCTGCACCAGGAAGGTTTCCTCGTTTAGCCAGATTGACAGCGAGTTCCAAGTTGTTTAACTGCAATAAAAAATATTATTCATAGCCTAAAAGCAAAGTGGGCATATCAATAAGTGATGGAAGAAACTTGAAAACTTACCTGTCCACTTACAAAAGGCACGATTGTCGCTTCATTCACAGTAGCAAGCAAAACCTGACCACGTCTATTAATAGCATAGAAGCCTCCAACTGATGAAGCCTCAGACGTCAGAAAAATTGGATCAGGGCTAATTCTGTTTCTGTACACCGCAGTAGCGGTTTCAAGATCATAAACAAATAGAAGGCCGAGCTTGGTGATGACATATATCAATCCATACTTGTTGGATATCTACAAAATCATAAACAGACATGTTGATTCAGATTGCATTTTCAGCATCTCAATGACAACAAGAACGTGAAGTACCTGCATGGCAACTGGAAAATCATCTGCAAAGTCAGGAGGGAAAAAGAGATCTGCTTGCTTCTTTGTGAAGGAGGGCTTCCCTGCACATTCAATTGCAATTGAGTAAACAAAGAAGGAGAATCAAATCTACATAGAAGACTGGGGATACAAGTTAAACAAAAGGAAAATCATAATGAACGAAAAGACATGTTAGAGGATGAAACCTGGTTGGGCACCAAGCTCAATGACATGCAGCTTTGATGTAACCTGTCCAGCATTAGAGCTTTTCGTTGCAAAAGAGATCAGAATTGACGGAGTGTCATTTCCTGGAACCTGTACAATGCATAGCAACATGTGATCAATATTTATGGCACTAACTTGTAGGTGGTTACAGGTTTGATAGATTGAAGGAAAAATTCATACTTTCAAGCTAGCAAATGATGCTGCATGCGCTTCAAGAGCTTGACTTCGCTGCTGGTCAACAGAAAAAAGCTGCATGTTTCCTTTGACTAACTGAGGCCTCTGTTAACATTAAAAATGTAGGGAGGTTATAACAGCTAAAAGGTTAACAAACAGTCTACGGGAACCATGCTTTAAGATATATCAACAAATACAAGTTAAATAGGAATTTATAAAATGAAGAAGAGGAAAGAATATATTAATGAAATACTGAATCAGGTGAGGTTATACTGAATATTTTAAGATATAACATAACTTATCCAAAAGTCACCTGCAAGTGATATTTGGGTCTCCTTTCTGAAGAATATGTCCTTATGTGATAGTAATTAGATAGATAACATTATTAACCGAGATAATAAACTAGAAAAAAAACATAAAGCAACAAGAAAAGGGAAGCAAGACGACAGCACAAACCAACACACAATATTTCGTTAAACACGAATGTAAAGCAGTCTGGAGCACCATTTCTGCTACATGTAATCATGTAGTAGGGAATGAAAGCAAACAGTTAACAAAGTCGTCCAACCAACGTAATAATAAATAAAATAGAAAATCAAATGAAACAAAATCACTCGTGGAACAAAAGTGACCTTGAATATGGTCCTCAGGTTACATTACATCTAATCGCAAGTCGCAACCATTAAAGATAAAATTATCCACTGAAAACACAGTGATAAGACTATAATATAATCTTCAAATGATAAAAGAAAACAATATAATCAATTATAAAACTAAAGAAAAACAACAAACCTCAGGTGATCCAGGGGCAATTCCAATCAACACCAACCATTTCTCAGATGGATCACATTTGTAATTAATAATTTGATTGTTCGATAAATTGGCAGTCCTATCAAACATCTTCACAGGTTCAGAATCACCTGTATAGAAACAGATTGATAGACCATGTTTAAACTTTAATACATACAATTCTAACTTACGTCTGATAAACATAAGAAAACCAAGTAATCGCACACTCCGGGAAAATACAAAGGCAGTGTACCTTCAATCGACCAATGGTATACTGAGGTCTGGGTAACCATGCCCAACATCTTAGGAGTGATCCACTTCCAAAAGACAACCTGAAGATAGAATTGATGTGAAGCCACATAAAAGTCAGTGTTGGCATATAGGGGGCGAAAGTTATAGATCATTAAATGATGTTATAGATAAACTTGCACCTGCTCAGGCATCTGATGAGATTTCATTTTAGCTTTCATCTCAATATTAAAAATCTGTAGGTGATCTTGAGTTGTCCCAGGAAGTTGAGCTTCAAGAAAGATTTTAAGTGTTGATTAGCTACATAGCTAAAACTGACCTCAATGTTTTTCTAAAAAACTTAATATGAGTTGCATCTTGATTGCTACATTTTCTGTAGTAGCCTCGGCAACTTTCTGAGTATTTCGATGTTTTTAAATAAATACACAATTACGTTTCTCTAGTTCTGCGTTTGGCTATCCCTCAGAGCAGGCCTGCTACACTCAATTTTCTAAATACTAGGGCAACAGAACATGTAAGCATGTCAGTGCACCATGGTGCTCCCACCATGTGATCAATAGTTCAGTAAATGCCAACTTGCACCAAAAGCATGAAAATGGAATAATGGATACATGAGCAATCAAACTGGATCAGATATCAAGGTTATCATTGCTAGTAGGCTGGGGACTCAAATTTATCAAAAGGCAAGCAAGTCGAGCTAAATCAGACACAGCATGTACAAACCAATTAGTTCACAAATTCATGACCTAATACAGAATAAATTCTACCTTTTAAAGCCAGAATCTTAGAAATCGGATTCATAAGAGCCGAGTCAGCAGTAATTGGCCTCCTTAGTGGCTGCATTGGCATGTTCATGTCGATGATCACCACACTATTTTGAGGAGATGTTTCACGAACACATATAAACTTATCCGACTCCATTGTCACATTGGTAAATGTAATGAACTGCGGATTGATCCCTATGCTTGGCAACTGCAATAACGTCATAACATTCCAGATCAAAGCAATAATCATGTACATAAGTAGATCACTATGCAAATATGCTTTCATTCCACAGATCTGGACTTATACTACGCAGAAGTTTCATCATATCCCAAATCTTAACAATACGAGAATTCAAAATGCAGCAAAGTATTACTTCCAGTTAGATCAACCCTAAATAAGCACAATTAAGCAAGGTTTTCGAAACTATCGAAGTGCGACTCTAACTTTAGAAGTAGACTTCAGAGAATTATAATAAAAGCACATGTACACCTACGAATCTAACAAATCTAAACAACAAGATAGCAAATAAGCTGAAAAACTGATTACGCTACACCAATTCACCGTGTATCTAGATGATTCGGGACAACACGACTGCAAATCTATCAATCTATTCACATAAGACGAAAGTAGGCTTCATGAAGAGGGGGATACATACCGTGAGTGCCTCTTTCATCGTTATCGGTGCGTTAGCTGCCGCCATGGCTACGGGAGAGAGAGATCAAATCGACGATGGATCAGATGCGGTTATGATCTACTAGGGATTTGATTTGATTGAGTCGCCGCCGATTGAGAATTTTCAACCACCGGAGGAAGAAAAGCTTTAGTTGATCCCTCGTGAGAGAGATCTAGAGAGAGAGAGAGAAGACAGAGAGGGGGGAGAAGTTGTGGAGAGTATTATGTATAGTGGAAATGTTGAAGGCAACCACTTGAACAAAATAACACAGCGATAGTGAAGATGCCTTTCGATGGGAAAATGCTAACGCATTCCGGTTTTTCTTCCTTTTTCCTTTTTGGAAAGTTGAGCAAACACCCTTGCATTATGTTAGGTTTACAAAAAGCACCCTAAACTTCTTTTTTTAAGACTCGCTTTATTAGTACCACTACATATTTCTTTTTCTAAACGGTGGTTTATTAATACACAACTACAGATGAGGTGGATTTTAATATGGTACTTATTGTTAACATGCATGGGTCTCTTATCCTCCGGCTTGTAAACCCTTGTTGGGTCTGAAAAGGATAGTCTATATTATCAACACAGTCAAAGTCAACAAATGTCAACATCACTGTCAAAGTCATCAGAAAAGTCAAACAGACGCGTTTGAGATGAAGAACCGAAACAAGACATTGAAGATATAAATGACTAGGAGTTTATTGTTAATAAATATATTTTGTGTCAACAAAATATATTTATTTATGTTTAAGTCATTTTTATGTTTTAATGATAGTCTAGGGAGCTAATTGTCATTAAGATTAATTGTCATTAGACTATATATAATTATTATCAATGATGGCAATCAAGGTAATAGCTCGAGTTATGTCAAGTATAGTAAGTCCCTAATCACAGTGGCTAGTTGTGATTAGCCACTTACTTTACTCTTCATTCCCCAAGCATTTCCTATCCTGACTACATCAGTATCTAAATCTACACAAAAGCACACAAGCCACATAACATGCGCACATAATACCGGTTAACATTTAACTTACATAGAAGCTTACATAAACCTTTACCTATAGGCACGTAGCTATTAGGACTGGCATCCCTTTTCTTTCGTCCCATTCACAGTTTAAGATTAGGTTTTTGAAAATATTTACCCAGTTCTCTTAAACTTTAGCTCTGATACCAACTTGTAAGGCCCTGTTCTCGGGATGCTTACAACTGGACCGTCATTGCATAAAATATTTAAAACATACATTACTTTTGCAGTAGAATTTAAAAACGTCCATCAGTAATTAAAAACATTTCATCACATTACATCATTGTTACATTTTAAAATATGACATTATAACAAAACGTGGATGACAGTCTCAAAACGTCCCCAGTAGTGTATGCATCCATGCATGCAACTCCTCAGCATCAACAAAATACCTGCCAACTATCATGCATACAAAAAGTCAGTGATGCTGAGTGAGTTCTAGTTTTATAAATAAAATACTTTACTTTCATTAAAACAACCTTTTACTTTCGATCATGGTCACACATCATACGTACACATTGATAATAATTATTATTATCTTTGCCATCATTCATCAGTCAATACAATACTTATTATCGTATGAATCCTGCCTCATGCAATACCCCCAACTCATGTCCAAAGACTGATACTGTGTCGGGGCCTGTAAAAAAAACCCCGACTCATGTCCGAAGATCGACATAGTACCGGGGTATGCGACAAGGATCCCGTCTTCGTATGCAACACCCCCGACTCATGTCCGAAGACTGATACTGTGCCAAGGCCTGTAAACAAACCCCCGACTCATGTTCGAAGACCGACACAGTACCGGGGCGAGCAACAAGACCTCATTTCAATCTCATACCATACTGTCTCATGCAATTCCCCTGACTCATGTCTGAAGACTGATACTGTGTCGGGGCCTTTAAACAAACCCCCGACTCATGTCCGAAGACCGAAATAGTACCGAGGTATGCGACGCGGATCTGATCATCCGTTACTTCCATACTTATCATTCGTTATCTTCCACTTTCGTTACATAATACCTTACGTATGCACATTCATACATCATACCACGTAAAGTCATAACATAATACATAACGTATTACATAACATAATACATACGTTTTGAAAACCGTTTGATGATGAAAGATAACACATCACACACACACATACACATCATAAACCTCATCACATCATCATATATACATCAAGCATAAGCCAACACATCACAACGGGACCTATCTCAAACATCTACATCTTAAAACCCCTTAGAAAATCCTAAGTCCAAAATGAGGCACATGGAACATTTCAGGCTCATGAACATAAAACTTCTAAGTATAAAACAGTCTGGGCGCATTACAACTATACAGACGCATGAGCCCTGCTTAGGCGCATCAACACTTAGGCGCATGAGCAACTCTGGATGCATGGGCACTATTTGGGCGCATGGCCAACACTTAGGCGCATCAACCCTTATTCTGGGTGCATGTCCACTATATGGGCGCATCACCTTGGGTGCATGAGGATAGTTAGGCGCATGAGAACTTTCTGAAAATTTCTAAACTGCCATAAACACCCGAAACCTTTCTAACACTACCCAAACACAGATCTAACATACTAAGGCCCTTAAAACATACTAACAACAATTCTAACCATCAAGACAACATCAAAACTTAAATCACAGAACATCATTCGAACAACAGGCAAAACTCACGGTTACATTTAAAAACATTTGTTCGGTATGCATAATAGCCCCAAGAAGTTGAAAATCAGTAAAAGAGGGGTTCTAGAACTCACCTTGAAGCAAATCTTCGAACTAGACACTTCCACCAGCAAATTCAACTCCAAAATCCCGAAAACAAACTCTAAAACACCAAGAACTTCGGTCAAAAGCTTGTGAATTCGGTTAAAACCGAACATATACTTAAGAAACTTACCTTTTGCAGCTTCTTCTTCCTTTTTCTCTCAAAAAAACCGAGAGTTCATCTTCTCTTTTCTTCTTCAGCCGAGAGCAAGATTGCAGATCCACTTTAAGTGGGCGGCCATACTCCCATTTATATTAAAATAATAGACTTTTGTGCTTTTTACACTTTTCCCCCTTCTACTTGTGTCCATATTCCTTTCTTTCTAGATACTTTTCTTTGTTCTTCTTTTTAATAAAAATTCGAGGTGTCACATATAATTATTAACCAGAGTTAATCATTCCCAAAGATTGGACTGAAAAATCAAATCGTGAATTACTGCTGACTCAGTAAGATCTAACTGAGTCAGAAGCTGACCCAGTTAGAAGTTTTGACTGAGTCTGCATCTGACTGAAACTTAGCTTTTGATTCAGCATCTGACTGACTCTGTTGAATGATAAAAATAACCATATTGCCCCGAAGTTCTGACGAGTTTGTATTTAACTGGTGTTGTTAGTTAATAAAAATAACCAAATTTTTAGAAAGAACATAATTTACCGGATCTTTTTAATTACCGGATATGTTTTGTTTAGCAATTTGGTCACGTCAACATCTTCATATATCACCTTCATCATTGCCCCTCAATCAGTTCCTCTTTAATTACTCCAGCAATCTTCCTCACAAGATCACATCAAACCCCTTTACAATCCACAACATCTCCACCCAAATATCAATTTCCATCTCAAGATCACATCGATGATCGAACCCCTTTACAACCCCCAACATCTCTACCCAAATCTCCATTTCTATCTCAAGATCTTCGATCTATGGCCAGCGGCGGTAGTTACAGTGACCCCAGCCAGAAGACCGACTACGGCGGAGGGCGCCAGTGAAGGGAGTCACGGCGGAGGGACGGTCCAGTCACGGCAGAGGGGTCGCGCGGAGGGAGTCGCGGTGGAGGGATTTCAGAGAAGAGGGGGCGGTGCGGCTAGTGTTGTGGTCTCAATCAGGGAACCTGAATTTAGAGTCTCGGTCAGATCTAGTGACTGGGTCAGTCGATGCTTTTCGCGCAAATCAAACGTGCTGACCGGCTGACCGAGTCAGCCAGTCAGCGGTCAGCCGTGGTTAGCTCATATCAAACACTCCCTTAGTAAACAAATCAGCAATGTTATCATCTGATGAGACTAATTCCAGATAGATAAGTTTTCGATCAAAACAGTCACGAACAAAGTGCATGCGGATATCTAGGTGTTTTGTTTTTGAATGTTGGATTGGATTTTTCACTATGTTTAACACTATAGTGTTGTCACACCAAATTTTGGTGTTATAGATATTAAGACCAAAATCAAGAAGTTATTGCTGAATCCAAACAATCTGTGAACAACAACTTGATGCAACCACATATTCAGCCTCTGCAGTGGATATGGATACCGTCTGCTGCTTCTTGCATTGCCAATAAATCAACCTGTTTCCTAGAAATTAACATCCACCAGTTGTGGATTTCCTGTCTAAATTACATCCTGCATAATCCCTATCATTATAAGCATATAAATTGAAATCAAAATTTTTAGGATACTAAAGGCTAAGTGTTGGTTGACCTTTGAGGTATTTGAAAATCCGATTGACAGCTTTCATATGAGATTCCTTCGAATTACTTTGATAACGCGCACACTGATAGACAGGAAATATGATGTCTAGACTACTAGCAGTGAGATACATCAGAGATCCAATCATTGATCGATACAAATGTTGATCAACGTCTTCACCCGTGAGATCAGGGGTTAAAGTAGGACGAGAAGTCATTGGAGTGGAAGCAATCTTGGAGTCCTGAAATTTGTTTTTGTCCAGGATAATGTGAACATATTTTTCTTGATATATCAGTATACCCTTATGATCTTGTTTAACTTGGATACCCAAGAAAAATGACATTTCCCCAAGAGAACTCATCTCAAATTTCTTTTTCATCACAGCTTCAAATTCCTTGCACAAATCATCATTGGTAGATCCAAAGATAATGTCATCGACATATACTTGAATAAGAATAAGATAATCACCAGTCTTCTGTAAAAATAACATTTGATCAGTAGCACCTCGTGTATAACCATTTACAAGCAAATGTTTAGTGAGGGTGCCATACCAAGCTCGAGGTGCTTGATGTAAGCCATATAGTGCTTTGTTTAACTTATAAACAGAGTCAGGATGATTTGGATCTTCAAAACCTGTGGTTGACAAACATAAGTTTCTTATTTCATCTCGCCATACAAGTATGCAGTTTTGACATCCATTTGATACACCTTGAAGTTCTTGTATGAAGCATAAGCTAGAAAAATTTGTATAGCTTCTAGTCTTGTAACTAGAGCATATATTTCTTCATAATCAAGTCCTTCAACCTGATAGAAACCTTGAACAACAAGTCTGGCTTTATTGCGAACAATCACATCTTTTTCATTTGTTTTGTTTTTTAATATCCATTTTGTACCAATCGACTTACCCTTTAGAAGTTCACACAGATGCCACTCATTTAGCTTTTTAAATTGCATTAGTTCATCTTGCATAGCCTCAGTCCAACTATTTTTCTTTAATGCCATCTCAATGTTCTTTGGCACAATTTAAGAAATGAAGCATGAATACAAGCATGTATTTATAGCACCAGTTTGACTTCGAGTTTGGACACCTTGTGATAATAAACCAATGATTGCTTCAGTTGGATGATCCTTATGAATTCTCAACTGAGCAATTGTATCTTCAGAAATAACTTCGTCTTAATGGATGTCAACATTGATTTCTCCTTCTGGTTGATGCATAATATCTTCCTATTGATGAATGTCATTATCAATGGATAAATCTTCAAATGGAACATGAATGGTATCAATTAGATCATCTTGAGTAGAAGAAGAACTCTGATTAGAAACTTGAGGAGCTTGTTCAACAATTGGATTAGAACGAGGCTTTACAGATTCAGAAACATATTATGGAACAGTTGAAACATTTGAAGAAGAGGGTATGTCTGAAGATCTTCCTATAGCTGAAGATGATATAGGTCCAACATCATCAGTAAAGATATCTTGAATTGATGATGACAAATATGGATTAGCTGTAGAAATAACAAAAGATCGATTAAAAGTTTCAAATAATGAAGCATAATCGTATACCCATGAAGGTGCAGAACCTACATCTGTTTTGTTAGATTCATGCCAATCGATATCAAATGACTCAATTATTTGTGTAGACCTTTTATTATAAACTCGGTATGCAACTTTGTTGGCTGAATATCTAACAAATTAACATTCATCAGCTTTTTCATCAAATTTGATTTAGAATCAGATGTGTTTAACAAAGTACAACAACATCCAAATGTTTTAAAATATTTGACTTTGGGTTTATGTTTGAAAAATATTTCATAAGGAGTTATATTTTGTTGTTTATTGATTAACACATGATTCTGAACATAACATGCAGTTGTTAACAGCTTCAGCCCAAAAAAATGACGCTAATTTGGCCATTGATAACATTGTTCTGACAGCTTCAATTAAACTTCTGTTTTGTCTTTCAGCAACTCAATTTTTTTGTGGAGTTCCCGCAGAACTGAATAGTCTAGCTATCCCTTTAGTATCACAAAATTCATTCAGAGTATGATTGCAAAATTTTGTTCCATTATCACTTCGAATGCACTTGATGGTTTTGTCTGTCTGATTCTCCATTAGGGTCATGAACTTTATCAATAAGTGAGGAGTCTCATCTTTGGTTGATAAAAAAACCCATTCAAATCTAGAGAAATCATCAGTAATAACCAAGCAGTATGCATGACGTCCTAAACTCAAAACACTAACTGGACCAAATAAATCCATGCGTAACAATTGAAGGATGTACTTAATTTTAGTATGAGCAACTGGTTTATGAGAAAGTTTATCTGATTTGCCTTTTGAACATGACAGATAATGTTCAGTAAGTTGAAATTCTTTCAATGGAAGGCCTACATCATGATTTCCTCTAACCAACTTGTTCATATTTTTTATGTTTACATGGCCAAGATGACGATGCCATAACATTGAATCACTTTCGAAGGCTTTAGATAACTAACAAGATGTAGTTACAAATGAATATGAACCATTCATGTCAAGTAAGTATGTGTCTTTGTCTCTCGGTGTTCTCAACAAAATCCATTCATCAGGAATTACGAATCCAGGTTTCAGAATGAGACATTTTTTTATCAGTGAAATGTGTTGAATAACTTTTGTTACAAATTTGAGACACACTAAACAAATTATGTTTAAGTTCCTCAATAAAATTAACATCTTCAAAACGTAACACACCATTAGACACTATATCTTTCTTTGTAATCTTACCACCTTTATCTTCTGCAAATATAACATATCCTCCGTTGTAAGGTTGTATGTTGTTTAACAAAGATATATTACCAGTCATGTGCCTTGAACAACCACTGTCAACATGGCAAACACTGTTGATAACTTGCCTTGGTTGTTTCTGTACATATGAATGAATTTATTCATGTTTAGGAACCCAAGCCATGGTTGACTTGAGTATATTGTTTTCATCCAAGTATGATGCAGACTTTAATATCATATCTCTTCTATCATTGAAAACAGAATTTTCAACAATATCAGGCTCAGATTGTTTATCTTTTATTTTCTACTTTTGAATTGGTTTGATCAGATGTGTAACCATTTTCATTAAAGTGGTCTGAATTGGAGTATAATTGCTATCATCAACAAGTAAAGATTTCTTGCTTGAAATTTCTTTATTTAAATTTGTTTTGATTTGATTATTTCTTTTATCAACAAAAGAATTTGACTAATTTGTATTACTTTTGAATTTGGTATTTAAAAAGAATTATTTTCTATTATTTGAAATTGAATTGTGAAATCTTTATTTGCTTGACAGTAGATGTTGATGATTCCAATTTCTAGCCTTATGATTTGGCTTGCCACAAACATAACAACACATTCTATTATATGTATTTGTTGCTCGTGTATTTTGCACAAATTGTTTATGATAACTTCCATAGTCATCATAGAATCTGGCTTTAGTATTTCTTTGGCCTTGTGATTCTTTAATAGTCTCTCTTTCCTCTCTTTCATTAAGGATTGTTCTAGATGATTCCGGAATAATTGAGGTATCGTTCCTAATTTTTTTATTCATATCCGAAGCCGATGAGGCATGAACTGTTGCTTTAACCTTTTGAGTCGAAGGTACTGGAATGGGACCAATGTCTTTAATACCTGATCTACAAACATCTTGTTTCATGGAGTTAGCAGTAATAGGAGACTTATTTTTAAAGAAACTGGCATTGGTTTCTTTAAAAATATGATCTTTCTTATCGATGTTGCATTTTGAAACAAATCTGTTCTTGAAATCAGTTTTCAAGTTAGTGATGTTGTGACTCGTTTTCTTTCATTTTCCTTAAAATCTATCTTTGATTTTAGTTTCTTTTGTTTGTAGAACATTTTTGAACAAACATTTGTAGAAATAAAAACATTAGAAATTTCATTAATAACTGATGATGAATTACATGAAGATTTTTCATTAATTTTTATTTTTCATAAAATCTATTTCAACATCACTTTCCCAATATTCAACCAACCTTTATTTCTTCACACTTTTTGCAAAAGAATTGTCATGATTATTTTAATTTCAGTTTTTATGACATGGTCAACAGTCAGTGAAACATTGACTAAAGGTATTAAGTCCGACTTTGGTTGAAAGCCTAATCCATAAGTCTCTTCATCTGAAGTAGTAGTTGATGAAGGTAAACATGTATAATTAATTGGTGATGCTATGTTAGAATATCCAACTCCACTTTTACCACCATTAATTTTCTGAGTCATTTGAGACTTGATTATACATTCAACCATATTTGAGGACAGCTCAAATTTTTCAACAGTCAATTTTGCAGATAAGAGTTCACTATTAAGTTTATTGATTTCTAAAGATAGTTCATTGTTACGTATTATTAAATCTTTTATGTTACAATATTTATCATGAAGATTCAATTTTGATTAATAAATCGATTTGTTTAATCCTTCTATCTTTTCTTTAAAAATTTTCTCATCATTTTTATATTTACGAGCTTGATATTGAAGTTTTTCAACTTCTAAAATCAAGCGTTCGTTGTGAACTCTGTATCTTTGAACCTTTTTTATACATGTATTTGAACAAATGTTAGTATGTACATCTTCAGTCTCTTCTTGCTTGTTCTTCTCTTCAGGTATGACATTTACCATGAAGGCTTTCAGTTCCTTCTTTTCTTCTGCTTTGGGTACCAGAGTAATCTCAACAGCATTGACAGTGTCATCACAAGTAGTTACCAGAGTTTTCTCAACAACATGCACAGTCTTTTTATCTTTAGCTGGTGTAAACACAACAGATTCTTCTTCAACTTCTTTCATTCCTTCTACATTCAATTATAATTGAGCTAGAGTAATCTCAATATCTTTCTTCTTTTAGCACCTTTTCAACATTCTCACATACTTTTTTTAGCAAAAATTCCCTTCATCAAGTCATCTGACACATACTCATCAAGTATATTTTCATCAACATGGTCTTCAGCAGTTTGAATTTCAGCTAACAAAGTAGTAGATAGTTTTATATCTAGAATCTCCATCTGTTCTGACTAATCGTACTCTTTATTTCTCTGAGAAACTAGGGATTTGTTGTTTGATGTGCTTGCTTTATCTCCGTTTGATTCAACCTCCACAGCCACCATCTTTTTTCCACTATCAGTTTGATTTGATCTTCACTCAGTATATTCTCTTGCAAAGTGACCAGGTTTGTCATAGTTATAACATCTCAAATTTGATTTATCAAACCCAATCTTGCTCGAGTTGTTTAGACCAAACATCTTCCTCCTTGTTCTTCTAGCAAAATTCTTTGCCCGGTACACCACCATAGCTATTTGATACTTGATATCATTTTCTTTAACATCGTCAGGATTAACTTGTTGCAAGTCATCAACTAAAATATTGTGTGCATTGAGTCTTCCAGTTGTAAAAGCTTCATAGCTGTTCATGAAGGTTGTGAATAAAGCCAAATGCTCTTTAACTATTTGAATAGTTTGCTTGGTTGGGTTGGAATTTACAACAAAGGCTTGTTATGTTGGTTGAGAGGATTGACTTTGTGGATAGGTTTGAGATTGAGATTGACGTTGCATTGGAGTGAATGGATTTTGATGGGAAGATTGAAACTAAGGCATGGATGGATCCAGCCTTGATATTTGGATTAACAGAATTGGCTGCTTGCTGTTGACACAACTAGAAATAGCTGACATAAAAATTAGGATTACTAGCCATTTTTGCATATAATGCTGATGCTTCAGCTCCCATTGTGTTGATATATTTAGCATCTCTCTACTTGTCATCCATTTCATATGATATAATGGTTGAAATAAGATCGCTGAGGGACACGGTGAACAAATCCTTGGTTTTCTTGATGGTAGTGTAGTTATTGTTCTAGATGTATGGTAAAGAGTTCAAAAGCTTTTTGTTTATAGAAATATTCTCCAGGGTAATCCTAGCACTCTTCATCTTTGTTAACAACTTAATAAATCTGGACATTTGAGCCTCCAAAGTTTCACCAAATACGTGGTTAAACATATTAAACTCTTGGTTCGCCATGTCCTTTCGGCTTTTCCTCATATCTTTATTGCCCATTATTTGCTCTCTATCGCATCCTACAATTCTTTAGCTTTTCTGTAATCCTTGAATTTTTGTGCAATCTCAGTAGTAAGTGCCATGGTGATAGCAGCATATTTTTTGTCATCAAGCTCAAGTTTCTTCAAGTCTTTCTCATCCCAGATGTGTTTAGGTTTAGGCACCAACTCTCTCTTCTCATTGTTATACACAGGAATATACCATCCTTTTTTGATTGATCACATCATTCGGGGTTTGGTGTAAATAACATGATTTTCGAAACGATAAACCCAGTTAGGATAATCTTCTTCGCTGACAAGTCTAGGGGGTTTTATGCTTGTGCCAATTTTATTGTCGGGGTTGAGGGTAGTAGTGATGTGCTTCAGATTAGCTATCTTGAAAATCAGAATTCAAACTTTTCAACAAATAATTTAAACTTGAAGTTTTTATGCGAAGATCAGAGTTCTCGCGCGAACAAACACTAAACTATTCTCGCGGTTATTTTTTCTAACTGAATTTTACGAAAAGTAAACTTCTCGTGCAAAAGGAATCTTTTGTAACAAACTTCTCAACAAACTTTTGCGAATCACCAACTTCTCGCGCAAATAAGAGCTTTTCGCGTGCGTTAGCAAGTTTTCGCCTGTTCCATTTTCATTCCAATTTCGATGATTCCAACTTCAATCTTTCACCAATTTGTTCAAAATTGATTAATTAAGCCTTGAATTAGTGATTTAGGTTCAAATTTTGATCCTAAATGTCTCTAATTGATTCAAATTACCTTGTTTAATCACATTAATATCATCAAATCTTCAATCAGCAACATAATAGCATTCAAAATCTTCAAAAGTGATAAAAAACAGTAGAAATCAAGTAGATCTTCAACAAAATCCAAATTGGAGCTCAAGAACACTTCAAAAACACTTTTCAATCTTCCAATCAATCGATCTAGAGCATACCAAGCTCTGATACCAATTGTAAGGATCAACACTTTACGAATCAGATCGATCACGTGATAAGAATACGGAATGTAATCATCACGGAAACAAGATTGATTAAGCAAAGGATGAACACAAGTGTAAATAAACTTTAATTTCTATTGCTCTCTGATTTGAAAGATACAAAATACATGCAAAATCAGAAAATAACAAAAACCTCTCTAAATTACATCACAAAACAACTATTTATACTAAACTAGAAGTTCTCGCGTAGTTCTCGCACGACTTCCAAGTCCTCGCGCAAGATGCAATTTCTCGCGTGGCAACTTAAGGTTCTCGCGCGACTTGATCTTTGTAATCTTGATTTGATTTTCCGAGCCTCTAGGTTCGATCCCTACAAATCTTCCTCAGAATAGTCATCCATTTTCTTTGGAATCATCCTACCTCCAGCAGTGGCTGAAGAGGTCCTTGGGATGTGAGGTCCTTCAATAAAAGATCTCCACATCCTGCTATCTTGAGACTTGATGAACCCTTTCATACGTTGGCACCAAGTATCAAAGTCATCAGGAGTGATCAGTGGAGATTTTTTCATGGTACCGGTTTCCATATTAACTTTTGTGAGAGCTATCATTTGAGTTGGTAAGTGTTTTGTGAAACTAAAGGGATTAAAGATGGTGAGATCTTACAATCAAGAACCTAAAATTCTTTGAAACCAATTGCAGGACCGATGAAGGGGGTCAATGCAACAGTTTCACAAAGGTTGGAGAGACTTAGGTCACTTAACAGATCAAATAGGGAACCAGTTATATTAAAACCTTGAACACAAGTAAAGAACACAAGCAGAACATAATAGAAGATTTTCAAGAATGATTTATATTACTCTCAAGTGTTTTACAAATATTACAAGGCTTAGTCATAAGTACTGGTACCTGAGATACTTTAGACTACATCCTACAGTTGACCATACTTTGAAGGCCAGCTGTAACACTAATCTAGACAACAAGATCAATGTAAAGTCAAAAAGCAGATTGCATTTTGACTAGTGATTATAACATGTCATAGCTCACATCCTTATCTATTACAAAAAGAATAAAAGTACAAAGTAGAAAGTTACTGACTCTAAGACCATAATCTATAGTTGACAAAAGTATGGACTTATCACCAACTTATATAAGTTGGTGAGTTTTTAGAGATGACAGCGAAAAGAGGTTCAGCTTATGTCAAAAGCATGTCCGAGAAAGCATGTTTTCTCTGTTTTCGGAAGAAATCAGTCTTTTGGTTTCGGAAGACTTTATCTTGAAGCTTCGAGAAACTTTGTCTTGAAGCTTCGGAAGACTTTGTCTTGAAGCTTCGGAAGACTTTGTCTTGAAATTGATGTTTTGGCTTCAGAAGATTTGATACTTAGTGAATTTCATTGAGTTGTATCAAATTTTCCGAAGTAACCTTCCTTATACTTCACATGTGCATGCTGGGAGTTCTTTGGTTGCAACAGCATCTACGTATAACTCTTACAGTGACTTACATCTGTAAATATATGTTTTCTTTTGCAGGTATAAGTGTTTGTCTTAACTTTTTTACGCTTACAAATTTACAATACACATAAAAGAAGATAATGTTGTATATGTGTAATAATATTATTCCCAAAAAAATTATGATTTGTTAAACCACCTTAAATGTAATAGTTGGACGTGCTAGCACCCTCGCTGATTAAAGACTTGTGTAAACACTTAGCCACGTTCAAACTAAAAGTAGTTTGTTAAATCATCAAGAATCTAGAACGAATATAAGAACTATTAAAGAACATATGAGAATGAACCAGGATCCATCTCATGTTCAACGGATGTCCTATATAGAATTCATAAATGAACATGGTTACCATGGCAATCATACTTGTTTAATTAAGGAGTTGCTTAAATACACGGAAGTAATTGATGACTGTAAAGCATCATACAGCATCATACCTTGCTAGGGGCAATGAGATGCAGCTAGGCATCCATCACTGTTTACGTTGAGACGATTTCGAGATGGACCGTTTAATTGGGAGATTGTTAGATATTTGATATCTAGTCATAAGAAATTACAACGTAACTAAGAATATACGATCTAAAAGTTACACTTTGGACAAAAAACAAAAGATAATATTAATTATTAAATATTATATCACGAAATGCGGACTTGTAATTCAGTGATTAATGATTTAGTGAAATAGTCAATTGGGTGAAATTACTATCTATTCGATAAATAACAAAGCATGGGGGTTATATTGTAATTAAGTGTTAACTACAATACTAGCAAGATCAAGAGTTTTAACAAGGCATGGGGGTTATATTGTAATTAAGTGTTAACTCGATATGGAATGGGAGTTTTTGATGATTGAAATTCTAGTTTTATAGTTATTACATACAAAACCTATATGATTTAACTGTAGATATATGTTTCTTTTTATTTGTAAGAATTTTAACAAGTTAACACTACTCATAAAATAAGTAAAGAAACTATAAGATTACCAATATAAAAAGAATAAAAGAAATTTCCAGTTCGAAATAATGAGGAATTACATAAAATTAAAGGAAAAATTAAAAGAATATTCAGATGTCCTTTCCCCAATGAAAATCCAGTTTCTGCTTCTTCCTCCCCTCTCCTACATCTGACATTACTATAATATTAGAAATGTTTGGGAGTGTTTTTTTTTACTAAATTTTAATTTTTTAATTTTTAAAAAATTAAAAAATCATTTTATAATGTTTGATAAAATATGTTTTGAGAAACACTCCCAAACACCCCATATTCTGAAAAGAATTTCAATGGCAAAATGACAGCATTTTTAAGCTTTTGCTACTTTTATGCCACCATCTGCTCTTGCTCTATGTACATCTGCTCAATCAACTGTGACAATTTCTCTCCGCTGCGGTACTTCCGCGGTGAAGCATTCCTCTCAACCCCAACATCTTTAACCAGAGTATTCACCCATGAGACATCTGGTTCCTGAATCACATTCACCGGTGCACCACCACCGTATCCGAAAGATGCAGATTTCCTAAGTTTAGTTGCATCTTCACCACTGAAGCCCCACTCCAGCTTCCCGTCCGGCGCACCCCACTCGGAGAAAGTGGAAGATGCTTGGGCCGTTGACCGCAGACTCATAGCGGCTCCAGCTCGGTCAATGAAGCTCTGACTGCGTTGTTTCAAGGAACCAGATCTCGCATTCATGACGGCCTGTGCCACTGCAGCCGACGAATCGAACTCGTAACTCCCCGGTTTCCTCACCGGAGAAGATGAGTAGTTTGGTGAAGGGTAGGATGCCCGAAGAGGGCTTGAAGTTTGACGGAACGGATGGTGGGTAGTTGGAGATTGCATGTGGGTTTGTGGGTTTGATACCTTTGGAGATAATAAACCATGAAACTGAGGCGATAAAGATTGATCCGGTGATCCGAAAACGTCTTCAAGATTCGTTGGCATCAAATCCCCAAATCTGTTGGTGTTGCTGCTGTTGTAAAGATTATTATTAGACAAATCATCGACGATCATCTGCCGTCTTTGTTGTTGTGTTCTTACACTCTCCGGTCGAAGCAGTTCCATATCGATCTCCACATCTCTAGCGTTCAACGCCGTCTTCAACCGGCTCCCGGAAGTTGCAGCGCCGGCGGTGTCATATGACTCATCTTATTCTGCCACATCGGAGACGCCGGAGGAGACATCGCGGGACTTGACCCAAGTGCCAATGGACTCATCGAACCCATCTCCATTGAAGTAACAGTAACAGCAAGAGACCCTGACTTTGGCGACGGTAGAGCTGAGCCGGTGGAAGCGTACACCGGCCGGAGCTCCTCCACTCTGTGTGCGAAAAAACAAACCTTTCTCGCACACCCAGTTTCATCTTTACACAAGCGAGTTTTGTATTGAGCTGGGTGGAGCCATGATTCAAACACCCCGTGTGCGTATTCACACGAATCTCCTTTCACGCAGCTTCCTTTGCGAAACTCCGGGCAAGGTACGCAGCTGTAGTTGAACTTCCTAAGGTCCCGCCGGCGAGCGTTCTCACCGGGGTGGACGAACGGGCACTCCGTCCAGTCATGCGTGTAAGCCCGTGAACATGGCTTCACCTTAAACGTATACATCCGAAACTCATCGGACCCGTACACACCGTTGTTAATATCCGGCATAGACACATCAATCGGGTATTCTTTCTTCGCTGACACAGTTTCTTTCTCTTCGATTTGTTCTTCATCGCTTCCATCTTCAACCGAAAAACCCTTCAACAAAATCTCCAAATCTCTTCGTGTTGACGACCTGATGCCACGAGCAATTACATCGCCGGCTTTGTTCCCGTTATCGTCGGTTAGGTTGACATCGGCGGAGGCTTCGAGTAAAAGCTTGGCAGCTTCAACGGCCATCGGTGACCCGCCGGAGGCGGCGCAGTGGAGGGCGGTGGCGCCGTCGGAACCGGATAATTTGTTGACATCTATCTTGTTTGAGGCGATTATGTATTTCAGAACCTTAACGCTTCCGTAAATGGAAGCAATCATGAGAGGGGTTCGTTCTTCCAATCCCATCTTTCGCTTATCGCCCCCGTTTCTTCTTCCATACCAGAAGCTGACCTCATCAACACTCACACCCTTCTCTTCCACCATGTCAATGAACCCTGCAACATCATCAGCAGCTGCTAATCCCAGTAAATTCGAGCATTTCGAGAACAACCCATGATACTCTTCTTGAAACTTTTCTCCATCCATGACGGAATAAAGTTTACCCTTTGTAACTTTACACATGATACCTTCAAAAATCGAACATAAACCAATTTACAATTTGTAAATTAAACAAGAAAAGGATGCTTGATTCAGTGGAAAGATGTACGATACCTTAAAGATGATGAGTTAATTTGATCTGATGGATGAAGAGAATGAGTTGGAGGGATGGATTATTTATAAGATGTTGGAGATAGATATACAAATAAAAGGGAAAGCACACGCTATGGAAGCAGAGGAGGAAGGTGCGACTTTTCTTCTCAATTTCTTTGGTCCAAGTCAAAGCGTTCAACAACGGTGGAGATCGCTATTTTGAATAACTTTTTGAAATGAAAGTGAAATGAAGCTGAAATGCAAATTCAGATTCAAATGAAATTGCGGATGTGGAGCCTGCAATCAGACTGGCCTTCAACGGGTTTGTCCAGTGGACTATGAGCTAGACCCGGCTGGAAGTTATAGGAATCCCACGCGCACCCGTTATGCGTGAGGTCTACTTACGATATTGATGGTGACGTGGGTAGTTGCGAATGGTGGGGTGAATGGTGTTGTAGCTGTGGAGAGTGGGGATCGTTGGTTTGGTAGGTCGCTGGGTGGAGATTCCGGCGAGTGGTTTCACGCGTGACGCGTTCTCGACTTATTCTTATGTTTTACTCGGTCCTTTCCTCACGTTTTGTAATTTTATAACTAAATAATGTAAAAAAGTTGGATAATATCATAACAATTGAACATACAAATATAGTGTGATTAAGAGCATGTGCTATTTTAAAAAGCTCACTTGTGTATCGCTCGTAGCACGTTTGAAAATATATCGTTTGAAATTGGCTCAAATAAACGAGTTGAGCTCTAGTCAAGTCCAGTTTGACTCATGGCTCGTTTGTTAGCTCGTTTAGTTTAATACCTGAATTATAATTTACATAGAGCTAAATCAAACTTATGACATATATTATTCAAACTAAATTATAAATTCATATGACACACGTGATGCGAATAATAATATTAAAAAGATAATAAATATGATACATGTAAAATACGAATAGTTGGGATGAATACTAACACAATTGAAAATTTAAAAATGAATTTACAAATCGGTAAAAACTTCTTGGTAGACAATATTTTTTGTTGTACATTAAAGCTTTCCTTCCTTGTCCAAAATTAATAGTTTCAAACCATTTTACTTTTAACCCTGGATAAATCAACGTATAATTAGCCATGAGTAAACACGAAACTTTTCAAATATAAACCTACTCTTCATAGTGATTGTCTTGACTTTTGTTGATTGCATTACAAAACATAGAAGCAATAGGGAATTATTTTCTTTTGAACTTGAAATTAATCTTTTTATCTGAAAATGTCAGGATAAAAATATGGTTTCTGATGTTGCTGTCAGATATAATTTCTGTTTTCTAATACGATTGCCTAAAGAGATAACCTGTAACCTTTTTCCATTACATAAATTGTTTTTTTTTGTCAGTATATCTTAATAATATTACAAGAGCCAACCTTTAAAGCTAATGTATGATTAGGTAAGCCAATCAATTTAAGTTCATTTAAAACATTAGGTGAGTATAGGCTTTCGTCAAAATTACCATCAACAAAATATGACCGGCATAGACTGTCACTACTCAAAAACTTCTTCTCTTCGCCGGGGAATAATGCAATCAGTCGATCATTAATATCGTGGCGATGTTCATTTATAAGTGTTAGTATTGCTCTTTCTTGAAAAAACGTTTTGTTTTTTGAGTTTTTAATCATTTCCAAATATATAATTCAAACAGATATCGGATCATTTTAATCAGTTATTAGAAGATCTTTAGGTATATATAGATATATGAATTAAATTCATTACAATCATCGATATCACCTTCACCTAACTGTAAAAGCCAATATGAAAACTCCCTTGTTTGCTTAACATTGCATGCATCTTTTTCTATAGTTAACCTCATGTTTTTTGTTAACCTTAATACATTGCATTTTGACCAAATATAGAAAGAATTTAATGAGGCATTAACAATATCATGGCTTGTTTCATTTAGTATAACTAACAAAATTTGACGGAAATCTCCTTGAAATTCAAATTACCTTCCCTTCAAATGGCATATCGGATGTCTTTTATGATTGGGGTTAAGTATGTCATTCATAATCCTGTCTAAGGCCTCGAACGCGTGTTTATGTATCATCGATGTTTCATCCCACATAATCAGGGTGAATTGCTTTAATAATTATGCAAATTCACTACTTGGCTTGATATAACAAAAAGAGTCTTCATTCAAATTTAATGGTATTAGGAATCGAGAATATGCCTTTTGTTCTCCTGTCAACAAAAATGACGCAACACCACTTAAAGCAACATTCAATACAATCTGACCCTTGCATCATATAGCAACAAATAATGTCTTCCAAAGAAAAGTTTTGCCACTTCCACCATAACCATATATGAAAAATACACCTTGTTCTGTGAAAAGGATGTAGCTATCAAAATCTTAGGGATTCAATACATGGCTCTCAACTGTCGAATGGTGCCAAATGCTGATCCACTGGCGATCAGCACATGCCAAGTGCTGAACCAATGCTGATCAACATTGAAAGTGATGAAGTGCTAATTGACTGCATATCAACACTCAAATGGATGCTCTGCTGATCAATCATAACATTGGATATGACTGTCTGTACCGACAGCTACAGTGTTCTGCCTTTTAAAGATGACATAGTACTGAAGCTGCCTAACTTTGATGTGCCAAGTATCTGTCATGTTGAACATTCTGAACATAGAATAGTTTATTCTAATTATTTAGATTTCATGGTATAAAACCTCATACTTGTATAGTTGAGAGGTAAGTTTGTTAAGCCACTTGTTTTATCTGCCGATTGTATCATTTGTACTCAAAAGATTAATCAATTGTATACTTTGAAAGAACATCTTGTGTTTAAATTTACTCAAAGTATATTTGTGTCTGTTAGTAAGTAGTTAACTTACATTCCGCATTTGTTTAACTACTAATCAATAGAAAAGTCTTGTTAAATCCTTAACACTGATCCACCAAGTGGTATTAGAGCCTTGGCTCTTGATTTGCTCGAAATCATCTATCAACAAATCACTTGTTTTCTACTGATCACACTATCAAACACCATATTCCTTCATACCCCTCTACCCATTCAAATGATTGTTGTAGCCATCTCAAGTAAGCATGACTTGGAGAATGAAACTCAGATCAAACCCCCTATGTTCACACCATATGACTATGATACTTGGAAAATCCAAATGGAAGATTTTCTAAGGAATCAAGATCTGAGACTTTGGCTTTCTATTATGAATGGACCATATGTTCCTATGGTTCAAGCAACTGGTGAATATGGAGCCATGCTTCCTAAACATCCCGCGAAGTACTCAGATGAAGATCTGAAAAAGATGGATGTGGATTCAAAGGCTCTATGGCTTATTAGAATTAGCATACCCAACATCATCTATGGCTTCAAGAAATTCACAACTGCTCAGAAGTTATGGGAAGCATTGAAGGTCAGGTTTAAAGAAACAAAAGACATGAAGGAGAACAAAAGAGTTTTCTTGAAGTACAAGTTTGAAACTTTGGTTTCACAAAAGTAGAAACCATGATTGCAACATATCTTAGATATGTTGAACTGCTAGACTCTTTGAATAAAGCTAGAGTGAAGATGGAGAATAGTGATATTCTTAGAGAATGCATGAGATCACTGCCAAAGGCATGGACATACACTATGTCCATTAGAAGAATTGAGAATCTAAAAACCTTGAGTCTTGAAGAGTTATATGGCGTTCTTGACTACCAGATAGAGATGGATGCTGATAAGAATCACTCGGCAGATCATCAAACTTCTCAACACTTATGGCTCCTATCCAAGAAGCCTACCATTCTTAGGTTTATCAAGCTCTAGTGGTGACTTACCAAGTACCTGTGATCACTTTTCCAGAATGTCCAACTACTGAATCTCAATCCTCACCATCATTCAACTGATAGAATCAGTAGACTTCATCATCTTTTTCACTAAACAACTCTTTAAATTCAGCCTTTGTCTGTGAACAAGCCAACTTCTTCCAACTCTCTAAAAAAGATCTGGAATGCATTCACCCAAATAATCTTGAGGAGATGGACATCAACTACCAGATAGTAATGATCTCTTTCAAGGCTAAACAGTTTCAGTAGAGAACTAGAAGAAAATTGTTAATGCAAAGAAGATCAGGATTTGGGTTTGATAAGAGCAAAGTGAAGTGCTTCAATTGCAACTAGTTGGGACACTTTGCCAAAGAATGCAAAGTACTTAAGTCAACCCCATCTCGCCCAAGCTCATGAAACTTAAATAACCCTCAACCTATCAAAGCCCTTCTACTTCTACCAGCCAAACAGATATAATAATTGTAGCATCAAGAGAGGAGGTTATTGACGGGAGCTTTCAAGTAGAGGATATCACTACCATCAATAATGCACTGATGGCTGGAAGGTCAACCTCTTCACCTCAGGTAACTTCAAGTTGGTGTACACCTGAGTGCATTACTAAGGTAAACTTGTATAGAAATCACAATCTAGATTTCATGAAAGATGTGGAATCAATCAACATTCTTAAAATTGATTTTAAAAATATGATTAAGCTCAAAAAGAAAAGATAATAGAGCTAGAAAAGATTGTTTCACAACTAAAACATGAACAAACTAACTTGTAGACCCAGATTGATGATCTCTTGGGCAAATTAAAATTAGCATAATGTGATTTAGCTACAGCTAAAACATATGCTGAAAAATACAATTTTCAAGCTGAAAAGTTTGAAAAATTTCTTACTTTTACTGAAAACTCCCAAAAGTTGTATCAAACCATGATATACACTCCCACATAAATCCCTAAATGCAACCTGAAGCAAGTATCTGCTGATCCAATCTATACAAAACCAGCTACTGAAGAGGCTGAGACAGAAGAGGTACAATCATCAATGGTAAGGTAAGCTTTGACTAGGTGAATTATGTGAAAGAGTTGAACTACAATTTGTTAAGTGTATCTTAGTTATGTGTTAAAAAACATAACACTCTTTTCACAGAGTATGAATGTATTGTTTTATCTCCTAGGTTTATTATACCAAATGATAAAATACTTTTAAGAGCTCTTAGGAGAGATAATATGTACATGCTCAACATGTAGAATACATCACCGTCAGGAAATATATCATGTTTTATTTCTAAAGCTTCAACAAATGAATCCTCCATTTGGCATAGAAGATTGGCACATGTAAACCTTAAAATCATAAACAAACTTGTTTGGAATGGATTAGTCATTGGACTGCTGAACAAGGAGTTTACATGTGTTGACCACTATGTTGCTTGTCAAAAGGGAAAGCAAAAATTATATTCTCATAAGTCTAAAGAATTGAAGTTAGTCACAACTCCTTTACATATGTTACATAGGGATTTGTTTGGCCTAATAGGTGTAAAGTGTTTGGGAAGAAATCATATTGCTTGGTTATAATAGATAATTATACAAGATTCACTTAGGTTTTCTTTTTAGAAACTAAAGATGAAATTGCTAAAATATTAAAATCATTTATGATTAAAATTAAGAACCAAATTGATTAAAAGGTTAAAATTATCAGGTGTGATCAGGGAACAAAATTTAAAAACTACACTCTTGAATCTTTTTGTGAATCCAATGGTATTGCTAGACAATATAGTGCTTCTAAAACTACTTAACAAAGTGGAGTTGCTAAGAGAAGAAATAAGACACTTATTAAGGCTGTGACCATGTTGTTACTTCATATAACATTTTAAGCTGAAGCAATCAACACTACATGCTATGTTCAGAACAGGATGTTGATAGTTAAGACATATGAGAAAACCTTTTATGAATTATGGCATATGAGAAGACCATTCATAAGGTTCTTAAGACCTTTTGGATGTTGATGCACCTTTTTAAATACCAAAGACTACTTATCTAAATTTGCTGAGAAATCAGATGGGTTATTTGTAGGATACTCATCACAAGCTAAAGCTTACAGAGTATATAACAAAATTGATCACATTATTAAGGAATTTGAAAATGTCATATTTAGTGAAAACTCCTTAAATAGTGTTGGAAACACCCCAAGTTGGATGTTTGATATGTGTGGATTCACAAATGCTTTTAACCATTTACTTCAAAATGTTTTATGAGACTCACTTAACAGATCAGCAGACACACAAATCATACTAGGGTTGATCTACCTTATGGTCTCAGCATCAAAATATCAACTGTTGATCCAATCCAATCACATTCAGCAGAAGCAGATGCTAGTACCATAAATGATGTAGACCAAACATCACTTGTTCATGATGACTTATCAAATGAAGAGTCTCATGATCATTATGGTACTAGACAATCACTTGGAAAGGGGCAAAGTATGGCAAGTGCTGTAGAAGGAGTCAATTCGGTAGCTGATCCGGTCACTCGAAATGATACATCTGCAGAACTCCCTAAAACAAACTTCTCAAATTTGGATCTTTCTGAACAACTCCAAGTGATCCTAAGACTAAGAATTCATAAAGAGCACCAAGTTAAGAATGTCATTGGAAGTGTCAATGTCAAGACAAGAAGCAAGACACATGAAATGCATGGCAGAACTTTTTCACAACTTACATGACCAGGTCATTTAAATTATGAAATCTCATTTTGTTTTGGGTAAGGGGGACCCACATTGGGATTCTTTTACTTTGATCCTTATATTTTTTTAATCTTCAATGGGATTCTTTTTGCATTTCACTTTGAAAGGTGATCCTCTTTGGGATTCTTTTTATTCATTCACAAGGAATGTAGTCTAGAGTAGACTTTATTAATTCATCCATTTTGGATGTGTTCCACATTTGGAATCTTTTTGGATTATGACATCAGCACTTTGTGCTTGTTTCTCCATGTCTTTGCTCAGTAAAACAGAGGAGAAACTGATGTGGGTGAATGAGATTCATAAGTCATCATTACCTGGTGTGTTTAGGTTACTACACACACACCCACTTGGATAAGCTAATACTTACTCACACCCTGAGATGATGGCTTCATAATTGAATATGAGCTTTAGTTTATCATAACATGTATCTTCTTTTCCAAGCTGAGCCTACCCTCATATCAGATAAGTCATGTCAGTCTTTTAAGATTTTGAAATAAGCACTGTGAATGATACAATGACTATAATTATATCATTTCCCATAGGTGTACATTTCATATTCTCCAACAAAAATAAATTATTTTTTTATTTTTATAATATTTGAATGTTTTTGCAAATTTTGATTTTTACTCAAGGTTAATCATGCCAATTTATTGAACTAAGAATTCAAACCGATTAGGGTCAAGTGCCTTAGTGAACAAATCAGCTAACTGATTGTCCGTGTGGACCTGTATCAACTTGATTAGCCTTTTTTCTGCACAGTCTCTCAAAAAATGATATCTAATTTCAACATTTTTAGTTTTTGAGAGGTGAATTGGATTGTTTGTTATGAACATGGCGGCTGTGTTGTCAATGTGAATTGGTGTGTACAAGAGGTTATAAACATAATCAAGCATCTGGTTTTGCATCCAGAGAACTTGAGAGCAACAAGCGGATGCTGCTATGTACTCAACTTCTGTTGTGGAAACAGACACGTTTGCCTACTTCTTACACTACCAGGACCAAGAAATTAACAACCCCTAGAAGTGGACTTCCGATTGAAGTCGCATCGCCCGTAGTCATAGACTTCCGATTGAAGTTGCATCCCCCTTGCAAAGTTGTTTGTTTGTTGATCCGAAAATGATATCATCCACATAGATCTGGACTAGCAACATTTAATGTCCTTTTCTTTTTCTGAACAAAGTCTGGTCAGTCTTTCCTCTCTCATACCCGTGTGCAAGAAGGAAAGACGATAGAGTCTCGTACTACTTTCTTGGGGCTTGATGTAGACTATACAAAGCGTTGTCAAGCTTGTACACCCTGTGACGGAAATCCGGGTCCTCAAAGCCTTGTTGTTGACTCACATATAATTCTTTAGAGATTTTTCCATAAAGAATGCACACTTTACATCCATTTGATACACTGTGAATTTCATGGATGCAGAGTAAGTAAAAAAAAGTCTGATGACTTCTAATCTGGCAACAGGGGCAAACATCTCATCATAGTCTATTCCTTCTTCTTGGGTGTATTCTTGTGCAACCAATCTTGCCTTGTTTCTGATAACAATGCCCCTGTCATCAGTCTTGTTTTTGTATAACCATCTGGTACTGATAGGGTATTGTCCTTCGGGAAGGTCTACCAGCTGCCATACCTCTTGTTTCTTTAACTGGAGCAATTCTTCCTGCATTGCTTCGATCTAGTTGTTGTCTTGATGAGCCTCTTTTATATTCTTGGTACAGTTTGACACAGAAAGCAAGAAAATAAACAGATGTTTGCAATACTTGACTTACTTCTTATCACCCGCTAATCTATTTCACCAATGATGCTTGACACTAGATGATCATTATGTATCCTGGTGGTTGGAATTGAGTCTCCAGCAATTGATAAATCAAGGTTGGAGACATTTAGATTATCTTGGTGAGAGGCACCTTCAGGTTGGGATATAGGAGAATTGTGAAAGTAATCAAAGGCTACATCAGCTTCAGCTTCAGCATCAGCAGCACTTTGAAAAGTTTCATCATTTGCATTCTCTTCAGATTCAACTGGCACAGTAGCTGGTTCTGTATTTCTAACTTCAGTAGACGGTTCTGCTGAAGGAGTGGGTAGTGTACTAGGACCAGCCTCAGTTGAGACACTCTAATTTTGTACTTCTTGTCTAACAACATCTACTTGCAATGGAACTTCTTTATCAGATTAGTTAGAAGAAGATAGAGGAATCATTGGAAAATCATCCCTTCTCTTTACTATGTCAAACGATCCAACTGATTGTAGGTTACTTGCATTAGACAAGTGAAACTGATCAAAAGATCTTGTAAAAGAGTCAATATCAAACAACCAATCGGGACCATTCATTGACATAGGAAAGGAGTGCTCTTTGAATTGAACATTTGTTGATTCATCAATAATGTTTAATCTAGGATTAAACACTCTGAAAGCCTTTAAGACCGAGGAATAACCTACAAAGAATCTCTCATCAGACTTAGGAGCAAACTTTCCTAAATGGTCTCGGGGATTTAATATTAAGACAGGACAACCAAACGACTTGAAAAATCCAATAAATGATTTTCTATGAAAAAGCAGTTCATAAGGTGTTCTGTTGCTTTCTTTAACTATCAAAGTTTGATTTTGCATAAAACACGATGTGTTGACTGCTTCGGCCCAAAAGGTAATTGGTAGCTTAGCATCAGCTAGCATTGTTCTTGCTGCTTCAATCAGTGTTCTGTTTCTCCTTTCAACTACCCCTTTTTGTTGAGGAGTTCTAGCTGCACTAAATTGATGAGTAATGCCTTTGTATGGGCAAAACAAACTTAGATTTTCATTTTTAAACTTAGTCCCATTATCACCTTTAATTGATTTTACCTTTTGATCAAGTTGATTTTCGATTTTAGTGATAAAATCTTTTATTATTTAGGACGCTTCATTTTTGTGAAGTAGAAAGAAGACCCATGTGAATCGTGAAAAGTCATCAATGATCACCAAACAATACTGTTTCTTGCCAATACTCATGACATGAGTTGGTGCAAAGAGATCCATATGAAGTAACTTCAATGGAGAATTGTTTGTGTTCACAAGCTTTGGTTTATAGGAAGATTTATGTTGTTTCCCTTTGAGACATGCAGAACAGTTGTCAATAAAATGAAATTCCTTTTGAGAAACCAATTACATGATTTCCTTTTACCAATCTGTTCATGTTTTTGAAATTTGTATGTCCCAAACGTCTATGCCAAAGCTGTGACTCATCAAATGATGCTTTAGAAAAAAGACATGTTTCTTCTATTGGTTGTGCAGAATTAAGGTTCAAGACATAGGTGTTATTCTTTCTAAAAGTCTTCAAGACATCCCATTCTTCAAGAATTTGAAATTCTGGTTTCAGAATGTAGCAATGGGTGTCTGTGAAGTGAGTGGAATATTTCTTGTCACAGATCTGAGACATGCTAAGGAGGTTGAAATTCAATTGCTCGTAGTAGTTCACTTTGTCAAAGCTCAGCAGTCCATTCGTTATAGACCATTCTCTAGTAATTCTGGCACCTTGTGAGTTTCCACCGAATGCTACAGTAGTTCCTTGTATATGCTTGAAGTCATGAAGGAGGGAACTGTCTCGAGTCATATGTCAGGATCATCCACTATCCATATACTATAAGTTATTGGACCTGAATGGACGACCCTACAAACATAAAAAAACTAGTTATCATGTGGAACCCAAGCCATGTGGTCTTGGGTTGCCCGTTTCTATCCATAACTATAACCTTTTGATACTTGCCTCTAGGTAGTGATTTAGAGGTTGATGTTTTGAAGAATTTCTATGGAGTCCTTTTCAATTTTATTTGAACAATTTCAACCCATCTGTCTGAAGAGTAGTCAAATCTTTCATTCCTATTTCTAAGTAGAAATTGGACACGTTTTTGATTTTCAGAAATCACTTTTGTTTTAAGTCTTGGTTGAGAAGTAAGTGATTGTTTCATATTATGGTTAAGATTCCTTTTGACACTCTTAGACTGCCATGAATCTTGGAAGCCATCATCTGAATTTGAAACCCTTGTTTGTTTAATATGTGATCGACTTCTATGTTTGGCATTGTCAGTTGATATTGGTGAGATAGGCTTGTTTTGTGGATATCTCAAGCCTTTCTGATTAAAGAAACAATCAGATGTATTATGATTTGTCATATCATAGATAGAACAATACTTGTTGAAATAACAATTTTTAGTTGAATGATTGTTTATGTCACAAATGGAGCAATATTGATTGAAATAACACTCATCTGTTTTGTAATTAGACATGTCACAAATGTCACAGTACATTTGTTTTTCTTTTGATTTTGATGTGGAGGCTTCAGATTTTAGATTAGCCTCAGATTTTGTTTTTAATGAAGAAGCAAATTTAGCCTTCTTGGTTTCTGTAGATTGTTTCACAATTCTACTTGGCTTGGTATTTGGAGACTGCTTTTGCTTCCTTTTACCCTTACTTGACTCCCTTTCAAGTTGGTCTACATCTTTTTTGTTAAAAATGTCAAAATCAACCCCCTGTATGTACTTTGATGAAGATTAAGATTCAGTTTTTACTTTTGATTTTTGAACAGTGGATGATTTCCCTTTGGATGAAGGAGTAGATGTTACTTTACCTTTGGATTTCAGTGAAACCTTTTCTGATTTGCTTGAATTTTTAGGAGATTTAATCTCACTATCAGATCTGCTTTCAGTAGAGGATTTCACTGGTACTTCAGCATTCTTCACTACCTTGAGATTTTCAGGAATGAACTTCACAAATGGTATAATGGCTTTGACTGGGCTGTTTGGTTTCTTGATAACTACAGGTTTGTATGAGCTCTCTTTGATTTTGATTGGGTGACCCAACTTGATTTTATCCTGATTGGTTTCAATATAAACACTAGGTTTGTTTTGAGGATTAGTTATTTGTGAAACCATTGTTTGAGTTTTGATAACTTTAGGTTCAGTTAGATCAGAATTCGTGAGTGCCTCAGGCATAACCGTATAGTTGTCATTGTATGGAGGTGGACAAGAATTGTATCCTATCCCAATCATATCCTTTGGCTCTTTCTATGAGTCAAGTAACTCTTGCAGCTTAAAACAAGAGAAATGAAACTTTTCAAGTTTCACTTCCGTAGCCGATTGCTCAGCTTTGGTTTTTGTTAACAATTCAGTTAATTTCTCATTCTCAGTTGTGAGAGTGTACTTTTCACCATGGAGTTTTTCAAAATCTGAAAGAAGTGATTTGATTTTAATTTCAAAACTTTTCATCTCTTGTTTTAACATTTCAGATTTGACCTTTTCTTCTTTGGTTTTAAGAGCTAACTTATGATTATGTTCTCTGTATCCTTGTACTTCTTGAATGCATTTATCACTACAGAGATTGGATTTTACCTTAGTTGGCATTGGAATTGGACCATCATTAATGTGAGCTATGAGAGCATGATTCTGAAATTAAGGCTTGACTTCCTCTACATATAGGTTCCAGTCACAAACTCCATTTTGTCTGATGACAAGTGCATTAGAGGTTGGTTGATTGCTTCCCTGATTTTGATGAGTCCGTTGGGGATGACTTTGATGAGTCAGTTGGGGCTGACTTTGATGAGTCAGTTAGGGTTCATTTTGATGCTGATACTGATGTTGATTTCTTGATTGAAAGCTTGAATTGGATTGGGATGATGGCTGACCATATGGAGTTCTTTGGAAATTGTTGTTACTTCTTCTAGGAGCATTGCATTCCCTAGAGAAGTGTCCATTCACACCACAATTAAAACACTTTACCTTGGATTTGTGATATCCAAGTTTTGTGTTCTCATTCAGATTCAGCTTCTTCCCTTTTCGGAAGAATTTCTTGGCTCTCATCGCAATCATGGCCATCTTCCATTGTTAGTCCATTTCTTCAACATCATCCGGATCCATTTCTTCCAGATCTTCCTGAATCAGATGTGCTGAAGTAAGCCTTCCTCCTAGAAATGCCTCAAAGATATCTACAAAGGCATTGTAAGTTGCCTTCTGCTCTTCAACTTTTTGATCACTAGGCATGCATGTGGGTGTTGCAGTAGAAGGAGTTGAAGATGATGGCTTGTTTTGTTGTGAAGTAGCAATGAATCTAGTTATTCTAGCTTGATCTTTGGAAGACAGAAAATCATCTTCTTCTATCACAAAGGCATTTTCAATAGAATGAGTTTTTGATGGAAACTTATATGCATCAATGACTTAAGGTCCACTAATATTTTTTCTTTGCTCATATAACTCTAGAGCTTTAATCTTAGCAATCATGATGTCTAAGCTGGTGCTCTCTAAGTCAAGAGAGTTCTTCAACATTGTAACATTCTACTTCCAGTTTTTTGGCAGATTGTGTTGCATCTTCTTGTTCATTTCCTTTTCTTTATATGTAACTCCTATGATTTCCAGATCATTCACCAACTACACAAAAAAATATAGCTGCTTGGAGATTGATTCACCCTTGGTATGATGAAAGGTTTCATATTGGTTCACCAGTTTATCTTTGTTTATTTCTATCACCTCACTGCTTCCTTCACACATAATTTGTAGTGCATCCCAGACACCTTTGGTTGTTTCATATTTCTCTAGTCTTTTGAGAACATCCATTTTCAAAGCCTGAGTTAGAATGGAATATGCTTTGAGATCTATCTTTATTTTCTTGTATTCCTCATCATTAAGATTTAGATTAGGATCCTCATTGGGGGTTCTAACAGTTCTGTACTGAGCAGCTTGATCAGCATTGAGTGAAACAGGAATGTAGGGTCCTTTGTAGATAGATATCTAGTAATCGGGATCCACACATGTAATGTAGTTTCTAAACCTTATTTTCCACTACTTAAACTCAGGCTTGTGTTTAAGCATTAGAAGTTTAGATGCATGACCAAGTTCAGAAAAGTTAGAAGAATCTGTTATAATAAACTTGATTTTCGATGGTTGGATTAAGTTGATTTTTATGTCCAGAATGTTCAAATAGTCCAATGTCAAGTTTTCTTCCTGTCTTGATGCGGTGAACAGTAGCAGTAGTAAGATAGAATGCGGTGATTTTAGGTCGATTCGATGAACAGTCCAATGTCAAGTTGATTTTTGGTCGATTTTGGTTAATATTGTGAAATTATGAGTGGATTTTGTCTGATTTTGTTGAGATTCAACAATCAAACTGCAGGATCGGTGTTGGTCTCACAACACAAGTTTTATCTCTCAAACTCACTTTATCTCACTCGGTTGATGAAGCAAAATCTCTAACTAAGCTGTCAATAATATAATAAGTTAATGAACACAAGAATGGTTTCCAAGATACTTGTATATATAATTTCTCAACTTAGTATTACAAGACTCTTACAAGCATGGTTACTTAAGTTACAATAAGAAACTATATATACTACTATCTACAGCCGGTTATACTTGGAAAACCAGCTGGAATTTATCACTAGACAAATACTACATTGCTAGAAGTAAAGTATCTAAGATAAAATACTATCCTAGATTAGGTAGTCATGATAGGTCCATGACTTACCTTTTGTCACCAACTAAGAATGATAACTGTACTAACTGATAAAGGTGAATAGTGGATTAAAGTATGGTCAACTACATGGGCGTGGGAAAGCGCCATGCGGTATATCATAGTTGGCAGCGGATGTCAGATAACCCATACTTATGTCCACTGGTTCATAGTTGATTCTTTCGAAGGTAAATGGCTTCGGAAGAATAAGTTCTTCCGAGGCCATTTATACTTTGGAAGAATCAACTTCTTTCGAGTCTTCTGCAAGTCTTCATGACTTCATTCTTTGGAAAACTTTGTCTTGGATCTTCTAAGTGTGAATACTTTGGAAGGAGAGCTGCTTGGTCTCGAAAGACTTGGTTCTACCTTCGGAAGTTCTTCATATACTTTGGAAGGAAAACTACTTAGTCTCGAAAGACTTAGTTTTCCTTCGGAAGTTCTTCATACTTAAGCTTCGAAAGATCTTTAACTTGTCTTCGAAAGAGCAGCTTTGTCTTTGGAAGAGTTCTTTGATTGTACTTCCAACTACTCTAAGTGATGTTTTGGTTACACCAGCCTCATGTGATCCAAAAAACTCATTGTAAGGTCTGATGCAACCAAAGAAGCCAAAACAACCAAGGAGCTTCCTGCATGCATGCACTAATGTACAAGGTAGAAGTTACTTTGGAAGTTTTACACTCATCACAGAAATTATTCTAAGTGTAAAATATTCCAAAGCCAAAGACCAAATCTTTCGAAGCCAAAGATGAAGTCTTCCAAAACTTTAAGACAAAGTCTTCCAAAGCAAATGAAGTGAAGACTGACTTCTTCCGAAGACAGAGAAGACTTTTCCATAAAGCTGACATACTTTCCGCTGCAACTCTGATGACTCACCAACTTATATAAGTTGGTGAAAAGGTCCATGCTTTAATGAACTGTAGATTATGGTCTTGAGTCTGTAACTTCCTACTTTGTACCTTTTATCCTTTTATAATATATTAGGATGTGAGCTATGGCATGTCATAGTCACTAGTCAAAAGGCAATCTGTCTTTTGACTTTACATTGATCTTGTTGTCTAGATCAGTGTTTCCAGCTGGCCTTCAATGTATGGCCGGCTGTAGGATGTAGTATAAAGTATTTTAGGTCCTTGTATTTCGTTTTATGCTTTGTAACACTTGTAATAGGACTTGAGAGCAATATACAACACTATTGAAAACCATATTAGTCTGTTCTTGTTCTTAGTTCTGTCTTAGTTACTTGTGTTCTTAGTATCATTTACATAAACCCGGTTCCTCATTTGATCTGTTAAGTGTTCTAACACTCTCCTCATTGTGAGATTGATTGTATTGACCATCCCTTAACCGGTCCTGTAATTGGTATCAGAGCTTTTTAGGCTCTTGATTGTAAGATCTCACAATCTTAAATCCCTTTAGTTTCACAAAACACTTAACATCTCAAATGGCAGCTATCACAAAGGATGATATGGAAACCGGTACTATGACAAAGTCTCCACTAATCACTCCTGATGACTTTGGTACTTGGTGACAAAAAGTGGAAGGCTTCATCAAGTCTCAAGACTTCAAGTTGTGGGGATCTGTTGTCTATGGACCTCATGTACCATCCACCTCTTTAGCTGTTGGTGGTGGTGGTATGATACTAAAGGAAGTGGCTGATTATTCTAAAGAAGACTGGAAGAAGATAGACATAGATCAGAAGACCATGACCGCCCTCCAAATTGCTCTTCCAAACTCTATCTACAGAGGCTTCAAGAAGTGCAAGACTGCCAAGCAACTATGGGATGCATTGAAGCTGATGTATGAGGGGTCAAATGAAGCAAAAGAGAACAAGAAGGACCTCTTGAAGAAGCAGTTTGAGAACTTCACATTCAAGACCGGTGAAACCATGACTCAACAATACTTCAGGTATGTTAAGATTGTGGATACTCTAATGGATGTTGGAGTAACTCTTGAGAACAAGGACATTATGAGGAATTCATGTCCTCTCTTCCCAGACAATGGACACACTATTGTGTGGTCATTAAGAGGACTGAGAACCTCAAGACCCTAACTCTCATTAAGTTGTATGGTATCCTCAGTGGCTACCAGATGGAGATGAACATGCAAAATCCATCTGGTAACTCCAATAATCAGCAGAGTTCAGCCCTTCATATGGTTGAAAGGGATTGTAGAGAACCACAACATCATCTCATCTACAACCTTGATAACTCATAAAAGGGTCCTTTCATCACCTTCTCTTGAGTCCCTAAACATTTTAAAAGCTGATTTCAAAAGAGCTGAAAATTATTACAAACTTAAAATAGAAGACTTCAAGTTGTCTTCAGAAGAACATTATGTCTTCAAGTCAAATAACTACTTATAAGAAATTTACCTTCGAAAGAAATTCTGAGATATCTTTCAAAGCTTAAATATGCTTCTAAGTACTTACATGTAGATGAAGGACAATTTTCTTTCAAAAGCAGATTTCAAGTTGTCTTCGGAAGAACATTATGTCATCAAGTCAAATAACTACTTATTAGAAATTTACCTTCGGAAGAAATTCTGAGGTCTCTTCTGAAGCATAAATATGCTTCTATGTACTTACATGTATTTGAAGGACAATTTTCTTCCGAAAGCAATTAAGTCTCGAAATATTTAGAGAAAACCATTTCAACTCTTAAGCATGAACATACCAACTACAGGACTCAGATAAAAGATCTCATCACTAAATTAACTAAATGCCAGGCTGAGCTTGTGATCAGCAAAACCAGTGTAGAAAAATATATTCTTAAAGAAGAGACCTTCAAGAACATGATATCCTCATCCTTGCATGCAAAAGTTTATTATCAGAATAAACAGGGACTGGGATCTACTAAGATAGCTCCTCCACACACTCTATTGTCTGTAAGACTCCAAGGTGTGGAACTTGTGAAGATGAGCCTCCCCTCATAGACCCTATTGATGAAAAGGATGAAGAGGAGATAATGAAGGATGATTCTGAGAAGAGTGAAGAAGATCATCCTAAGAAGGGTCAATATTCTCCTGAGGAGAGAAAAGAATCTGGGATGACCAAGTCTAAGAGAAAGAACTTGATCAGGAAAGCGAAGAGAAAATCAAAGAAGGCTCAAAAGATTAAGGCCACTTTCAACTCTAATAAAAAACATGTGTTTATCTCTGCAGGATTTGAAGTGGTGAAGGCTGAAGACTCAACTATGAACTCTAGTACCGGGAGTTCTAGTTCATGTCCAACTCATTCCAGCAAAGAGAAGAAGGATGATCAGCTGTGTATCATTGCTACCCAACCTGAACCATCCAGTTACAAGAGCAAGCCTCACCTTAAGAAGCTTGCTATATTATCTGTGAAGATGAAGATGGAGGTGGAAAGTGATCAACTTCAGTCTTTCTCTCAAAAGAATACTCTCATAAGGAAGCAAATAGATTGCATCATGTGTGGTAGTACTTCTCGTCTTGCTAAGGATTGCATCTACAATCTTAAAAGTACTATTCATATGATCAAAGAGAAAACTTCTGAGAAGTAGAAAGAAAAACTAGCTTCGGAAGGAAAATCTTTTCCCTTCAGAAGCTCCAAGGTGAAAAAGAAGACAAGTGAAAACTTGCCTTCGGAAGAAAAATTGGTCTCGGAAGAAAGGAAAGCTTTCGAAGCACTGAAGCCTGCTGCAGTGAAAGCAAGATCTTTCGAAGGTCCAGTCTCCAAAACTTCCAAAGTTGTTAAAACTTCTGAGGTATTGAAGGTCAATTCTAATCTTTCAAAGATGGTGTGGAAGATGAAGGAAGACCAAATGACTAAAAGTTCTTCAGCAACAACAACTAATGATCCTCAAAGCTTGAACACAGGATCACTTACTATTACATTGTCTTCAAATCACTTTGATAAGCCCAAGACCAATAAGGCTTAGGTTTCTAAATAGGACAGATAAAGCCGGGCATCTTCAAGACTATCAGGAAGCTAACTGCTGGCTTCTCAAGGGTAGAAACAACCCTTGTCCTAAAAATGTTAGAGCTCATTGCTCAAGGTGACAACCTAGCAGCACCAGCTAGTGTTGAACCCACACCTTCTACTTCTCAACCACCAATACAGCCAAAAATAACTATCACCTACCAAAGAAAATCCAAACGAACCCCTACACATGCTACTTAGTTTGTGCAAGCCCCTATATCATCCAAAAGAGCCAAAAGAAGTATGCTGACAGATAAAGGATGATGAGCTTCTTGAAGCTGCATGGATTCCCCGGAAGGAGGCTTGGTCCAATGTCTCTATCCAGTATGGATGAGCACATCAGGGTGATCAAGCAAAAGATTAAGAAGGGAGAGCTTATTGACTTGCATTCTCTATCAAGTCCAGCTCAACTTGAAGTGGAGGTAAAGGTTGAACCCCCTGAGACAACACAACCTGGACCTAGAGCTGAATCTCAGCCAACATCATCTTCTGATCCACAGCAGGGTCCTCTTCACTCTCCTTCTGAACCAGTAAGAGAAAAGAACCCAACTGAGAGAGACACAGTAGAACAACTTGGTGCTGAAGACCAGTCCTTTTAGTTAAAGACTTCAAAGGGGAGGAAAAGGATGGCCATGAAGAGTGTTTCCAAGAAGAAGACCATGGCATCGACCTCTACACCTCAAGATGAGTCAAAACATCCTGAGGTAGTGCAAGAAGAGGCTGCTCAACCAACTCCAACTCAAGTAGAGCCTCTTGCAACTAGAAGACCCATCTTGTCTTGGAATTTTGCTGCTAATCCAGACAGGTGGTATGTTATCAGAGATCAAGGAGGTCAAGATGTCTATTTCTGGAAAGACATGCTTGATCTTTCTCTCCATGATCTCCATGACATGAGAAGATATTATGAGAGTCAGAGGGATCCTAACCAGATGATAAAGAAAGGTATGGTCTTGATCCTAATAAGGACTTTCAACATGTGAATAACTTCTCTGTTTTGGTAGAATCAGCCAAGGGGGAGTTTGTAAGGTTATATTAGAAGGCTGATGCAACCTGATGCAACCAAAGATGCCAAAACAACCAAGGAGCTTCCTGCATGCTTGCACTAATGTACAAGGTAGAAGTTACTTTGGAAGTTTTACACTCATCACATAAATTATTCTAAGTGTAAAATATTTCGAAGCCAAAGACCAAATCTTTCGAAGCCAAAGATGAAGTCTTTCAAAGCTTCAAAGACAAAGTCTTCCGAAGCAAATGAAGTGAAGACTGATTTCTTCCGAAGACAGAGAGGACATGCTTTCTTTGATCTATTTTTACATAAAGCTGACTTACTTTCCGCTGTAACTCTGATGACTCACCAACTTATATAAGTTGGTGAAAAGGTCCATGCTTTAGTGAACTGTAGATTATGGTCTTGAGTCTGTAACTTCCTACTTTGTACCTTTTATCCTTTTATAATATATTAGGATGTGAGCTATGGCATGTCATAGTCACTAGTAAAAAGGCAATCTATCTTTTGACTTTACATTGATCTTGTTGTCTAGATTAGTGTTTCCAGCTGGCCTTCAATGTATGGCCGACTGTAGGATGTAGTATAAAGTATTTTAGGTCCTTGTATTTCGTTTTATACTTTGTAACACTTGTAATAGAACTTGAGAGCAATATACAACACTCTTGAAAACCATATTAGTCTGTTCTTGTTCTTAGTTCTGTCTTAGTTACTTGTGTTCTTAGTATCATTTACATAAACCCGGTTCCCCATTTGATCTGTTAAGTGTTCTAACACTCTCCTCATTGTGAGATTGATTGTATTGACCATCCCTTAACCGGTCCTGTAATTGGTATCAGAGCTTTTTAGGCTCTTGATTGTAAGATCTCACAATCTTAAATCCCTTTAGTTTCACAAAACACTTAACATCTCAAATGGCAGCTATCACAAAGGATGATATGGAAACCGGTACTATGACAAAGTCTCCACTAATCACTCCTGATGACTTTGGTACTTGGTGACAAAAAGTGGAAGGCTTCATCAAGTCTCAAGACTTCAAGTTGTGGGGATCTGTTGTCTATGGACCTCATGTACCATCCACCTCTTTAGCTGTTGGTGGTGGTGGTATGATACTAAAGGAAGTGGCTGATTATTCTAAAGAAGACTGGAAGAAGATAGACATAGATCAGAAGACCATGACCGCCCTCCAAATTGCTCTTCCAAACTCTATCTACAGAGGCTTCAAGAAGTGCAAGACTGCCAAGCAACTATGGGATGCATTGAAGATGATGTATGAGGGGTCAAATGAAGCAAAAGAGAACAAGAAGGACCTCTTGAAGCAGCAGTTTGAGAACTTCACATTCAAGACAGGTGAAACCATGACTCAACAATACTTCAGGTATGTTGAGATTGTGGATACTCTAATGGATGTTGGAGTAACTCTTGAGAACAAGGACATTATGAGGAATTCATGTCCTCTCTTCCCAGACAATGGACACACTATTGTGTGGTCATTAAGAGGACTGAGAACCTCAAGACCCTTACTCTCATTAAGTTGTATGGTATCCTCAGTGGCTACCAGATGGAGATGAACATGCAAAATCCATCTGGTAACTCCAATAATCAGCAGAGTTCAGCCCTTCATATGGTTGAAAGGGATTGTAGAGAACCACAACATCATCTCATCTACAACCTTGATAACTCATAAAAGGGTCCTTTCATCACCTTCTCGGAGACACCAAGAGAGAGCTGCATCCAAGGAAGCCCATTCTAAGAGACAAGCTCTTCACAAGCCTATGTGTCTACTGATGAAAGCATAGGCAACTTTCTCTTTACCCTTGAAGAACTGGACTGTATCCAATCAGATGATCTGGAGTACATGGAAATAGTCCAGCAGATGGCTCTTCTCACTCACAAAGCCAAGAAGTTTTATAAGAGGACTGGGAGGAAGTTTCCTAGAAATGAAACCAGTGGAAAGTTTGGGTTGGACAAAAGCAAAGTGAAGTGTTACAACTGTAATTAAATGGGACACTTTGCTAGCAAGTGCAAGGCACCAAAGACAAATAGTGGCCAAGCACAAACCAGACCAAACTACACTAACAGAGCTCCCCAGAATGAGAAGCCCAAGCAGCAAGCTGCAGTTGCTGTTGAAGAAGGAGGCTTTGACTGGAGCTTTTTGGTTGAGGATGCATCTCCAAACCAAGCACTGAAGGCAGATCATGAAGAAGCCAAGGTATTGGAACATCTTTGTACACCTGAATGTATTGCTAAAGTTAACTGATATAGGTCCTATAACTTAGAGATGAGAACTGATCTTGAGTCCCTAAACATTTTAAAAGCTGATTTCAAAAGAGCTGAAAATTATTACAAACTTAAAATAGAAGACTTCAAGTTGTCTTCAGAAGAACATTATGTCTTCAAGTCAAATAACTACTTATAAGAAATTTACCTTCGAAAGAAATTCTGAGATATCTTTCAAAGCTTAAATATGCTTCTAAGTACTTACATGTAGATGAAGGACAATTTTCTTTCAAAAGCAGATTTCAAGTTGTCTTCGGAAGAACATTATGTCATCAAGTCAAATAACTACTTATTAGAAATTTACCTTCGGAAGAAATTCTGAGGTCTCTTCTGAAGCATAAATATGCTTCTATGTACTTACATGTATTTGAAGGACAATTTTCTTCCGAAAGCAATTAAGTCTCGAAATATTTAGAGAAAACCATTTCAACTCTTAAGCATGAACATACCAACTACAGGACTCAGATAAAAGATCTCATCACTAAATTAACTAAATGCCAGGCTGAGCTTGTGATCAGCAAAACCAGTGTAGAAAAATATATTCTTAAAGAAGAGACCTTCAAGAACATGATATCCTCATCCTTGCATGCAAAAGTTTATTATCAGAATAAACAGGGACTGGGATCTACTAAGATAGCTCCTCCACACACTCTATTGTCTGTAAGACTCCAAGGTGTGGAACTTGTGAAGATGAGCCTCCCCTCATAGACCCTATTGATGAAAAGGATGAAGAGGAGATAATGAAGGATGATTCTGAGAAGAGTGAAGAAGATCATCCTAAGAAGGGTCAATATTCTCCTGAGGAGAGAAAAGAATCTGGGATGACCAAGTCTAAGAGAAAGAACTTGATCAGGAAAGCGAAGAGAAAATCAAAGAAGGCTCAAAAGATTAAGGCCACTTTCAACTCTAATAAAAAACATGTGTTTATCTCTGCAGGATTTGAAGTGGTGAAGGCTGAAGACTCAACTATGAACTCTAGTACCGGGAGTTCTAGTTCATGTCCAACTCATTCCAGCAAAGAGAAGAAGGATGATCAGCTGTGTATCATTGCTACCCAACCTGAACCATCCAGTTACAAGAGCAAGCCTCACCTTAAGAAGCTTGCTATATTATCTGTGAAGATGAAGATGGAGGTGGAAAGTGATCAACTTCAGTCTTTCTCTCAAAAGAATACTCTCATAAGGAAGCAAATAGATTGCATCATGTGTGGTAGTACTTCTCGTCTTGCTAAGGATTGCATCTACAATCTTAAAAGTACTATTCATATGATCAAAGAGAAAACTTCTGAGAAGTAGAAAGAAAAACTAGCTTCGGAAGGAAAATCTTTTCCCTTCAGAAGCTCCAAGGTGAAAAAGAAGACAAGTGAAAACTTGCCTTCGGAAGAAAAATTGGTCTCGGAAGAAAGGAAAGCTTTCGAAGCACTGAAGCCTGCTGCAGTGAAAGCAAGATCTTTCGAAGGTCCAGTCTCCAAAACTTCCAAAGTTGTTAAAACTTCTGAGGTATTGAAGGTCAATTCTAATATTTCAAAGATGGTGTGGAAGATGAAGGAAGACCAAATGACTAAAAGTTCTTCAGCAACAACAACTAATGATCCTCAAAGCTTGAACACAGGATCACTTACTATTACATTGTCTTCAAATCACTTTGATAAGCCCAAGACCAATAAGGCTTAGGTTTCTAAATAGGACAGATAAAGCCGGGCATCTTCAAGACTATCAGGAAGCTAACTGCTGGCTTCTCAAGGGTAGAAACAACCCTTGTCCTAAAAATGTTAGAGCTCATTGCTCAAGGTGACAACCTAGCAGCACCAGCTAGTGTTGAACCCACACCTTCTACTTCTCAACCACCAATACAGCCAAAAATAACTATCACCTACCAAAGAAAATCCAAACGAACCCCTACACATGCTACTTAGTTTGTGCAAGCCCCTATATCATCCAAAAGAGCCAAAAGAAGTATGCTGACAGATAAAGGATGATGAGCTTCTTGAAGCTGCATGGATTCCCCGGAAGGAGGCTTGGTCCAATGTCTCTATCCAGTATGGATGAGCACATCAGGGTGATCAAGCAAAAGATTAAGAAGGGAGAGCTTATTGACTTGCATTCTCTATCAAGTCCAGCTCAACTTGAAGTGGAGGTAAAGGTTGAACCCCCTGAGACAACACAACCTGGACCTAGAGCTGAATCTCAGCCAACATCATCTTCTGATCCACAGCAGGGTCCTCTTCACTCTCCTTCTGAACCAGTAAGAGAAAAGAACCCAACTGAGAGAGACACAGTAGAACAACTTGGTGCTGAAGACCAGTCCTTTTAGTTAAAGACTTCAAAGGGGAGGAAAAGGATGGCCATGAAGAGTGTTTCCAAGAAGAAGACCATGGCATCGACCTCTACACCTCAAGATGAGTCAAAACATCCTGAGGTAGTGCAAGAAGAGGCTGCTCAACCAACTCCAACTCAAGTAGAGCCTCTTGCAACTAGAAGACCCATCTTGTCTTGGAATTTTGCTGCTAATCCAGACAGGTGGTATGTTATCAGAGATCAAGGAGGTCAAGATGTCTATTTCTGGAAAGACATGCTTGATCTTTCTCTCCATGATCTCCATGACATGAGAAGATATTATGAGAGTCAGAGGGATCCTAACCAGATGATAAAGAAAGGTATGGTCTTGATCCTAATAAGGACTTTCAACATGTGAATAACTTCTCTGTTTTGGTAGAATCAGCCAAGGGGGAGTTTGTAAGGTTATATTAGAAGGCTGATGCAACCTGATGCAACCAAAGATGCCAAAACAACCAAGGAGCTTCCTGCATGCTTGCACTAATGTACAAGGTAGAAGTTACTTTGGAAGTTTTACACTCATCACATAAATTATTCTAAGTGTAAAATATTTCGAAGCCAAAGACCAAATCTTTCGAAGCCAAAGATGAAGTCTTTCAAAGCTTCAAAGACAAAGTCTTCCGAAGCAAATGAAGTGAAGACTGATTTCTTCCGAAGACAGAGAGGACATGCTTTCTTTGATCTATTTTTACATAAAGCTGACTTACTTTCCGCTGTAACTCTGATGACTCACCAACTTATATAAGTTGGTGAAAAGGTCCATGCTTTAGTGAACTGTAGATTATGGTCTTGAGTCTGTAACTTCCTACTTTGTACCTTTTATCCTTTTATAATATATTAGGATGTGAGCTATGGCATGTCATAGTCACTAGTAAAAAGGCAATCTATCTTTTGACTTTACATTGATCTTGTTGTCTAGATTAGTGTTTCCAGCTGGCCTTCAATGTATGGCCGACTGTAGGATGTAGTATAAAGTATTTTAGGTCCTTGTATTTCGTTTTATACTTTGTAACACTTGTAATAGAACTTGAGAGCAATATACAACACTCTTGAAAACCATATTAGTCTGTTCTTGTTCTTAGTTCTGTCTTAGTTACTTGTGTTCTTAGTATCATTTACATAAACCCGGTTCCCCATTTGATCTGTTAAGTGTTCTAACACTCTCCTCATTGTGAGATTGATTGTATTGACCATCCCTTAACCGGTCCTGTAATTGGTATCAGAGCTTTTTAGGCTCTTGATTGTAAGATCTCACAATCTTAAATCCCTTTAGTTTCACAAAACACTTAACATCTCAAATGGCAGCTATCACAAAGGATGATATGGAAACCGGTACTATGACAAAGTCTCCACTAATCACTCCTGATGACTTTGGTACTTGGTGACAAAAAGTGGAAGGCTTCATCAAGTCTCAAGACTTCAAGTTGTGGGGATCTGTTGTCTATGGACCTCATGTACCATCCACCTCTTTAGCTGTTGGTGGTGGTGGTATGATACTAAAGGAAGTGGCTGATTATTCTAAAGAAGACTGGAAGAAGATAGACATAGATCAGAAGACCATGACCGCCCTCCAAATTGCTCTTCCAAACTCTATCTACAGAGGCTTCAAGAAGTGCAAGACTGCCAAGCAACTATGGGATGCATTGAAGATGATGTATGAGGGGTCAAATGAAGCAAAAGAGAACAAGAAGGACCTCTTGAAGCAGCAGTTTGAGAACTTCACATTCAAGACAGGTGAAACCATGACTCAACAATACTTCAGGTATGTTGAGATTGTGGATACTCTAATGGATGTTGGAGTAACTCTTGAGAACAAGGACATTATGAGGAATTCATGTCCTCTCTTCCCAGACAATGGACACACTATTGTGTGGTCATTAAGAGGACTGAGAACCTCAAGACCCTTACTCTCATTAAGTTGTATGGTATCCTCAGTGGCTACCAGATGGAGATGAACATGCAAAATCCATCTGGTAACTCCAATAATCAGCAGAGTTCAGCCCTTCATATGGTTGAAAGGGATTGTAGAGAACCACAACATCATCTCATCTACAACCTTGATAACTCATAAAAGGGTCCTTTCATCACCTTCTCGGAGACACCAAGAGAGAGCTGCATCCAAGGAAGCCCATTCTAAGAGACAAGCTCTTCACAAGCCTATGTGTCTACTGATGAAAGCATAGGCAACTTTCTCTTTACCCTTGAAGAACTGGACTGTATCCAATCAGATGATCTGGAGTACATGGAAATAGTCCAGCAGATGGCTCTTCTCACTCACAAAGCCAAGAAGTTTTATAAGAGGACTGGGAGGAAGTTTCCTAGAAATGAAACCAGTGGAAAGTTTGGGTTGGACAAAAGCAAAGTGAAGTGTTACAACTGTAATTAAATGGGACACTTTGCTAGCAAGTGCAAGGCACCAAAGACAAATAGTGGCCAAGCACAAACCAGACCAAACTACACTAACAGAGCTCCCCAGAATGAGAAGCCCAAGCAGCAAGCTGCAGTTGCTGTTGAAGAAGGAGGCTTTGACTGGAGCTTTTTGGTTGAGGATGCATCTCCAAACCAAGCACTGAAGGCAGATCATGAAGAAGCCAAGGTATTGGAACATCTTTGTACACCTGAATGTATTGCTAAAGTTAACTGATATAGGTCCTATAACTTAGAGATGAGAACTGATCTTGAGTCCCTAAACATTTTAAAAGCTGATTTCAAAAGAGCTGAAAATTATTACAAACTTAAAATAGAAGACTTCAAGTTGTCTTCAGAAGAACATTATGTCTTCAAGTCAAATAACTACTTATAAGAAATTTACCTTCGAAAGAAATTCTGAGATATCTTTCAAAGCTTAAATATGCTTCTAAGTACTTACATGTAGATGAAGGACAATTTTCTTTCAAAAGCAGATTTCAAGTTGTCTTCGGAAGAACATTATGTCATCAAGTCAAATAACTACTTATTAGAAATTTACCTTCGGAAGAAATTCTGAGGTCTCTTCTGAAGCATAAATATGCTTCTATGTACTTACATGTATTTGAAGGACAATTTTCTTCCGAAAGCAATTAAGTCTCGAAATATTTAGAGAAAACCATTTCAACTCTTAAGCATGAACATACCAACTACAGGACTCAGATAAAAGATCTCATCACTAAATTAACTAAATGCCAGGCTGAGCTTGTGATCAGCAAAACCAGTGTAGAAAAATATATTCTTAAAGAAGAGACCTTCAAGAACATGATATCCTCATCCTTGCATGCAAAAGTTTATTATCAGAATAAACAGGGACTGGGATCTACTAAGATAGCTCCTCCACACACTCTATTGTCTGTAAGACTCCAAGGTGTGGAACTTGTGAAGATGAGCCTCCCCTCATAGACCCTATTGATGAAAAGGATGAAGAGGAGATAATGAAGGATGATTCTGAGAAGAGTGAAGAAGATCATCCTAAGAAGGGTCAATATTCTCCTGAGGAGAGAAAAGAATCTGGGATGACCAAGTCTAAGAGAAAGAACTTGATCAGGAAAGCGAAGAGAAAATCAAAGAAGGCTCAAAAGATTAAGGCCACTTTCAACTCTAATAAAAAACATGTGTTTATCTCTGCAGGATTTGAAGTGGTGAAGGCTGAAGACTCAACTATGAACTCTAGTACCGGGAGTTCTAGTTCATGTCCAACTCATTCCAGCAAAGAGAAGAAGGATGATCAGCTGTGTATCATTGCTACCCAACCTGAACCATCCAGTTACAAGAGCAAGCCTCACCTTAAGAAGCTTGCTATATTATCTGTGAAGATGAAGATGGAGGTGGAAAGTGATCAACTTCAGTCTTTCTCTCAAAAGAATACTCTCATAAGGAAGCAAATAGATTGCATCATGTGTGGTAGTACTTCTCGTCTTGCTAAGGATTGCATCTACAATCTTAAAAGTACTATTCATATGATCAAAGAGAAAACTTCTGAGAAGTAGAAAGAAAAACTAGCTTCGGAAGGAAAATCTTTTCCCTTCAGAAGCTCCAAGGTGAAAAAGAAGACAAGTGAAAACTTGCCTTCGGAAGAAAAATTGGTCTCGGAAGAAAGGAAAGCTTTCGAAGCACTGAAGCCTGCTGCAGTGAAAGCAAGATCTTTCGAAGGTCCAGTCTCCAAAACTTCCAAAGTTGTTAAAACTTCTGAGGTATTGAAGGTCAATTCTAATATTTCAAAGATGGTGTGGAAGATGAAGGAAGACCAAATGACTAAAAGTTCTTCAGCAACAACAACTAATGATCCTCAAAGCTTGAACACAGGATCACTTACTATTACATTGTCTTCAAATCACTTTGATAAGCCCAAGACCAATAAGGCTTAGGTTTCTAAATAGGACAGATAAAGCCGGGCATCTTCAAGACTATCAGGAAGCTAACTGCTGGCTTCTCAAGGGTAGAAACAACCCTTGTCCTAAAAATGTTAGAGCTCATTGCTCAAGGTGACAACCTAGCAGCACCAGCTAGTGTTGAACCCACACCTTCTACTTCTCAACCACCAATACAGCCAAAAATAACTATCACCTACCAAAGAAAATCCAAACGAACCCCTACACATGCTACTTAGTTTGTGCAAGCCCCTATATCATCCAAAAGAGCCAAAAGAAGTATGCTGACAGATAAAGGATGATGAGCTTCTTGAAGCTGCATGGATTCCCCGGAAGGAGGCTTGGTCCAATGTCTCTATCCAGTATGGATGAGCACATCAGGGTGATCAAGCAAAAGATTAAGAAGGGAGAGCTTATTGACTTGCATTCTCTATCAAGTCCAGCTCAACTTGAAGTGGAGGTAAAGGTTGAACCCCCTGAGACAACACAACCTGGACCTAGAGCTGAATCTCAGCCAACATCATCTTCTGATCCACAGCAGGGTCCTCTTCACTCTCCTTCTGAACCAGTAAGAGAAAAGAACCCAACTGAGAGAGACACAGTAGAACAACTTGGTGCTGAAGACCAGTCCTTTTAGTTAAAGACTTCAAAGGGGAGGAAAAGGATGGCCATGAAGAGTGTTTCCAAGAAGAAGACCATGGCATCGACCTCTACACCTCAAGATGAGTCAAAACATCCTGAGGTAGTGCAAGAAGAGGCTGCTCAACCAACTCCAACTCAAGTAGAGCCTCTTGCAACTAGAAGACCCATCTTGTCTTGGAATTTTGCTGCTAATCCAGACAGGTGGTATGTTATCAGAGATCAAGGAGGTCAAGATGTCTATTTCTGGAAAGACATGCTTGATCTTTCTCTCCATGATCTCCATGACATGAGAAGATATTATGAGAGTCAGAGGGATCCTAACCAGATGATAAAGAAAGGTATGGTCTTGATCCTAATAAGGACTTTCAACATGTGAATAACTTCTCTGTTTTGGTAGAATCAGCCAAGGGGGAGTTTGTAAGGTTATATTAGAAGGCTGATGCAACCTGATGCAACCAAAGATGCCAAAACAACCAAGGAGCTTCCTGCATGCTTGCACTAATGTACAAGGTAGAAGTTACTTTGGAAGTTTTACACTCATCACATAAATTATTCTAAGTGTAAAATATTTCGAAGCCAAAGACCAAATCTTTCGAAGCCAAAGATGAAGTCTTTCAAAGCTTCAAAGACAAAGTCTTCCGAAGCAAATGAAGTGAAGACTGATTTCTTCCGAAGACAGAGAGGACATGCTTTCTTTGATCTATTTTTACATAAAGCTGACTTACTTTCCGCTGTAACTCTGATGACTCACCAACTTATATAAGTTGGTGAAAAGGTCCATGCTTTAGTGAACTGTAGATTATGGTCTTGAGTCTGTAACTTCCTACTTTGTACCTTTTATCCTTTTATAATATATTAGGATGTGAGCTATGGCATGTCATAGTCACTAGTAAAAAGGCAATCTATCTTTTGACTTTACATTGATCTTGTTGTCTAGATTAGTGTTTCCAGCTGGCCTTCAATGTATGGCCGACTGTAGGATGTAGTATAAAGTATTTTAGGTCCTTGTATTTCGTTTTATACTTTGTAACACTTGTAATAGAACTTGAGAGCAATATACAACACTCTTGAAAACCATATTAGTCTGTTCTTGTTCTTAGTTCTGTCTTAGTTACTTGTGTTCTTAGTATCATTTACATAAACCCGGTTCCCCATTTGATCTGTTAAGTGTTCTAACACTCTCCTCATTGTGAGATTGATTGTATTGACCATCCCTTAACCGGTCCTGTAATTGGTATCAGAGCTTTTTAGGCTCTTGATTGTAAGATCTCACAATCTTAAATCCCTTTAGTTTCACAAAACACTTAACATCTCAAATGGCAGCTATCACAAAGGATGATATGGAAACCGGTACTATGACAAAGTCTCCACTAATCACTCCTGATGACTTTGGTACTTGGTGACAAAAAGTGGAAGGCTTCATCAAGTCTCAAGACTTCAAGTTGTGGGGATCTGTTGTCTATGGACCTCATGTACCATCCACCTCTTTAGCTGTTGGTGGTGGTGGTATGATACTAAAGGAAGTGGCTGATTATTCTAAAGAAGACTGGAAGAAGATAGACATAGATCAGAAGACCATGACCGCCCTCCAAATTGCTCTTCCAAACTCTATCTACAGAGGCTTCAAGAAGTGCAAGACTGCCAAGCAACTATGGGATGCATTGAAGATGATGTATGAGGGGTCAAATGAAGCAAAAGAGAACAAGAAGGACCTCTTGAAGCAGCAGTTTGAGAACTTCACATTCAAGACAGGTGAAACCATGACTCAACAATACTTCAGGTATGTTGAGATTGTGGATACTCTAATGGATGTTGGAGTAACTCTTGAGAACAAGGACATTATGAGGAATTCATGTCCTCTCTTCCCAGACAATGGACACACTATTGTGTGGTCATTAAGAGGACTGAGAACCTCAAGACCCTTACTCTCATTAAGTTGTATGGTATCCTCAGTGGCTACCAGATGGAGATGAACATGCAAAATCCATCTGGTAACTCCAATAATCAGCAGAGTTCAGCCCTTCATATGGTTGAAAGGGATTGTAGAGAACCACAACATCATCTCATCTACAACCTTGATAACTCATAAAAGGGTCCTTTCATCACCTTCTCGGAGACACCAAGAGAGAGCTGCATCCAAGGAAGCCCATTCTAAGAGACAAGCTCTTCACAAGCCTATGTGTCTACTGATGAAAGCATAGGCAACTTTCTCTTTACCCTTGAAGAACTGGACTGTATCCAATCAGATGATCTGGAGTACATGGAAATAGTCCAGCAGATGGCTCTTCTCACTCACAAAGCCAAGAAGTTTTATAAGAGGACTGGGAGGAAGTTTCCTAGAAATGAAACCAGTGGAAAGTTTGGGTTGGACAAAAGCAAAGTGAAGTGTTACAACTGTAATTAAATGGGACACTTTGCTAGCAAGTGCAAGGCACCAAAGACAAATAGTGGCCAAGCACAAACCAGACCAAACTACACTAACAGAGCTCCCCAGAATGAGAAGCCCAAGCAGCAAGCTGCAGTTGCTGTTGAAGAAGGAGGCTTTGACTGGAGCTTTTTGGTTGAGGATGCATCTCCAAACCAAGCACTGATGGCAGATCATGAAGAAGCCAAGGTATTGGAACATCTTTGTACACCTGAATGTATTGCTAAAGTTAACTGATATAGGTCCTATAACTTAGAGATGAGAACTGATCTTGAGTCCCTAAACATTTTAAAAGCTGATTTCAAAAGAGCTGAAAATTATTACAAACTTAAAATAGAAGACTTCAAGTTGTCTTCAGAAGAACATTATGTCTTCAAGTCAAATAACTACTTATAAGAAATTTACCTTCGAAAGAAATTCTGAGATATCTTTCGAAGCTTAAATATGCTTCTAAGTACTTACATGTAGATGAAGGACAATTTTCTTTCAAAAGCAGATTTCAAGTTGTCTTCAGAAGAACATTATGTCTTCAAGTCAAATAACTACTTAATAGAAATTTACCTCCGGAAGAAATTCTGAGATCTCTTCTGAAGCATAAATATGCTTCTATGTACTTACATGTATTTGAAGGACAATTTTCTTCCGAAAGCAATTAAGTCTCGAAATATTTAGAGAAAACCATTTCAACTCTTAAGCATGAACATACCAACTACAGGACTCAGATAAAAGATCTCATCACTAAATTAACTGAATGCCAGGCTGAGCTTGTGATCAGCAAAACCAGTGTAGAAAAATATATTCTTGAAGAAGAGACCTTCAAGAACATGATATCCTCATCCTTGCATGCAAAAGTTTATTATCAGAATAAACAGGGACTGGGATCTACTAAGATAGCTCCTCCACACACTCTATTGTCTGTAAGACTCCAAGGTGTGGAACTTGTGAAGATGAGCCTCCCCTCATAGACCCTATTGATGAAAAGGATGAAGAGGAGATAATGAAGGATGATTCTGAGAAGAGTGAAGAAGATCATCCTAAGAAGGGTCAATATTCTCCTGAGGAGAGAAAAGAATCTGGGATGACCAAGTCTAAGAGAAAGAACTTGATCAGGAAAGCGAAGAGAAAATCAAAGAAGGCTCAAAAGATTAAGGCCACTTTCAACTCTAATAAAAAACATGTGTTTATCTCTGCAGGATTTGAAGTGGTGAAGGCTGAAGACTCAACTATGAACTCTAGTACCGGGAGTTCTAGTTCATGTCCAACTCATTCCAGCAAAGAGAAGAAGGATGATCAGCTGTGTATCATTGCTACCCAACCTGAACCATCCAGTTACAAGAGCAAGCCTCACCTTAAGAAGCTTGCTATATCATCTGTGAAGATGAAGATGGAGGTGGAAAGTGATTAACTTTAGTCTTTCTCTCAAAAGAATACTCTCATAAGGAAGCAAATAGATTGCATCATGTGTGGTAGTACTTCTCGTCTTGCTAAGGATTGCATCTACAATCTTAAAAGTACTATTCATATGATCAAAGAGAAAACTTCTGAGAAGTAGAAAGAAAAACTAGCTTCGGAAGGAAAATCTTTTCCCTTCAGAAGCTCCAAGGTGAAAAAGAAGACAAGTGAAAACTTGCCTTCGGAAGAAAAATTGGTCTCGGAAGAAAGGAAAGCTTTCGAAGCACTGAAGCCTGCTGCAGTGAAAGCAAGATCTTCCGAAGGTCCAGTGTCCAAAACTTCCAAAGTTGTTAAAACTTCTGAGGTATTGAAGGTCAAGTCTAATCTTTCAAAGATGGTGTGGAAGATGAAGGAAGACCAAATGACTAAAAGTTCTTCAGCAACAACAACTAATGATCCTCAAAGCTTGAACACAGGATCACTTACTATTACATTGTCTTCAAATCACTTTGATAAGCCCAAGACCAATAAGGCTTAGGTTTCTAAATAGGACAGATAAAGCCTGGCATCTTCAAGACTATCAGGAAGCTAACTGCTGGCTTCTCAAGGGTAGAAACAACCCTTGTCCTAAAAATGTTAGAGCTCATTGCTCAAGGTGACAACCTAGCAGCACCAGTTAGTGTTGAACCCACACCTTCTACTTCTCAACCACCAATACAGCCAAAAATAACTATCACCTACCAAAGAAAATCCAAACGAACCCCTACACATGTTACTTAGTTTGTGCAGGCCCCTATATCATCCAAAAGAGCCAAAAGAAGTCTGCTGACAGATAAAGGATGATGAGCTTCTTGAAGCTGCATGGATTCCCCAGAAGGAGGCTTGGTCCAATGTCTCTATCCAGTATGGATGAGCACATCAGGGTGATCAAGCAAAAGATTAAGAAGGGAGAGCTTGTTGACTTGCATTCTCTATCAAGTCTAGCGCAACTTGAAGTGGAGGTAAAGGTTGAACCCCCTGAGACAACACAACTTGGACCTAGAGCTGAATCTCAGCCAACATCATCTTCTGATCCACAGCAGGGTTCTCTTCACTCTCCTTCTGAACCAGTAAGAGAAAAGAACCCAACTGAGAGAGACACAGTAGAACAACTTGGTGCTGAAGACCAGTCCTTTTAGTTAAAGACTTCAAAGGGGAGGAAAAGGATGTCCATGAAGAGTGTTTCCAAGAAGAAGACCATGGCATCCACCTCTACACTCATGATGAGTCAAAACATCCTGAGGTAGTGCAAGAAGAGGCTGCTCAACCAACTCCAACTCAAGTAGAGCCTCTTGCAACTAGAAGACCCATCTTGTCTTGGAATTTTGCTGCTAATCCAGACAGGTGGTATGTTATCAGAGATCAAGGAGGTCAAGATGTCTATTTCTGGAAAGACATGCTTGATCTTCCTTTACATGATCTCCATGACATGAGAAGATATTATGAGAGTCAAAGGGATCCTAACCAGATGATAAAGAAAGGTATGGTCTTGATCCTAATAAGGACTTTCAACATGTGAATAACTTCTCTGTTTTGGTAGAATCAGCCAAGGGGGAGTTTGTAAGGTTATATTAGAAGGCTGATGCAACCTGATGCAACCAAAGATGCCAAAACAACCAAGGAGCTTCCTGCATGCATGCACTAATGTACAAGGTAGAAGTTACTTTGGAAGTTTTACACTCATCACAGAAATTATTCTAAGTGTAAAATATTCCGAAGCCAAAGACCAAATCTTTCGAAGCCAAAGATGAAGTCTTTCAAAGCTTCAAAGACAAAGTCTTCCGAAGCAAATGAAGTTAAGACTGATTTCTTCCGAAGACAGAGAGGACATGCTTTCTTTGATCTACTTTTCCATAAAGCTGACTTACTTTCCGCTATAACTCTGATGACTCACCAACTTATATAAGTTGGTGAAAAGGTCCATGCTTTAGTGAACTGTAGATTATGGTCTTGAGTCTGTAACTTCCTACTTTATACCTTTTATCCTTTTATAATATATTAGGATGTGAGCTATGGCATGTCATAGTCACTAGTCAAAAGGCAATCTATCTTTTGACTTTACATTGATCTTGTTGTCTAGATTAGTGTTTCCAGCTGGCCTTCAATGTATGGCCGACTGTAGGATGTAGTATAAAGTATTTTAGGTCCTTGTATTTCGTTTTATGCTTTGTAACACTTGTAATAGAACTTGAGAGCAATATACAACACTCTTGAAAACCTTATTAGTTTGTTCTTGTTCTTAGTTCTGTCTTAGTTACTTGTGTTCTTAGTATCATTTACATATACCCGGTTCCCCATTTGATTTGTAAAGTGTTCTAACACTCTTCTTATTATGAGACTGATTGTATTGACCATCCCTTAACCGGTCCTGCACTTTCTCTAGGCTGATGCTACCAAAACTTCACTTCCTTCTGCTCCGTAAGGTCTTCAACACCAGGGAAAGAAGATATTTGTCTGTCTCCTTATTCTTCCTTGATATGGTGGTGAGGAGCTTGTACAAGTCATTCGTAGATAATAGATCAAGTCTGTTGCTCCGAATGACATTCACCCTTTGCTGTGTCCTTTTGAAGAGAGTTAGCTGATGGGAATTGTAGTCCTATTTCCATCTAACTATTGATTCCAAAGTTAAAGATTCAACCATCTACAAGAATGTTCTTCCTTGTCTGGTTGCTCCTTCTTCTTCTTTTGCTCTCCTCTTCAACTTTTCTTTAGTCTTGGCTTTCTTTGTAAGCTCAGCCAGATAAAGACTGCTCAGATGATTTTTGATGTGAGCAGCAACCTAAGAGTTAGAGGGATTGGAGAATGGTTTCTCTGCTAACTCAGTAATGTCCAATCTACTAGAGTGTAACAAAGATTAAGTATCAACCCTGTTTACTTTACCATTCTCCCTTTCCACAGCAAAGTTGTATGAAGGTTCATCGAACCTTCACTGGACTATTTGTTTTCTAGGATTAAGGGGTTTGGTTGAAAGCTTGTCTCCCTTTCTAGTGTCCAGCAGAGTCACCAGTCTCCTTGTTAACTTCTTTTCTTCTTCTGTAAGAATATCTGAATTGGTTGCAAGAAGTTAGAGAGCTTGGTATAGTGTTCCTCTAGGCAGATCAAGGAATGCATCTCTTGTGAGGGAACAGGAAGAGCCATCAATGTATTTCAGCTTAATTATCTCTTCCTCACAAGAGATGTCACTCAGTGTTGTGTAGTTGATGAGCTTCTTCTTGATCTCCTTGAACTCTTCTAAGGTCAGGGGCTTAGATGTTTCAAAAGATGGTTTGGTTAGTGATTGAGTTCTGGGTTGTGTTTTGGGTTTGAGGATAGGTAGTGGTGGTGGTTGTTGGGAAGCAGTGGGTGAGGGTGTAGGTAAGACTGATGGTGTGGGTTTAGGGGTGTGAGGCTCAGTGGTTGGTTTAGTTTTTATGTGGAAGGGAAAAGGTATGGGTGTAGGTTATGGTTTGGGTGCTGGTGTTGGTTTGGGTTTCATCTTCTGAACACTTGATGTTTGAATTACCTCCTGCCTTCTTCCTAAGCGAATGTCAGCCTTGATGTCGCTGACATGTCGCTGTAGGGTCTTTAGGGACATAGGACCCCCTTGCCTGCCGGTGAAGCCATGGGCTTTTAGATAAGCTTTCATCCATTCCTTATCTCATTCACTCTTAGCAGCAACAAGCTTTGCCACTTTCTCCTTCTTCTTCTTCTCCTTTAGCTTCTCCCTAGCAGTCCTCTTCCTTTCTTTGTTGATTTGATCTTGCTCTTTGTGAAAAAGAAACAAGATTGTATCATAATCATGAGGTGCCAGCTCCTCTTGAGAATAGCCTCTAGAGCAGAGAAAGGCTATTCTCTCCATCCTCTCCCTTTCCATAGCCTCCTCCTTCCTTTTCCTCTTCTCCTCCTCTGCAAGGATCTGTTTTGACTCTAAACACAGAACTCACTAAGTCTCACTTGATCGATGAAACACAGAATCTCAAACTAAAGTTGATAATAATATACGAAGTTAATAAACAAGAGAATGGTTTTCAAGATACTTGCATATATTACTTCTCAACACAATATTACAAGACTCTTAAGCTCATCCTACATAAGTTACAAGGAGAAACTATATATACTACTATCTACAGCCGGTTATACTTGAAAAACCAGCTGGAATCTACTACCAGACAAATACTACATTGCTAGAAGTAAAGTATCTAAGATAAAATAATATCCTAGATAAGGTAGTCATGACAGGTCCATGACTTACCTTTTGTTAACAACTAAGAATGGTATCTGTACTAAGTTGAAAAGGTAAACAGTGGATTAAAGTATGGTCAACTACATGGGTTAGGAAAAGCACAATACAGTGTATCAGAGTCTGTCAGACAGACCATACTTTTGTCCACTTGTTCATAGTTGATTCTTCCAAAGCTAAATGGCTTCGGAAGAATAAGTTCTTCCAAGGCCATTTATACTTTGGAAGAAACAACTTCTTCCGAATCTTCTTTAGGTCTTTATGACTTTATTCTTTGGAAGACTTTATCTTGGATCTTCTAAGTGTGAATACTTCGGAAGGAGAACTGCTTGGTCTTCGGAAGACTTTGTTCTATCCATCGGAATTTTTCATATACTTCGGAAGGAAAACTACTTAGTCTCGGAAGACTCAGTTTTCCTCCGGAAGCTCTTCAGACATAATGCTTCAGAAGATCTTTGACATAGCTGCGGAAGAGTAGTTTTGTCTTCGGAAGACTTCTTCAACTTGTACACAAAATTGTTCTAAGTGTTGTTTAGGTTGCACCAGCCTCATATGATCCAACAAACTCCCCCTAGGCTAATGCTACCAAAACTTCACTTCCTCTTGCTCTATAAGGCCTTCAACACCAGGGAAAGCAGATATCTATCTGTCTCTTTGTTTTTCCCTGATGTGGTGGTGAGGAGTTTGTACAGGTCATTTGAAGATAATAAATTCAGTCGATTGGTTTGAATGAAATGTTGCATCCCTCTAAAGATAGTTAGTTGATGGGAAAGGTAGTCATATTCCCATCTAACTATAGGATCTGAAGTGGAGCCCTCAACCATCTGTAGAAAGGTCTTCCCTTTTGTGGTTGTGCCTTCTTCAGCATCCTGTGCTCTCCTTTTCAACTCTTCTTCAATATTGGTCTTCTTTGTGAGCTCGGCTAGATGAAGGCTGCTTAAATGATTTCTGATATGAGCAGCTATCTCAGAGTGGGAGGGATTGGAGAATGGCTTCTCTGCTAACTCAGTAATGTCAAATCTGCTGGAATGTAGCAGAGATGAAGTGTCAGCCCTGGTAACTTCACCATTCTCCCTTTCCATAGAAAAGCTGTGGGAGTCTTCATCGAACCTCCACTAGACAATTTTCTTTCTAGGATAGAGGGGTTTTGTTGGTAGTTTGTCCCCTTTCCTAGTGTCCAGCAGAGTCACCAGCATTCTTCTTAACTTCTTCTCCACTTTATTGAGAGTATCTGAATTTGTTGTAAGAAGTTAAAGAGCTTGGTCTAGTGTTCCTCTAGGAAGATCAAGGAATGCATCTCTTGTGAGGGAACTGGAAGAGCCATCAATAAAAGTTAGCTAGATGGACTCTTTCTCACAAGAGATGTCGCTCAATGTTGTGCAATTTATGAGCTTCTTCTTTATCTCCTTGAATCCTTCCAAGGTCAGGGGTTTTGATAGATCAGAGGATGGTTTGGTTTTTGAGTGTGTTCTTGGTTGTGTTTTGGGTCGTAGGATAGGTGGTAGTGGTGGTTGGTGGGATGCAGTGGGTGCTAGTATAGGTAAGGTTGATGGAGAAGGTTTAGGGGTGAAAGGTTCTATTTTGATGGGAAGGGAGATGGTGTAGGTTGTGTTTTGGGCAGTGGTTTGGGTGTTGGGTGGGTGCCATCCTCTGAACACTAGGAGTTTGAGCAACCTCCTGCCTTCTTCCTAAGCGAATGTCAGCTTTGATGTCGCTGACATGTTCCTGTAGGGTCTTGATCGACATGGGAGCCACTTGCCTACCGGAGAAGCCGTGAACTTGGAGATAGGATTTCATCCAATCCTTGTCTCCCTCCTTTTGGCAGCCGCAAGTTCTCCCTCTTCCTCTTTCTTTCTCTTTTCTCTCAACTTCTCCCTAGCAGCCTTCTTCCTCTCCTTGTTGATTAGATCTTGTTCTTTGTGAAAAAGAAACAAGATCATGTCAATTTGGTGAGGTGCCAGCTCCTCTTGAGAATAGCCTCTATTGCAGAGAAAAGCTATTCTCTCCATCCTCTCCCTTTCCATGGCTTCTTCCTTCTTCTTCTTTCTTTCCTCCTCTTTGGCCAACCTTGCTGCTTCTTCCTTTTCTTTGTGCAGCAAGGTTTCCTTTTCTAGTTTCACAAGCTCATCAGTTAGGAGTAGAAGAGTTTCTTCGTTGGCTACTCCTAGGCTGATGAGCCTATCAATGATTTCCACCCTCCTTTTATTGTTGAGACTTCCTTGGGCGGTTGTTGTGCTTTGCTACTAGCAACCAACAACTTTCTAGTATCAAGTCTACCTTTCTTCTTTAGCTTCTCCAATCTTTCCTCTTCTAGTAGCTCCTCAGCAGTAAGCTTTCTCTTCCCCTTAGGATCAAAGGAAGATTCAGCCTTTGGGAACTTAGGTTCAAAAGATTCAGGTTGGAGTGAGGGTGTTTGAAGTGGTGGTTCTTGTAAGAGAGGGGTTGTAAGGAAGTCCTCACTATTAATCTCAAAGGCTTGTTCAAGGATTACCTCTATGATGAATAGATCACTGGATAATAAAGACAGTCCAATTATTCCTTCGACAGCTTGAATTTCTGCCTCGAAAGTAACTGGAACTACATCACCTGTCCCATCCAAATCAGTTGCTGGGCCATCAGTCTGTACATCCCCTTCGAAGTTAATCTTGGGTTTAGTAGAGACCTTAGGTTGACCAACTTCCTCTTTAGAGGTAGGTGGTTCATTCAGCCTTTGAAGCTCTTCAGCTCTAAAGTAGGCAGTAGCTAGATCAGGGGAGGGCTGTTCAATGGAGGAGCTCAACAGAAATTTGGTTAGAAACCTATTAAGATCTATGAGCATCCTTTGGTCCACTTGAAAGGTAATGAGAGCTGGTTGAGGGAAGACTGTTGTAGGGTGATGCTGTTGGGGGGAAAAAGATAGATAAGGCATCAGGAGAGGTTATTGCTATAGGGTAAGTGGGTTCCTCATGATGTTGTTTCTGTACATTCTCCCCCTTTTTGGTAGCATCATCTTGAGAAGTAGATGAACTGGAGGAAGAAATTAAAGAAACCTGAATAGGTACGTGCCAGACAGACTTCTCAATCTGTGTCTCAGCTAGTTTAGCCTTGAGATATTCAATCTCAAGTTGCTGAGTGGCAGACCTATCCTCTAAAGTCTTAACCTTTGATTCAAGGTTTGAGACTTTAGAAATCAGATCTTTAATAATGAGTTGCAGTCTACCCTCATCTTGTTTTGAAGAATCATAGGGAGATGAGATAACATGCCTGGCATGTTCATCATCACCACCAGTTATGGTTTCTCGGTGCCCTGGATACCCTTCCCTACTGATGTCCTTTTCAGAAACATCAATTGGCAAGGTTTTCGTAGACTCAGTCTCACTGATGTCACCACTTTCCTGAGAGGCCAGTGAGACACTCTCAGTAGTGGCGGCTGAGCCTACATGAGTCACCTCCACACCAGTGGGACTCACCTCAGTTTGGCTGAACTGATGTTGGCTAGATATTAGAGGTTCCATGGGGCTTAGTTGATCTTGAGAGAGGTATTGTAGATTAACATCATGGCCCTAATGGAACATAATATCCTCATCAGGTTGGATTAAAAGGTCAGTGAAGGATAGAGAGGTTAATTCTAATGACCCGGGACCTTGGTCAGCTCCTAATGGCTCTTTTGCAATAGTAGATATGCCAATGATGTGGCTGTCCCTTTTTGGTTGCTCAGGGGAGTGTTGGGACTTACCCTGAGAGCTAATGGCTTGGGTTTTGGGCTTATCAGGTTGAGACTGAGGAGACTCAACACTGATATTGAGGTTGATGGTGGAGGAAGGTGTGACCTCTAACTGAGTGGGAGCCCTGAGTTCCACTCGAGCCGTTTTGGTGTGAACAGTGGGGACCTGATCAATCAGAGTAGATTGATTAGGAGTTCACTTGGGACGTCTGGTGTATGTAAATTTGATTAGCTGGGAAGAAGTAGTTGGCATTTGAGTGGGGAGGTCTAGTGTGGGTTCATCACCTGCTGGGCTTGCAGGGATGTCACCAGGAGCCGTTGGCTCAAGCATACCTGGGAGAAGATCAGTGAATCCCCCGTGAAATTGGTGGACACCTTCTTTAAGGTCTTGAAGATGCCCGGCCTCATTTGTGAGACCATGAGAGTGTCTTCACATTGTAGTCTACTCTGGTCCAGCTCACAGTTTATGATATGCTGAATGAACCGGGGATACATCAAAAATGAATCCCGGGTAAGATTTGCTAGCAAATTGTTCAGCACAAACCTTGAATAGTTAAAGTGGAGGCCTTTTACCATTCCATGGACTAGGCATCCTAGATCATATGGGATTTGATCCCGACCCCCTGATTTGTTAGATAGGCAGTGTAGAATGATGTGCAACAAGAATTTCCAGTTATAAGAGAAATTAAACTTGTAGACAGTGGACTTGTGCACATCACCACCATATCCCATCTGAGTATATGTGATTGCTAGCTCAGATTTAGGGAATTCAGTCGGGGCGCCTTCGTGATGAAGCTCCAGATGCTTCTTGATGGTAGATTCAGAAATGATGATCTATTGTCCGCTGATTCTCAACCTGGTGACCCTCTCATCGTTTAGAGTTTCACAATGACCGTTTGCCCAAAATTTGGTCATGTGATTAGAGTATATGGTAGGGTTTACGGTGAGGGCGGTAAAGTAAGTGGAGTGAAATAGAAAATTGATGATGGGAGCAAAGTCAGCATCCCTAGAAGAGTCAGGGATGGCGACTTTGTTATGTTGAGGATTGAGAGCCATTGTAAGAAAGTATGGTTGGAATGAAGGAATTTTGAGGGAGAGTGAAGACAATAATAGGAGTATTAGGTTTCAATGGTGGTAAAAAGGGTAAAGAAAGAGAGTCGGAAGTTTTAAATAGGGGGTAAAAGACCATGCCGATAAGGTGAAAAGACAGTTTGGGAGTGTACTTGAGTACGGTGGCAAGGTAGATAATTTAAAATATTCCGAAAAGATTTTAGTCTTTACACAGTGGAGCCCAAAGGTTTTCGTTACACAGTAAAAGTTTTCTTCCGAAGGAAAAGTTGCTTCCGAGAGAAAAGACTTCTTATGAGAGTAAGTTAATAGCCTTCAGAAGTAAATTTGATCAATGATCAAATTTGCTTCCGAGGGTAAAAATTCTTCGGAAGAGAATAATAAAGTGAAGGAATTTACCTTCGGAAGATATAAAGATCTCTTCCGAGAGTAAATTTCTTTTCGGAAGAATTTCCACTTAAAAAAAACTTTTGTAACAGGGCTTAGATTGTAATTAGAAAACATAAACAAGACACATTTTAAAAGGTTTTCAAAAAGAAAAATAAACTAGTCAAGGTTAATCATCCCAATAGATGTGATTAAGTATTTAAATCTTTGTTCGTCAAAGGCTTTGGTGAACAAGTCAGCATATTGTTCATTTGAATTAACTTTTACTAGTTTAATCAAGTGTTTCTCATGAATATCTCGAATGAAAAGATACCTGATTTTAATGTGCTTTGTCTTGGAGTGCTTGACTGGATTTTCTGTAATAGAAATAGCACTCGTGTTGTCTATGTGGATTGGAGTATTCATGAAGTTGAATCCATAGTCTAACATCTGATTTTGAATCCATAAAAGTTGAGCACAATAGCTCGCAGCAGCAATGTATTCAGCTTCAGTAGTTGATGTAGAGACACATGATTGCTTCTTGCATTGTCAGGAAATAATTCTTCCACCAAGAAATTGACATCCTCCTGATGTGGATTTCTTGTTAATGTTACAGCCACCATAATCACTGTCAGAATACCCATAGAGATTGAAATCCTTATTCTTAGGATACCAGAGACCCAGTTTGGGAGCTCTTTTAAGGTATCTAAGAATCCTTTTGATAGTAATTAGGTGAGACACCTTGGGAGCAGCCTGATATCTTGCACAGATGCAAGTTGCAAACTTGATATTAGGTCTACTAGCTATGAGATACATCAAAGATCCAATAATTGCCCTGTACTGATGCTGATCAGTATCCTCCCCCTTGGAATCAGGACATAAATTATGATTTTCTAGGTATAGGTGTCTTGGCTGTCTTACAATCTTTCATTTGAAATCTTTCTAAGATGTCCTTGACATACTTAGATTGATTGATAAAGAATCCTTCTTCCATCTGCTCAACTTGAATCCCAATAAAGAAATCCATCTTTCCCATGGAGCTCATCTCAAATTTCTTTCTCATGATGCTTTCACTTTTCATATTTGGTCATTTGAGGAACCAAATATGATGTCATCGACATAGACTTGAACAAGCAGCATGTCCTTCCCAGATTTCTTTATAAACAATGTCTTGTCCATGGTGCCTCTGGTGTAGCCGTTTTTGAGGAGAAATTAAGACAAAGTCTTATACCACAGCCTAGGTGCTTGATGCAGCCCATAAAGAGCTTTATCCAGTTTGCACATATAGTTGGGATGCTATTGGTCTTCAAATCCAGGTGGCTGACACACATAGACTTATCTGTCTATATTCCCATACAAAAATACACATTTGACATCAAATTGATAGACCGTGAAGTTCTTGGATGCTGCAAAAGCAAGGAATATTCGCACAGCTTCAAGTCTTGCAACAGGTGCAAAGACATCAGTGTAATCTATGCCTTCTTCCTGTGTGTATCCTTGAACAACAAGTCTTGCTTTGTTCTTGATGATCAAACCTCTATCATCTCTTTTGTTTCTAAACACCCACTTGGTGATAATAAGGACTTGACCAGGTGGCAAAGGACATAGATTCCATACCTTTTGCCTCTTGAATTGAAGCAATTCCTCTTGCATAGCTTCAATCCAATTGTTGTCCTTGAGGGCTTCTTCCACCTTCTTTGGTTCCATTTGAGAGAGAAAGCATGAGTACAAGCATATATTCCTATTGTGGGTCTGACTTCTTGTTCTCACTCCTTCTGATACATCCCCAATGATGTTTTCAGCTGCATGAGTGTTGTGTATCCTGAGCCTAGGAATCAAATCTAATTACATAGATAGTTCTAGGTTTGAGAAGTTTTGCTAAGAACTTCAAACACCTTCTCCAGCTGATGTCTCACATTCATTCAATGAGGACTGATTGAATGAATGAGTGACATCATCAATGTTAGTATGCTGTGAAACAGCATCAATAGTTGTATGTTCCTCCATGTCACTGTCTTTATCAGCTTGGTGTTGAGTGCTTGAAATGTCAACTTCTGGGTTATGAGGCTCAGTGAGTTGACAATTTGTTGAAGCTCTTTTGTTTCCCGAGATACTCATGCTTTCAGGACTTTTAGCAGTAAGAGCTTGTTCTTCATTTCTTCTTGGAGAACTGGAAATAGGTCTGGGTAGCTCAAATAGTTAATCTTCGTATGGGTCACTTTGAGTTCCCATTCTAACTGAAACATTCTCACAAGATGGTTTAGAATAGTTTGGAAACAATTCTTAATCAAAAATGTATTCAGGTCCATTCCCTCTAACACAAGGAGTGTGCTCATTAACAACAATGTTGGATGATTCCTCAAACTGTTGACTTTTGATATTATTCGCTCAATAAGCAATAGAGGTGGAGGAATATCCAACAAAGATAGCATCATCCGTCTTTTCAGCAAATTTTGCAAAATTGTCCTTTGTGTTGAGTGTGGTACACCTGCTACCAAAAGACCTAAGAAACCCAATGAATGGTGGCCTCTTGTTCCATAGTTCATAAGGGGTCTTCCCATGAGGCTTAACAATGAGAACTCTATTTTGCACATAACATGCAGTGCTGACTGCCTCTGCCCAAAAAGTTAGAGGTAGCTTTGAATGAGCTTACATTGTTCTTGCAGCCTCAATAAGTGTCCTGTTTCTTCTCTTAGCAATGCCATTCTGTTGAGGAGTTCTAGGAGCACTATATTGTCTGGCAATCCCTTTTGAGTTACAGAATGAGTCAAGAACTTGATTCTTAAACTCAGTCCCTTGATCACTTCTAATGATTTTCACCTTGTGATCCTTTTGATTTTCAATTTTAAGAATAAAAGATTTTAATGTTTCAGCTGTTTCATCTTTAGTTCTTAAAAAGAATACCCAATTGAATCGGTTGCTGGACGATGAGTCTGTATATCCCCTTCGAAGTTAATCTTAGGTTCAATAGAGAACTTAGGTTGACCAACTTCCTCTTCAGAGGTAGGTGGTGCACTCAGCCTTTGAAGCTCTTTAGCTCTAAAGTAAGCAACGACTACATCAGGGAACGTTGTTCAAGGGTAGAGCTTATCAGAAATATGGTAAAAAATTTGTTGAGGTCGATAAGCATCCTTAGGTCCACTTGAATAGTAATGGCAGCTGGTTGAGTGAAGATGGTTGCAGGGTGTTGCTATGTATGATAAAAAGAAGATATGGCATTAAGGGAAGTTGTTGTGATGGCAAAGCTGGGTTCCACATGTCTTTGTTCCTTTACATTCTCCCCCTTTTTGGTAGCATCATCTTTGGAAGTAGATGAGCTAGAAGAAGAACTTAAAGAAACCTGAGTATGTACTTGCCTAACAGACTTCTTAATCTGTGTCTCAGCTAGTTGAGCCTTGAGATGTTCAATCTCAAGTTGCTGAGTGGCAGACCTATCCTCTAAAGTCTTAACCTTTAATTCAAGGTTTGAGACTTTAGAAAACAGGTCTTCAAAAATAAGTTTCAGACTACCCTCATCTTCTTTTGAAGAATCATTGGGAGATGAGATAACATACCTAGTATGTTCATCATCACCACCAATAATGGTTTTTTGGCGCCCTGGATACCCTTGCGTGCTGATGTCTCCTTCAGAGTCATCAAGGGGCAAGGTTGCCGTAGACTTAGTCTCACTTATGTTACCACTGTCCTGAGAGGTTAGTGAAACACTCTCAGTAGTGGTAGCTAAGCTTACATGAGTCACCTCCACACCACTTTGACTTACCTCAGTTAGGTTTAGCTGATATGGGCTAGATATTAGAGGTTCCTTGGGGCTCAGTTGTTCTTGAGAGTGGTGTGGTAGATCAACATCAAGGCCCGGATGAAACATAATATCCTCATCAGGTCGGGTTAGAAGGTCAATGAAGGATAGGGAGGTTAAATCTAATGACCCGGGATGTTGGTCAGCATCTAATGGCTCTTCTGCCAAAGAAGTTGAGCTAAGAATGTGGCTATCCCTTTTTGGCTGCTTAGCGGAGTGTTGGGACTCACCCGGAGGGCTAAAGGCTTGGGTTGTGGGCTCATCAAGTTAAGACTAAGGAGACTCAACACTGATATTGAGGTCAATGGTGGAGGATGGTTGGACCTTTGGCTGAATGGGAGCCCTGAGTTTCACTCTAGCCTTTTTGGATTGAACAGAGGGGACTTGATGAATCAGAGTAGATTGATCAAGGGTTCATTTGGGGCGTCTTGTGTAAGTAATCTTGATTGGGTTGGAAGAAGTGATTGACATTTGAGTAGTGGTGTCTGGTGTGGGTTCATCACCTGCTGGGCTTGCAGGGATGTCACCAGGAGCCGTTGGCTCAAGCATACCTGGAAGAAGATCAGTGAATCTTCTGGTGAAGTTGGTGGACACTTTCTTTAGAGTTTTGAAGATGCCAGGACTCATGTGAGGGACCAGTAGAACATCCGTACATTGTAATTTGTCCTGATCCAGCTCACAGTTGATTATGTGTTGAATGAACGGGGAAACATATAGAATGGATCCCGAGTGAGATTGCCTCTTAAGTTATTCAGCACAAAGAATGAGTAGTTGAAGCGCAGGCCCTTTACCATCCCCCGGACTTGTTGGATAGGCAGTGCAGGACGATGTGCAGCAAGAATTTCTAATTGTAGGAGAAATTGAACTTACAGACTGTTGACTTGCTCACATCGCCACCATATCTCATCTGAGTGTAAGTGTCTTCCAATTCAGACTTGGGGAATTCAGTAGGGGCGCCCTCATCATGAAGCTCAAGATGCTCCCTGATGTTGATTCAGTTATTGTGATCTCCTGGCTCAGATCCTCGATCTGATGACCCTTTCATTGTTAGTTGTCTTGCTTCGACTATGAGGGAAAGTAAGAAAGACATGTTGAACCAAGAATTCAATATGTTCAATCATGTACTGGGAGAGATGTTAGAGACACAGGTGCCTAGGTTTGTGAAGTTGATCACCAAGATGAAGAGTACTGGTATTACTTTGGAGAACATAACTGTCAACAAGAAGCTATTGAACTCATTGCCATATAGTTGGAATAACAACTGTACTTCTATCAAGAGAACCAAGGCTTGCTCACTTTATCTCTCAATGATTTGATTTCTACCATTAAATCATATGAGATGGATGATAAGCAAATAGCTACCAATTATTAGAACTCAATAGGAGCTGAAGCAACTGCTTCGTATGCAAAAATAGCCAACAATCCAGATTATTATGTGAACTACTCTCAAATGTGTCAGCAATAACGATCTGGAAGCCCTGTCATTTCTACTATTTAATAAACACTTGTTTCTCATTTCCAAGGTGCGAATCCCAATCAATATGCCTTTCAATCTCAACATGTCTTAGCCCAACCTCAAACCCCCACATACCCATCCAATCAGCCTTCACCTTAGATTCAACAAGCTTATATTCCAACTTCCAACCATCAAAACAAACCATTCAGATTGTAGAAGAACACCTTGCCCTATTCGCAACCTTTATGTCTAGCTATGAAACATTCATGACAGGAAGTTTAAGTACTCCTAACATTATGGTTGATCATTTACAGCAGGTTATCCTGGTTGATCATATGGCTGAAGGTTTTAAAGGATTCCTTTTGTTCCTTTGTTTATTCTTTGGCTTGTCTTTCGAAGCTATTTTTTTTGTGAAGAATGATTTCTTCCGAAAGCAACTTAGCTTCGAAAACAAGTTTTCATTTCCTTAACACTTGGACCATATGGTAAGGTCCAAATGTGAAACCATCCTTGACTCCTTCTTTCTTAACATTTGTTGCATAATGTGTGCTTGCTGGATTGTAGTAACAATCTTTAGTCATGTGGTTATGTAGACCACAGATTATGCACTCAATGTTATTCTTGGTGGGACATGTGGGCTGTTGTTTCTTACACATCTTCTCTTCTTAAACAGCCTTTCCCTTCAATGTCTGATGCTTCAGCTAGATAGGAGGGCTGGAACTATACTCTTTTCCTGAATCAGAACTTCCAACCACTTGGAATCCAGCTAAGATGAATACACCCTTTTGCCTTGGGTCTATCTTTATCTTAGTCTTAGCCACCTTTTTGGCAGTTTTTCTTACTGCCCTGATCTTGTTCTTTTTGGCTTTGGTGGTTAAGGATTTATCAGCTGTGGGGATGAGGGTTTCTACCTTATCCTTCCCTGTGGTGGTTTCCATTATTGCATCATTCTTCTACTCACTAGGTAGTGGGTCAGCAGTTGAAACCTCTTGCTCATCAGTACCACATCTTGGCTGTCTAATAGACACAAGAGAGTGTGGTGGAGCAATTTCATTGGATCTTAACCTACTTTTGTTTTGATAGCATACCTTGGAGTGGGAGGATGATGCTATAATGGTGTTGAAGTTTTGCTCTTGAATAGCATACTTCTTTACTTTAGCCTTAGCTATGACTAGCTGGGCTTGAGCTTCAGTCAACTTGGATATTAGATCTTTTATTTGAGTCCTATTGTTGGTATGTTCATGTTTTAAAAAGGACAGTTTTCTCTAACTCTTCTATTTTGAGTTTATAGTCAGATTCCGCTCTCTTAAAATTAGATTTAGGATATTTAAGGACTCAATATCAGATCTAATTTCCATGTTGTAGTCCTGATACAATTTAACCTTAGCAATATAGGCTGGGGTACAGAGATGTTCATATACCTTGTTGTTTTAGTTCCAGCCATGAGAGCTTGAGCAGGGGTGAGATCTTGCACCATAAATCTCCAGTCAACCACTTGAGCAACAGCTGCAGTTTGCGGCTCAGTGGGTTTGGTTGTAGCTTTTGAGGTAGCAGGATGTTGGGAGGCTTGAGCTGCCCCAGGATTAGATCTTGGAGCTTTGTATTTCCTAGCAAAGTGACCATGCTGGTTACAGTTCTAGCACTTGGCCTAGCTCTTATCAAACCCAAATTTGATATTAGTTAGGTTCTGAGGGAACTACGTTCCAGTTATTTTAAAGAACTTCTTTGCTCTGTAGGTTAAAAGAGCCATCTTCTAGACAATGTCCATATATTCAACATCATTTAGGCTGAAACACTCTAGATCATCAAAACAGAATTGAAAATCTCCCTAGTGCTCATCCTTAAAACAAAAGCACAACTATCTTGGAAAGGAGTGTGTTGAGCCTGTTGAGACCTGGGTGTCTTAGGGAAAGTGATGTATGGCCCAGAGGAGGATGATGGCTGTTAGGGATTGTTCAGGTAAAACTGGGGCTAGGGAGTTCTTAAACATTTAGCAAAATGTAAAGCATTGCTAACAGGAAGGTTTGAGGTTTTGTTCATCTGATGGCTTTTCTGAGTTTCCATCTCCATACGGTATCCATCAAGGACTCTATATAGTTCAGTCATGGTGAGAGTGTTGAGATTCTCAGTTCTCTTAATTGAGACACAGTAGAAAGTCCACTCATGAGGAAGTGCACTCATGAATTTTTTCACTATCTCTCTTCTCAAAAACCAATCCCATAGACTGAAGAGAGGTGATCAAGTCCATGTACCTAAAGTAGTTTTGGCTTAAGGTCTCACCAATAATGTATGTGAAGTTCTCAAACTTTTGCTTCAGCACATCTTTCTTGGTCTCCTTGGATTCAGTAGAACCAGAGTACATCAGTTTCAAAGCATCAAATAGTTCTTTGGCAGTCTCGCATTACTTAAAGCCTACCATTATGGAGTTTGGTATAGCTATGAGCAACACAGTCATGACTTTGCAGTCGATGTCCATCTTCTTGAAGTCTTCATCAGAGTAGTCTTAAACAGCTTTCTCAATCATGGCGCCATTACCGGCCGGGGCTGCCACCTTTGGCTTGTAAGGACCATGAGTGACAGATCTCCACATGCAGTTGTCTTGATACTTGATGAAACCTTCAATACATTTGCACCAGGTTCCAAAATCATCAGGGGTGATGATAGGAGCCTTAGTCATGGTTCCCATCTCAGACTCAGAAAATTTTTGGTTAAAAGCCATTTGAGTGAAGTGAGTAAGTGTGAAGAAACAAGGGTGATTTGGGATGGTTAGATCTCACAATCAAGAGCCTAAAAAGCTCTGATACCAATTGTAGGATCAGTGTTGGTCTCACAACACAAGTTTTATCTCTCAAACTCACTTTATCTTACTCGGTTGATGAAGCTGAATCTCTAACTAAGTTGTCTATAATATTATAAGTTAATGAACACAAGAATGGTTTTCAAGATACTTGTATATATTATTTCTCAACTCAGTATTACAAGACTCTTACAAGCATGGTTACTTAAGTTACAATGAGAAACTATATATATTACTATCTACAGCCGGTTATACTTGGAAAACCAGCTGGAATTTACAACTAGACAAATACTAGATTGCTAGAAGTAAAGTATCTAAGATAAAACACTATCCTAGATTAGGTAGTCATGACAGGTCCATGACTTACCTTTTGTTACCAACTAAGAATGATAACTGTACTAACTGATAAAGGTGAATAGTGGATTAAAGTATGGTCAACTACATGGGCGTGGGAAAGCGCCATGCAGTATATCAGAGTTGGTAGCGCATGTCAGACAACCCATACTTATGTCCACTGGTTAATAGTTGATTCTTCCAAAGGTAAATGGCTTCGAAAGAATAAGTTCTTTCGAGGCCATTTATACTTTGGAAGAATCAACTTCTTCTGAGTCTTCTGCCAGTCTTCATGACTTCATTCTTCGGAAGACTTTGTCTTGGATCTTCTAAGTGTGAATACTTCAGAAGGAGAACTTCTTGGTCTCGGAAGACTTAGTTCTACCTTTAGAAGTTCTTCATATACTTCGGAAGGAACACTACTTAGTCTCGAAAGACTTAGTTTTCCTTTGGAAGTTCTTTATACTTAAGTTTCAGAAGATCTTCAACTTGTCTTAGGAAGAGCAGCTTTGTCTTCGGAATACTTCTTCGATTGTACTTCAAAACACTCTAAGTGTTGTTTTGGTTGCACCAGCCTCATATGATCCAACACGAACAGTGTTCTTGAGTTTCTGGGTCAAAAGAATAGAGATTTTTGATGAAGTTTCATGTATTTTCAGTATGAATGCTTGTTAGAAGTATGAAACTTGCTAATAAACAACTCAATCACCTGTTCAATCGATTTTCGTTCAAGATCTGCGCTGATTTTGAGACGAATTCAAGATCCGAGGCTCTGATACCAATTGACTGGGTTCGAATCTGAATCTGAGTTGATGTGACTCAACTAGGATCGAATATGATGATTGAGGCAATGATTTTGTAGCGGAAATACAAAATCAAAGATCATTAAATGCTGAAAATACTAATAAATGCTTTGTATATTGATACTGATAAACAAAATACAAAGTGTGCGAGGGTTTGTAGCAAAAAGCTTGTAGCACCAAAAAGAAACTTACAAATATAGTGTATACTATTTTATTTATAGGTAGATACAATGCCAGTACAAAATAACTAAGCTACCCTGATAACTATACATCAGAATACTAGTCTATGTACAAAATAATGATCCGCATTTGTATTGTACATCCGCATTAGTTAATGCGGATGTATTGGTCTGCGTTCGCATTTCTTCTGTTGAGCATCTGCATTAAGTATTGATGATCTAGAATAGGTTGGACTCACCATTGTTTATGTTTATTTTGTTTATCTATGTAATAGGATGAATGTTAGTTTATTTCGTTTGTATTTTGTATTTTGTAGTTTTAGTACCCAGCGAAACTACGAGCTTCGGAAGATCTTCAACTTGTCTTTGGAAGGAACACTACTTAGTCTCGGAAGACTTAGTTTTCCTTCGGAAGTTCTTTATACTTAAGCTTCGGAAGATCTTCAACTTGTCTTTGGAAGAGCAGCTTTGTCTTCGGAATACTTCTTCGATTGTACTTCAAAATACTCTAAGTGTTGTTTTGGTTGCACCAGTCTTATATGATCCAACACGAACAGTGTTCTTGGGTTTCTGTGTCAAAAGAACAGAGATTGTTGATGAAGTTTCGTGTATTTTCAGTATGAATGCTTGTTAGAAGTATGAAACTTGCTAATAAACAACTCAATCACCTGTTCAATCGATTTTCGTTCAAGATCTGCGCTGATTTTGTGACGAATTCAAGAGCCGAGGCTCTAATACCAATTGACTGGGTTCGAATCTGAATCTGAGTTGATGTGACTCAACTAGGATCGAATATGATGATTAAGGCAATGATTGTGTAGCGGAAATACAATATCAAAGATCATTAAATGCTGAAAATACTAATAAATGCTTTGTATATTGATACTGATAAACAAAATACAAAGTGTGCTAGGGTTTGTAGCAAAAAGCTCGTAGCACCAAAAAGAAACTTACAAATATAGTGTATACTATTCTATTTATAGGTAGATACAATGCCTGTACAAAATAACTAAGCTACCCTGATAACTATACATCAGAATACTAGTCTAAGTACAAAATAATGATCTGCATTTGTATTGTACATCCGCATTAGTTAATGCGGATGTATTGGTCTGCGTTCGCATTTCTTCTGTTGATCATCTGCATTAAGTATTGATGATCTAGAATATGTTGGACTCACCATTGTTTATGTTTATTTTGTTTATCTATGTAATAGGATGAATGTTAGTTTATGTCGTTTGTATTTTGTATTTTGTAGTTTTAGTACCCTGCGAAACTACGAGCATCGGAAGATCTTCAACTTGTCTTTGGAAGGAACACTACTTAGTCTCGGAAGACTTAGTTTTCCTTCGAAAGTTCTTTATACTTAAGCTTCGGAAGATCTTCAACTTGTCTTTGGAAGAGCAGCTTTGTCTTCGGAATACTTCTTCGATTGCACTTCAAAATACTCTAAGTGTTGTTTTGGTTGCACCAGTCTCATATGATCCAACACGAACAGTGTTCTTGAGTTTCTATGTCAAAAGAACAGAGATTGTTGATGAAGTTTCATGTATTTTCAGTATGAATGCTTGTTAGAAGTATGAAACTTGCTAATAAACAACTCAATCACCTGTTCAATCGATTTTCGTTCAAGATCTGCGCTGATTTTGAGACGAATTCAAGAGCCGAGGCTCTGATACCAATTTACTGGGTTCGAATCTAAATTTGAGTTGATGTGACTCAACTAGGATCGAATATGATGATTGAGGCAATGATTGTGTAGCGGAAATACAAAATCAAAGATCATTAAATGTTGAAAATACTAATAAATGCTTTGTATTTTGATACTGATAAACAAAATGCAAAGTGTGCTAGGGTTAGTAGCAAAAAGCTCGTAGCACCAGAAAGAAACTTACAAATATAGTGTATACTATTCTATTTATAGGTAGATACAATGCCTGTAAAAAATAACTTAGCTACCCTGATAACTATACATCAGAATACTAGTCTAAGTACAAAATAATGATCCGCATTTGTATTGTACATCCGCATTAGTTAATGCGGATGTATTGGTCTGCGTTCTCATTTCTTCTGTTGAGCATCTGCATTAAGTATTGATGATCTAGAATATATTGGACTCACCATTGTTTATGTTTATTTTGTTTATCTATGTAATAGGATGAATGTTAGTTTATTTCGTTTGTATTTTGTATTTTGTAGTTTTAGTACCCTGCGAAACTACGAGCTTCGGAAGATCTTCAACTTGTCTTTGGAAGGAACACTACTTAGTCTCGGAAGACTTAGTTTTCCTTCGGAAGTTCTTTATACTTAAGCTTCGGAAGATCTTCAACTTGTCTTTGGAAGAGCAGCTTTGTCTTCGGAATACTTCTTCGATTGTACTTCAAAATACTCTAAGTGTTGTTTTGGTTGCACCAGTCTCATATGATCCAACACGAACAGTGTTCTTGAGTTTCTGGGTCAAAAGAACAGAGATTGTTGATGAAGTTTCGTGTATTTTCAGTATGAATGCTTGTTAGAAGTATGAAACTTGCTAATAAACAACTCAATCACCTGTTCAATCGATTTTCGTTCAAGATCTGCGCTGATTTTGAGACGAATTCAAGAGCCGAGGCTCTGATACCAATTGACTGGGTTCGAATCTGAATCTGAGTTGATGTGACTCAACTAGGATCGAATATGATGATTGAGGCAATGATTGTGTAGCGGAAATACAAAATCAAAGATTATTAAATGCTGAAAATACTAATAAATGCTTTGTATATTGATACTGATAAACAAAATACAAAGTGTGCTAGGGTTTGTAGCAAAAAGCTTGTAGCACCAAAAAGAAACTTACAAATATAGTGTGTACTATTCTATTTATAGATAGATACAATGCCTGTACAAAATAACTAAGCTACCCTGATAACTATACATCAGAATACTAGTCTAAGTACAAAATAATGATCCGCATTTGTAATGTACATCCGCATTTGTTAATGCGGATGTATTGGTCTGCGTTCGTATTTCTTCTGTTGAGCATCTGCATTAAGTATTGATGATCTAGAATAGGTTGGACTCACCATTTTTTATGTTTATTTTGTTTATCTATGTAATAGGATGAATGTTAGTTTATTTCGTTTGTCTTTTGTATTTTGTAGTTTTAGTTCCCAGCGAAACTATGAGCTTCGGAAGATCTTTAACTTGTCTTTGGAAGGAACACTACTTAGTCTCGAAAGACTTAGTTTGCCTTCAGAAGTTCTTTATACTTAAGCTTCGGAAGATCTTCAACTTGTCTTTGGAAGAGCAGCTTTGTCTTCGGAATACTTCTTTGATTGTACTTCAAAATACTCTAAGTGTTGTTTTGGTTGCACCAGTCTCATATGATCCAACACGAACAGTGTTCTTGAATTTCTGGGTCAAATGAACAGAGATTGTTGATGAAGTTTCATGTATTTTCAGTATGAATGCTTGTTAGAAGTATGAAACTTGCTAATAAACAACTCAATCACCTGTTCAATCGATTTTCGTTCAAGATTTGCGCTAATTTTGATACGAAATCAAGAGCCGAGGCTCTGATACGAATTGACTGGGTTCGAATCTGAATCTGAGTTGATGTGACTCAACTAGGATCGAATATGATGATTGAGGCAATGATTGTGTAGCGGAAATACAAAATCAAAGATAATTAAATGCTGAAAATACTAATAAATGCTTCGTATATTGATACTGATAAACAAAATACAAAGTGTGCTAGGGTTTGTAGCAAAAAGCTCGTAGCACCAAAAAGAAACTTACAAATATAGTGTATACTATTCTATTTATAGGTAGATACAATGCCTGTACAAAATAACTAAGCTACCCTAATAACTATACATCAGAATACTAGTCTAAGTACAAAATAATGATCCGCATTTGTATTGTACATCCGCATTAGTTAATGCGGATGTATTGGTCTGCGTTCGCATTTCTTCTGTTGAGCATCTGCATTAAGTATTGATGACCTAGAATATGTTGGACTCACCATTGTTTATGTTTATTTTGTTTATCTATGTAATAGGATGAATGTTAGTTTATTTCGTTTGTATTTTGTATTTTGTAGTTTTAGTACCTTGCGAAACTACGAGCTTCGGAAGATCTTCAACTTGTCTTTGGAAGGAACACTACTTAGTCTCGGAAGACTTAGTTTTCCTTCGGAAGTTCTTTATACTTAAGCTTCGGAAGATCTTCAACTTGTCTTTGGAAGAGCAGCTTTGTCTTCGGAATACTTCTTCGATTGTACTTCAAAATACTCTAAGTGTTGTTTTGGTTGCACCAGCTTCATATGATCCAACACGAACAGTGTTCTTGAGTTTCTGGGTCAAAAGAACAGAGATTGTTGATGAAGTTTCATGTATTTTCAGTATGAATGCTTGTTAGAAGTATGAAACTTGCTAATAAACAACTCAATCACCTGTTCAATCGATTTTCATTCAAGATCTGCGCTGATTTTGAGACGTATTCCAGAGCCGAGGCACTGATACCAATTGACTGGGTTCGAATCTGAATCTGAGTTGATGTAACTCAACTAGGATCGAATATGATGATTGAGGCAATGATTGTGTAGCGGAAATACAAAATCAAAGATCATTAAATGCTGAAAATACTAATAAATGCTTCGTATATTAATACTGATAAACAAAATACAAAGTGTGCTAGGGTTTGTAGCAAAAAGCTCGTAGCACCAAAAAGAAACTTACAAATATAGTGTGTACTATTCTATTTATAGATAGATACAATGCTTGTACAAAATAACTAAGCTACCCTGATAACTATACATCAGAATACTAGTCTAAGTACAAAATAATGATCCGCATTTGTATTGTACATCCGCATTTGTTAATGCGGATGTATTGGTCTGCGTTCACATTTCTTCTGTTGAGCATCTGCATTAAGTATTGATGATCTAGAATAGGTTGGACTCACCATTTTTTATGTTTATTTTTTTTATCTATGTAATAGGATGAATGTTAGTTTATTTCGTTTGTATTTTGTATTTTGTAGTTTTAGTTCCCAGCGAAACTTTGAGCTTCGGAAGATCTTTAACTTGTCTTTGGAAGGAACACTACTTAGTCTCAGAAGACTTAGTTTGCCTTCGGAAGTTCTTTATACTTAAGCTTCGGAAGATCTTCAACTTGTCTTTGGAAGAGCAGCTTTGTCTTCGGAATACTTCTTCGATTGTACTTCAAAATACTCTAAGTGTTGTTTTGGTTGCACCAGTCTCATATGATCCAACACGAACAGTGTTCTTGAGTTTCTGGGTCAAAAGAACAGAGATTATTGATGAAGTTTCGTGTATTTTCAGTATGAATGCTTGTTAGAAGTATGAAACTTGCTAATAAACAACTCAATCACCTGTTCAATCGATTTTTGTTCAAGATCTGCGCTGATTTTGAGACGAATTCAAGAGCGGAGGCTCTGATACCAATTGACTGGGTTCGAATCTGAATCTGAGTTGATGTGACTCAACTAGGATCGAATATGATGATTGAGGCAATGATTGTGTAGCGGAAATACAAAATCAAAGATCATTAAATGCTGAAAATACTAATAATTGCTTCGTATATTGATACTGATAAACAAAATACAAAGTGTGCTAGGGTTTGTAGCAAAAAGCTCGTAGCACCAAAAAGAAACTTACAAATATAGTGTATACTATTCTATTTATAGGTAGATACAATGCCTGTACAAAATAACTAAGCTACCCTGATAACTATACATCAGAATACTAGTCTAAGTACAAAATAATGATCTGCATTTGTATTGTACATCCGCATTAGTTAATGCGGATGTATTGCTCTGCGTTCGCATTTCTTCTGTTGAGCATCTGCATTAAGTATTGATGATCTAGAATAGGTTGGACTCACCATTGTTTATGTTTATTTTGTTTATCTATGTAATAGGATGAATGTTAGTTTATTTTGTTTGTATTTTGTATTTTGTAGTTTTAGTACCCTGCGAAACTATGAGCTTCGGAAGATCTTTAACTTGTCTTTGGAAGGAACACTACTTAGTCTCGGAAGACTTAGTTTTCCTTCGAAAGTTATTTATACTTAAGCTTCGGAAGATCTTCAACTTGTCTTTGGAAGAGCAGCTTTGTCTTCGGAATACTTCTTCGATTGTACTTCAAAATACTCTAAGTGTTGTTTTGGTTGCACCAGTCTCATATGATCCAACACGAATAGTTTTCTTGAGTTTCTGGGTCAAAAGAACAGAGATTGTTGATGAAGTTTCATGTATTTTCAGTATGAATGCTTGTTAGAAGTATGAAACTTGCTAATAAACAACTCAATCACCTGTTCAATCGATTTTCGTTCAAGATCTGAGCTGATTTTGAGACGAATTTAAGAGCCGAGGCTCTGATACCAATTGAGTGGGTTCGAATCTGAATCTGAGTTGATGTGCCTCAACTAGGATCTAATATGATGATTGAGACAATGATTGTGTAGCGGAAATACAAAATCAAAGATCATTAAATGCTGAAAATACTAATAAATGCTTCGTATATTGATACTGATAAACAAAATACAAAGTGTGCTAGGGTTTGTAGCAAAAAGCTCGTAGCACCAAAAAGAAACTTACAAATATAGTGTGTACTATTCTATTTATAGATAGATACAATGCCTGTACAAAATAACTAAGCTACCCTGATAACTATACATCAGAATACTAGTCTAAGTACAAAATAATGATCCGCATTTGTATTGTACATCCGCATTTGTAAATGCAGATGTATTGGTCTGTGTTCGCATTTCTTCTGTTGAGCATCTGCATTAAGTATTGATGATCTAGAATAGGTTGGACTCACCATTTTTTATGTTTATTTTGTTTATCTATGTAATAGGATGAACGTTAGTTTATTTCGTTTGTATTTTGTATTTTGTAGTTTTAGTTCCCAGCGAAACTATGAGCTTCGGAAGATCTTCAACTTGTCTTTGGAAGGAACACTACTTAGTCTCGGAAGACTTAGTTTTCCTACGGAAGTTCTTTATACTTAAGCTTCGGAAGATCTTCAACTTGTCTTTGGAAGAGCAGCTTTGTCTTCGGAATACTTCTTCGATTGTACTTCAAAATACTCTAAGTGATGTTTTGGTTGCACCAGTCTCATATGATCCAACACGAACAGTGTTCTTGAGTTTCTGGGTCAAAAGAACAGAGATTGTTGATGAAGTTTCATGTATTTTCAGTATGAATGCTTGTTAGAAGTATGAAACTTGCTAATAAACAACTCAATCACCTGTTCAATCGATTTTCGTTCAAGATCTGCGCTGATTTAGAGACGAATTCAAGAGCCGAGGCTCTGATACCAATTGGCTGGGTTCGAATCTGAATCTGAGTTGATGTGACTCAACTAGGATCGAATATGATGATTGAGGCAATGATTGTGTAGCGGAAATACAAAATCAAAGATCATTAAATGCTGAAAATACTAATAATTGCTTCGTATATTGATACTGATAAACAAAATACAAAGTGTGCTAGGGTTTGTTGCAAAAAGCTCGTAGCACCAAAAAGAAACTTACAAATATAGTGTATACTATTCTATTTATAGGTAGATACAATTCCTGTACAAAATAAATAAGCTACCCTGATAACTATACATCAGAATACTAGTCTAAGTACAAAATAATGATCCGCAATTGTATTGTACATCCGCATTAGTTAATGCGGATGTATTGGTCTGCGTTCGCATTTCTTCTGTTGAGCATCTGCATTAGGTATTGATGATCTAGAATAGGTTGGACTCACCATTGTTTATGTTTATTTTGTTTATCTATGTAATAGGATGAATGTTAGTTTATTTTGTTTGTATTTTGTATTTTGTAGTTTTAGTACCCTGCGAAACTACGAGCTTCGGAAGATCTACAACTTGTCTTTGGAAGAAACACTACTTAGTCTCGAAAGACTTAGTTTTCCTTCGGAAGTTCTTTATACTTAAGCTTCGGAAGATCTACAACTTGTCTTTGGAAGAGCAGCTTTGTCTTCGGAATACTTCTTCGATTGTACATCAAAGTACTCTAAGTGTTGTTTTGGTTGCACCAGTCTCATATGATCCAACACGAACATTGTTCTTGAGTTTTTGGGTCAAAAGAACAGAGATTGTTGATGAAGTTTAATGTATTTTCAGTATGAATGCTTGTTAGAAGTATGAAACTTGCTAATAAACAACTCAATCACCTGTTCAATCGATTTTCGTTCAAGATCTGCGCTGATTTTGAGACGAATTCAAGAGCCGAGGCTCTGATACCAATTGACTGGGTTCGAATCTGAATCTGAGTTGATGTGACTCAACTAGGATCGAATATGATGATTGAGGCAATGATTGTGTAGCGGAAATACAAAATCAAAGATCATTAAATGCTGAAAATACTAATAAATGCTTTGTATATTGATACTGATAAACAAAATACAAAGTGTGCTAGGGTTTGTAGCAAAAAGCTCGTAGCACCAAAAAGAAACTTACAAATATAGTGTATACTATTCTATTTATAGGTAGATACAATGCCTGTACAAAATAACTAAGCTACCCTGATAACTATACATCAGAATACTTGTCTAAGTACAAAATAATGATCCAATCATTAAATGCTGAAAATACTAATAAATGCTTTGTATATTGATACTGATAAACAAAATACAAAGTGTGCTAGGGTTTGTAGCAAAAAGCTCGTAGCACCAAAAAGAAACTTACAAATATAGTGTATACTATTCTATTTATAGGTAGATACAATGTCTGTACAAAATAACTAAGCTACCCTGATAACTATACATCAGAATACTAGTCTAAGTACAAAATAATGATCCGCATTTGTATTGTACATCCGCATTAGTTAATGCGGATGTATTGGTCTGCGTTCACATTTCTTCTGTTGAGCATCTGCATTAAGTATTGATGATCTAGAATATGTTGGACTCACCATTGTTTATGTTTATTTTGTTTATCTATGTAATAGGATGAATGTTAGTTTATTTCGTTTGTATTTTGTATTTTGTAGTTTTAGTACCCTGCGAAACTACGAGCTTCGGAAGATCTTCAACTTGTGTTTGGAAGGAACACTACTTAGTCTCGGAAGACTTAGTTTTCCTTCGGAAGTTCATTATACTTAAGCTTCGGAAGATCTTCAACTTGTCTTTGGAAGAGCAGCTTTGTCTTCGGAATACTTCTTCGATTGTACTTCAAAATACTCTAAGTGTTGTTTTGGTTGCACCAGCTTCATATGATCCAACACGAACAGTGTTCTTGAGTTTCTGGGTCAAAAGAACAGAGATTGTTGATGAAGTTTCATGTATTTTCAGTATGAATGCTTGTTAGAAGTATGAAACTTGCTAATAAACAACTCAATCACCTGTTCAATCGATTTTCGTTCAAGATTTGCGCTGATTTTGAGACGAATTCAAGAGCAGAGGCTCTGATACCAATTGACTGGGTTCGAATCTGAATCTGAGTTGATGTGACTCAACTAGGATCGAATATGATGATTGAGGCAATGATTGTGTAGCGGAAATACAAAATCAAAGATCATTAAATGCTGAAAATACTAATAAATGCTTCGTATATTGATACTGATAAATAAAATACAAAGTGTGCTAGGGTTTGTAGCAAAAAGCTCGTAGCACCAAAAAGAAACTTACAAATATAGTGTATACTATTCTATTTATAGGTAGATACAATGCCTGTACAAAATAACTAAGCTACCCTGATAACTATACATCAGAATACTAGTCTAAGTACAAAATAATGATCCGCATTTGTATTGTACATCCGCATTAGTTAATGCGGATGTATTGGTCTACGTTCGCATTTCTTCTGTTGAGCATCTGCATTAAGTATTGATGATCTAGAATAGGTTGGACTCACCATTGTTTATGTTTATTTTGTTTATCTATGTAATAGGATGAATGTTAGTTTATTTTGTTTGTATTTTGTATTTTGTAGTTTTAGTACCCTGCGAAACTACGAGCTTCGGAAGATCTACAACTTGTCTTTGGAAGAAACACTACTTAGTCTCGAAAGACTTAGTTTTCCTTCGGAAGTTCTTTATACTTAAGCTTCGGAAGATCTACAACTTGTCTTTGGAAGAGCAGCTTTGTCTTCGGAATACTTCTTCGATTGTACATCAAAGTACTCTAAGTGTTGTTTTGGTTGCACCAGTCTCATATGATCCAACACGAACATTGTTCTTGAGTTTTTGGGTCAAAAGAACAGAGATTGTTGATGAAGTTTAATGTATTTTCAGTATGAATGCTTGTTAGAAGTATGAAACTTGCTAATAAACAACTCAATCACCTGTTCAATCGATTTTCGTTCAAGATCTGCGCTGATTTTGAGACGAATTCAAGAGCCGAGGCTCTGATACCAATTGACTGTGTTCGAATCTGAATCTGAGTTGATGTGACTCAACTAGGATCGAATATGATGATTGAGGCAATGATTGTGTAGCGGAAATACAAAATCAAAGATCATTAAATGCTGAAAATACGAATAAATGCTTTGTATATTGATACTGATAAACAAAATACAAAGTGTGCTAGGGTTTGTAGCACAAAGTTCGTAGCACCAAAAAGAAACTTACAAATATAGTGTATACTATTCTATTTATAGGTAGATACAATGCCTGTACAAAATAACTAAGCTACCCTGATAACTATACATCAGAATACTTGTCTAAGTACAAAATAATGATCCAATCATTAAATGCTGAAAATACTAATAAATGCTTTGTATATTGATACTGATAAACAAAATACAAAGTGTGTTAGGGTTTGTAGCAAAAAGCTCGTAGCACCAAAAAGAAACTTACAAATATAGTGTATACTATTCTATTTATAGGTAGATACAATGTCTGTACAAAATAACTAAGCTACCCTGATAACTATACATCAGAATACTAGTCTAAGTACAAAATAATGATCCGCATTTGTATTGTACATCCGCATTAGTTAATGCGGATGTATTGGTCTGCGTTCACATTTCTTCTGTTGAGCATCTGCATTAAGTATTGATGATCTAGAATATATTGGACTCACCATTGTTTATGTTTATTTTGTTTATCTATGTAATAGGATGAATGTTAGTTTATTTCGTTTGTATTTTGTATTTTATAGTTTTAGTACCCTGCGAAACTACGAGCTTTAGAAGATCTTCAACTTGTGTTTGGAAGGAACACTACTTAGTCTCGGAAGACTTAGTTTTCCTTCGGAAGTTCATTATACTTAAGCTTCGGAAGATCTTCAACTTGTCTTTGGAAGAGCAGCTTTGTCTTCGGAATACTTCTTCGATTGTACTTCAAAATACTCTAAGTGTTGTTTTGGTTGCACCAGCTTCATATGATCCAACACGAACAGTGTTCTTGAGTTTCTGGGTCAAAAGAACAGAGATTGTTGATGAAGTTTCATGTATTTTCAGTATGAATGCTTGTTAGAAGTATGAAACTTGCTAATAAACAACTCAATCACCTGTTCAATCGATTTTCGTTCAAGATTTGCACTGATTTTGAGACGAATTCAAGAGCAGAGGCTCTGATACCAATTGACTGGGTTCGAATCTGAATCTGAGTTGATGTGACTCAACTAGGATCGAATATGATGATTGAGGCAATGATTGTGTAGCGGAAATACAAAATCAAAGATCATTAAATGCTGAAAATACTAATAAATGCTTCGTATATTGATACTGATAAATAAAATACAAAGTGTGCTAGGGTTTGTAGCAAAAAGCTCGTAGCACCAAAAAGAAACTTACAAATATAGTGTATACTATTCTATTTATAGGTAGATACAATGCCTGTACAAAATAACTAAGCTACCCTGATAACTATACATCAGAATACTAGTCTAAGTACAAAATAATGATCCGCATTTGTATTGTACATCCGCATTAGTTAATGCGGATGTATTGGTCTACGTTCGCATTTCTTCTGTTGAGCATCTGCATTAAGTATTGATGATCTAGAATAGGTTGGACTCACCATTGTTTATGTTTATTTTGTTTATCTATGTAATAGGATGAATGTTAGTTTATTTTGTTTGTATTTTGTATTTTGTAGTTTTAGTACCCAGCGAAACTACGAGCTTCTGAAGATCTTCAACTTGTCTTTGGAAGGAACACTACTTAGTCTCGGAAGACTTAGTTTTCCTTCGAAGTTCTTTATACTTAAGCTTCAGAAGATCTTCAACTTGTCTTTGGAAGAACAGCTTTGTCTTCGGAATACTTCTTCGATTGTACTTCAAAATACTCTAAGTGTTGTTTTGGTTGCACCAGTCTCATATGATCCAACACGAACAGTGTTCTTGAGTTTCTGGGTCAAAAGAACAGAGATTGTTGATGAAGTTTGATGTATTTTCAGTATGAATGCTTGTTAGAAGTATGAAACTTACTAATAAACAAATCAATCACCTGTTCAATCGATTTTCGTTCAAGATCTGCGCTGATTTTGAGACGAATTCAATAGCCGAGGCTCTGATACCAATTGATTGGGTTCGAATCTGAATCTGAGTTGATGTGACTCGACTAGGATCTAATATGATGATTGAGACAATGATTGTGTAGCGGAAATACAAAATCAAAGATCATTAAATGCTGAAAATACTAATAAATGCTTCGTATATTGATACTGATAAACAAAATACAAAGTGTGCTAGGGTTTGTAGCAAAAAGCTCGTAGCACCAAAAAGAAACTTACAAATATAGTGTATACTATTCTATTTATAGATAGATACAATGCCTGTACAAAATAACTAAGCTACCCTGATAACTATACATCAGAATACTAGTCTAAGTACAAAATAATGATTCGTATTTGTATTGTACATCCGCATTTGTTAATGCGGATGTATTGGTCTGCGTTCGCATTTCTTCTGTTGAGCATCTGCATTAAGTATTGATGATCTAGAATAGGTTGGACTCACCATTGTTTATGTTTATTTTGTTTATCTATGTAATAGGATGAATGTTAGTTTATTTCGTTTGTATTTTGTATTTTGTAGTTTTAGTACCCTACGAAACTACGAGCTTCGGAAGATCTTCAACTTGTCTTTGGAAGGAACACTACTTAGTCTCAGAAGACTTAGTTTTCCTTCGGAAGACTTAGTATTTTGTATTTTGTAGTTTCATACTTCTATGAATGCTTGTTAGAAGTTTGAAACTTGCTAATAAACAACTCAATCACCTGTTCAATCGATTTTCGTTCAAGATCTGCGCTGATTTTGAGACGAATTCAAGAGCCGAGGCTCTGATACCAATTGACTGGGTTTGAATCTGAATCTGAGTTGATGTGACTCAACTAGGATCGAATATGATGATTGAGGCAATGATTGTGTAGCGGAAATACAAAATCAAAGATCATTAAATGCTGAAAATACTAATAAATGCTTCGTATATTGATACTGATAAACAAAATACAAAGTGTGCTAGGGTTTGTAGCAAAAAGCTCGTAGCACCAAAAAGAAACTTACAAATATAGTGTATACTATTCTATTTATAGGTAGATACAATGCCTGTACAAAATAACTAAGCTACCCTGATAACTATACATCAGAATACTAGTCTAAGTACAAAATAATGATCCGCATTTGTATTGTACATCCGCATTAGTTAATGCGGATGTATTGGTCTGCGTTCTCATTTCTTCTGTTGAGCATCTGCATTAAGTATTGATGATCCAGAATAGGTTGGACTCACCATTGTTTATGTTTATTTTGTTTATCTATGTAATAGGATGAATGTTAGTTTATTTCGTTTGTATTTTGTATTTTGTAGTTTTAGTACCCAACGAAACTACGAGCGAAACTGAGATTTGCTCGTAGTCAGCTGATCTGGTTCACCCGGCGAAACTGTGTTTCGTCGTCGGGTGAAACTAGATGCTGGTCTAGACAGTTTCGCTGGTTAGTGAAACTGTTAGCGAAACTAGGTCTGCTTATAAAGTTTCATTCATTGTAAGCAAGTTTTGCACAACCCTAATAGTAAAATATTATTACTGCAATTCTGTGTTTTTGGAGAGAAGCTTACTTTTGGTTTTATTTGAGACTTTGTTTCATATTCATTGTGTGAGCTTGGAGATTACTGGATATATTTGAAACTTGTTCATTATGTTATTGTTTGAGTTGTGTTGATTCAGTGGGATTTCTATGTTTTATGAATCATTTGCACTAATTATCGATCAAATGGACCAATAATATCATATCAGAGCCTTAGTGCTCTTGATTTGTTGAGTTTTTGATAGGTTTTTAGCAAAAATACTATTCCATTCATTTCGAATCTTATCCCTGTGTTTTTGGTATGGAAATCGACTGAGAATCATCTGTTATTTGCATAGGAAGCTATCCAAATCATTCACTCATAAATTCATTGTGTTTTGGATGATTTCTGATCGATTTAGTGTTCAAAAAGGGCTGCAGATTCATCTTGCGAAACTGTCTGTTCATACAGCAAAACTACTGCGACTCCAGCAAAACTACCAAATTTGTGATTCTGGAAATTGATATTTGTTGATCAACGAAAGTACCTCATTTTGAACGAAAGTTCACCTTCTTTGATTGCCAAAGCAAGCGAAAGTGCTACTGAAATTGTCCTCAGAACGAAAGTTCTACTAGTTTCAACGAAAGTGTTGGCAAAACAAGAGTCTCCCAGCATTCATATGTCCGAGCAAAACTGCTGTCGAATCTCTTACCGAAAGTAGCAGCGAAAGTGCCAGCGAAAGTATCTGCGAAATTAGAGGTATTTAGCGAAATTACCTTCTGATTTGAAAATGACAACAACCAACATCACCCTTTCAACTTAGAAAGTGTTGCACCCATTACGCTATCGAGGCTTATCAATGGTGACAATTTTGAAGATTGAAAACGTTGTTTGAAAGCCTTCTTGTACTACACCGATCACAACTAGTGGGAATCAATCGTCAATGGTCCACATACTCCTACCATCACTGTTGGTCAAACTACTTGTCCAAACACTGATCCATCAACCTTCATAGAAAGAGACCTTAAGTTAATCGACCGTGATCAGAAAGTATTCGGGGTTTAACTCTATGTTTATCTCAAGACATCTACAACCGTTTTGCCGAACACAAGAATGCAAAATCCTTGAATGATTCTTTGTGCGATTTTTGTGATGGTAATGAAGACTTGTAAAAGGAAAAGAAAGCCCAAGCAGAAAAGGAGTTTAATTTGTTTGTTGGACATAAAAATGAATGCCTTACTGATCATACTAACAGATTTCTGTCTGTTTCAAGCAACTTGAAGAAATATGACGAACAGTTGGGTAATCACGAACAAGTTGCAAAACGTTTGGATTCTCTTCCACCGCAATGGAGCTTGCAAGTTCAATTGTTGAAGCAGGAAAGAAACTTTGCTGATTATAAACTGATGGACGTGATAAAAAAACTAAAGTCATTTGATTTGGACATTAAAAGGAGAGAATACAATCAATCATGGTGCCAGCTACAGTTTATCCATAAAATGCTGCATTGATTTCATCCGCTGCAAACTCTTCATTGTATAGTGCAGCTTATGGTGGGTCTTCTGGATGTGGCATGTCAGACAAGTCTAGTAGTGGACTATCAAGTGTTGGTTCAAGCTCAAAGGCATCAGTCACAACTCAAGTTCCATCAGAAACAATGACATTGTTTGGAATGTTTGTACACAGTTATGAAGCTTTGGTTGTGGGGGAGTTGAAAGGAAAAGGAATGATCATGGAAGATATGTATCAGGTAGACACTGATGACTTGGAAGAAACTGATATCCAGTGGAAAGAACGCATTGCGTGCAAGGAGGTTTATGGAAAGAACAGACAGAAAAAACTTTGGCAATCAAAATCAAAACTCAAAACTTGGATTTGATAAGTCCAAATTAAGATGTTTCAACTACAAACAATTAGGCCACTTCAAAAGAGAATGTCCATATCCAATTATCACTGAACTGGGAACCTCTGGAACTTCATAGGTCATTCCGATCACTGACAAAGAAGAATCCAAGCCAAAGAAGGAAACAACATTGATCTCAAACTTTGATTAGAGGGCTGAAATCAAGAAAACTGAAGAAGAGATTAATCATGCTCTGGTGGCTGAGGTGGTGGATAGTGATGTGGATTCAAGTTAAGATTTTTATCCGTTCAAAGAGTTCAAGAGTGAAATTCAAAATGAACCAGTTTGTGAAGATGGGGTGCAATATGTTAAAATTCATTAGGAAAAGGTTGTTGAGGTTGGTGACGAGAAGGGATGTTATGAATCTGTTAAGGAAAAGGTGATAGTTTGTGAAGCTGTTGAAGTCATGGAACCACAAGAAGTTGAAGCAAGTGAAGTGAAGCTGGAAGTCGATGATCAAGGAAAGGAAGAGGGAAGTCAAGCTGAGGAAGTAAGGAAGAAAGCTATGGAGGAGGAAGAATACAAAAAGAACACACCCGTCTGTCAATGCATAAAAGCCCTAGCGGCTGAAAAAGTAGTTATGGGACTTTCTTATGAGGTAATCCTAGACATGTGTTCCCCTTTATGCAAAATTCATTTATTTAGGGTTTATAAAGCTAACAGGTTATTGTTAGAAAATGAAAAGGAATTAAAACAAATTAACAAAGAACTTAAAACAAATGAGTCAAAATATTTTGTCAAGTTAAATGAAGCTTTAAAAGAAAATGAGCATTTAAAAAATAATCTTTTGGAAAGAAATGTTGAAATAAATGCTTTAACAGAATGTGAGGCACTTGCTGAATTTGAAACAAGCAAATTAAAAACCAAACATGAAAAATGGACAATATCTGGGATGAAACATGAGGATCTTTGCAAGAAACAACGGGGGGATAGAATTAAGGCTGGTTTGGGAAGCGAAGAAACCACTCATGTTTATCCTCCTCCGAGTACTTATTGTTATTCTCCTATGCCTACACCTCATCCAACTAATGAATTAATTCAGAAAGATACTAATAGTTTGTATGCAAGTTTTGAAGGAGTAAATCATAAGGAGATTCGCGAGGAGTATGGTTATGGTGCAAGTAGTGGTCTGGGCAGCTCTAGTATTAGCATTTTTTATTCCAAAAAGTCTTCAATAGACAATAGTTTAAATAGATTTATTTCCCAAAAGTCTATTACAGACAATGGCATGTGTAGTTCTAGTTCTAGTTCAGCTTGTTCATCTTCAGATGTTTATGAATCAAACCGTGATGTTTCAGATGCTTGTGTTAATAGAAACGATGCTTGTTCAAGTATAGCTTCAGACAGACAAACAAAATCAAATTGTTTTAAAAAGTTATTCTCTCATCCAAGTCCATCTTTTACACCAATTTGGATTTCTAAACCTAAAAAGAAGGAGATAACTTCTTCATATGCCAGTTATATTAATGTAAATGAATCAGAACTTACTAAAATTAATGATATTAAAGAAAAATCAATGGAATTATATAACTCTTATAGCGATTCTGATTCACATATGTCTGAATGTGAGAAAGAGATATTAATAGATCAAGCTCATGTCTCAAAATGTAAGAAGAAAGGTTAAAAATCTTAGTGTTTTAGATGTGAAAAGGATGATAATGTAATTAAACATTGCCCTGAGTATGGTAGGAGAAAGGTAAATAATAGTTCATTAGGAAGTAGATTAAATCATTTTGTAAATAATTTTTTCTGTAAAAAATCAACTGTTTCGAGACCTAAATTAGTCACAACTTGGGTCCCAATTTCCAAATCTTAATAATTTCTTTTGTTCAAATGCCAGGATCATTCCAGAAAAGCTGTCAATAGCTTTTGGCACGTCGATAGCGGATGTTCCAGGCATATGACCAGGTTGAAGGATCTACTTACAAATTATCGAATAATAAATGGAGAATATGTTGCATTTGCTGGAGACAAGTAGGGTGGAAAGATGATTGGTCAAGGCGAAGTCTCAAATGGTTCCTTGGCTCTGGAGAAAGTGAACTATGTCCCAGAGCTGGCATTCAATCTGTTGAGTGTATCATAAATCTGTGATAAAGACATTCCATTGCTGTTTATGTCAAACGATGCTTGTTTCTTAAACCAGAGTTTATTATCCCAAAATATTTGGTGATCATGCGTGCTCCAAGGAACAATGATACCTATCTACTGGATATGAAATCAAAAGAATCCACCTCAACCGTGACATGTCTCCTGTCAAAAGCTTCATCCTTTGAGTCCTTTTTGTGGCACCGATGTTTAGGACATGTTAATTTTAAAAATATAAATAAGTTGGTTAAGAACAATCTTATGAAGGGGCTACCATTTAAAGACTTTTTAGTGGTAGAAAAATGTATGGCTTGTGTTCAAAGAAAACAACGCAAAAGCCCACACAAGCTCAAGCTTAAAAACACAATTTCAAAACCCCTTAAATTGTTAAATACCAACTTATTTGGTCCTATTGGCATTAAATCCATTGCTAAGAAATCTTATTGTTTGGTTTTTACAGATGATTACTCAAGATACTCTTAGGTAAGATTTCTAGCACACAAGGGAGACACTACAGAAGACCTACAGAAGCTGATTCTCTCAATTGAAACCATCAACAAAAGGATGGTTATGGCAATCAAAAGTGACAATGGAACTAAATTTAGAAATCATATCTTTGACTCATTATGTGTAAGCAAAGGGATTCTCAGACAGTTCAGTGCTGCTAGGACACCTCAACAAAATGGTGTTGCTGAAAGGAAGAATCGGACCCTTATTGAAGCAGCAAGAACTATGCTGATTGAGTCAAATCTTCCAATTATTTTCTGGTCAGAAGCTGACAATTATGCATCCTATGTACTAAACAGGGTTATTATTGTGAAAGACAAAATGAAGACTCCTTATGAGCTTCTTCATAAAAGGAAACCCTTGATTGACTTCTTTCGTCCGTTTGGTTGCTCATGTACTTTGCTGAATACTCAAGCACAGAAGTCAAAATTTGGTGCTGTCTCTGATTTGTTGGCTATTCTACCTCACAAAAGGCGTATTGAGTGTACAACAAAAGAACACGTATTGTGCAGGAATCCTTTTATGTTGATTGATAGGAGTCTAATTCACCAAACATGGGGTCTGACCCAGAATGGTTTTATGACTCCAACACTGTCTTCAAATCATTCAATCTTCCAGTATTTGATGATGATGTCGCTCCTCAAACCAATATGCAAATCATTCCTCCACCTGAACCTCTTTCACAACTTCCAATTGATCTTCCATCTCCACCTCCATTTGATGTTCCACCTACACCTCTTACATCTTCACCACAACCAATTCCTCCATCACAACCAACTTCACGATCACAACTATCTCAGACTACATCCTCATCTCAATCCAACCCATTAACCCTTAACACCAACTTTAAAACCTTAAAAGATCACCCACATGATTACATCATTGGTTCCATTACTGGTGGTGTGAGATTGATAAATGAATGTCTCTATACATGTTTCTTATCCCAAATTGTTCCCAAAAATATCTCAGTAGCACTGTAAGACTCAAGTTGGGTTGAATCTATGCAGTTGGAGCTTCAACAGTTCAGGAAGTTGAATGTTTGGGAGTTAGTTGATCTTCCTTCAAACAAATATACCATCGACACAAAATAGGTATTCAGGAACAAGCCATATGATCGAGGTGTGGTAATAAGAAACAAAGCAAGACTGGTTGTTTAGGGATTTGCTCAGGAGGAGGGAATTGACTACACTGAAGTGTTTGCTCCAGTTACCTGCATTGAAGCCATCTGAATCTTTCTTGCTCACGCTGCTCATAAAAACTTCAAAGTTTTTCAGATGGATGTGAAGTGTGCATTTCACTATAGGAACAATGATGTGGAGATTTATGTTTGTCAGCCTCCAGGTTTCGAGGATCCAGATTTTCCAAGAAAAGTATATAAGCTTGATAAATCCTTATATGGATTACATCAAGCTTCTCGTATCTAGGATGAAACATTGACATAGTATCTGATCAGCATGGGTTTCTCTCGTTGAACTATAGATATGACATTATTCAAGAAGGAGGTTGATGGTGAGATGTTGATTGTTCAAGTGTATGTTGATGATATTATTTTTAGGTCTACAAACGAGAAACTATGAAGAGAATTTGAAGAAGTGATGAAGGATCGCTTTGAAATGAGCATGATAGGGGAGATGTGTTTTTCTTAGGGTTGCAGGTTGAACAAAAGCCTGATGGTATTTTTATTCATCAAGAAAAGTACATTCAAGAGATTCTCAAGAAGTTCAAGATGGATGATGCTTCTCTAGAACTTTCTGCATTCACTGGTCAAACCTGCTTAACTCCAGATGATAATGGGAAATCAGTGGATGCTCATCGCTATCGTTCTATGATCTAATCTCTCATCTATCTCATGGCTAGCCGTCTAGATATTACATTCACCGTGTGTTACTGTGCCTATTTTCAAGCCAACCCAAAAGAATCACATGAAAAAGCTGTTAAACGCATCTTTCGTTACTTAAAGGGTTCTTCTTGTTTGGGTCTTTGGAATCCAAAAGGAGGGAACTTTGATTTACATGCTTATTCTAACAGTGATCACGGTGGTTGCAGGATCAACAGGAAATCCGTCACTGGTGGATGTCAATATCTCGGGGATTGTCTTGTTTCATGGCAAAGCAAGAAGCAAACAATAGTATCTCTATCTACAGGAGAGGCTGAATATGTTGCTGCATCAATTTGCTACAGCAAAGTGCTTTGGATACAACATCAAATGATGGATTACAAAATCAATTTTCTTCATACACCACTCTTTTGTGATAATGAAGCTGCTATTGGAATCGGCAAAAATCTATTTCATCATACTCGTACCAAGCACATTGAAACAAGGATTCATGCAATCTGAGATGCTCAGGAAAAGGGTTTCATTAATATTATTCCAATTGACACAAAGAATCAAAGAGGAGATCTTTTCATAAAAACATTTGATAAACCTCGTTTTTATGAATTGTTCTCAATACTGGGTCTTTTGAAAACTCTTTTCATAACAAATTGTATAAATACTGTAAATAACTCTTTTGTGCATTTTTTTAATAAACTCTTTGTGAAAAACTTCTACGTCCCATAGTCCTTCACTTCTTTGATCTTTAACAAAATATGAAAACATAAATTTCTATTACATGGCAGTTAAAAAGAAATTTCGGGGGAGAGTAAAGATTGAACTCTGAAGCTTTTCAATTTTGTCTTTTCAGGAACCTGGGGAAGAAGAAGTTTGAAAGAGGTCAACAGCCTTATGATGGGATATGCATGGTAGGCTCAGCCCGAAAACAAAGTAAACAGTGATCGTGTAGCTAAATTAAAGTTTAAGAACTCGATGATAAGGATTATCCTCTTGACATTTTGGCCTACACAAAGTTACAAGTCCTTGTCAAAAATGGGTTGAAAGTTTCAAATCTCTGCTTTGATATTCCTAAAATCTCCCTATCCCCATGTCCTGAATGATGCTTCTAGTTAGCACAATAAATGCTTCTGGTCTAGCTCTTCAGAAAAGTCTCTGAATTGAAGCTTCTTGTTAGCTCTTCAGATGTATATCTCATGCTTATCTCCTCTAGTATGTGTGAACATTGACCTGGAGTGATGATCTCCTTTGTTATACGTGAGTATAGACCTGGAGCTCTCATCAGTGCATTCTGATGATCTTCTCTGTTATACGTAAGTATAGACCTGAAGCTCTTATCAGCAAGTTCAGATGATCATCTCCTCTGTTATACATAAGTATAGACCTGGAGCTCTCCTCATCGGTTCCCCAAAATAAAGGCACAGTGATTCTTAAATTAAGATCATTGTTGAAACCTCAAAAGAAAATCAAACAGAGTTAATCATATTGCTTAATGAACCATGAGGACATTATAAGTACTTTGCCAAGTGTCTATGGGGACCAAGTCATTAGAGTTTCTAAAATTAAACCAAAACATGATAAAGACAACTGCAGATTACGTATTGAAAAGAATAAGGCATGGGCTTAAAAGGACAAACATATCAGCAACCCCGCCAATCTTTGACTCTCTGGAACAATTTCTTGAAAAAGAAGTGTCTATATCCTTTTATTCTTAGTTTTTATCTTATTTCTTATTCTATTCTATTTTATTTTATTTTATTTTATTATCTTATTTTATTTTAGTTTTCTCTTGTTTTTTGTTTTAGTGATGATTTTGTGGGTCGATGAAGTTTTTCGTGAAAGCTTAAAATTCAATAAGCATTATAAATTTTCAATTTTTTGAAGTGTTAGGTCTCAACGAAACTAAGTTTCACTGTCTCTTTCGCTAAGCAAATCTATAGATTCGCCAACACATATGCTAAGATCTGAGTAACATGATTTCAAAAGTTATGCCGAGCGAAACTACAGTTTTGCTTCCAACGAAACTAGGGTATTTATATAGAACAGTGTGAGATTAATTTCTCACTTTCGTGTTTTGACAAAACTAAGCCCTAGTTTCTGAGCCGTTCATTCAATACCTTTTAGTGTTGATTTCCGGTACGATTCTGTGTCACTAAGTCTCTGGTGGGAGTTTTGAACTCATTCAACCACTTTAATCGTGCTTTTTAGCGATGCATTTGTGTTTCGGTTTGATTCGCTGGTTCGGAGTTTCACTAATTTGATCAGCGAAACTGGGAGTGTAAATAGCGAAACTAAACAAAAGTTTAATGTTCCGAGCGAAACTGTCTAGTTATGCTGTCCACGCGTACTTGACAGTTTCGCCAGGACAGTTTTAGACACATGATTTTGTGTTTGAGTCATAGCGAATCTATACTTTCGCTCTAGCGAGACTACAGTTTCGCTCTAGCGAGACTACAGTTTCGCTCTAGCGAGACTACAGTTTCGTCAGTAGCGAAACTGTTAAACTTTTTGAATTTTTTTATATTTTGTTTCATTTCATTGTTAATTCATATATCAATGCTGTAACTAACCCTCTTTTGTTTATTTTATTATATAGATTGCAAACTTGAAGTTTGATGAGAGAACAAACATTGTAGCATTACTGGATGACAGCAACCCGAAGGCCGTTGGATTTAGAGATTGCATCATGTGGCTAAAGCAGTCCCCAATTAGTTATGATATATCTCACATGCCCACTATCTATGATCTTCATGTAAGAGACTTTTGGAGAACTACAGAGTATGACCTTGGGTCGAATCCACATCGGATTACTGATAGAGTCCTTGGTCACGAATTTGTTGTTACTGTTGAGACTGTGGCCAGAGCATTGAAGCTGGAGGAAGATTATGGGGATGAGGTGGTGCTGTCTAATACAGAAGTGTTAAATGCATTTAGAAGCATCGGGTATGAGGGACCTTCTTTTGGCTCAAAGAAACAAATCAAGAAGTCCCACCTATCTAACAAATGGAGATACATTGCACACGTATTCATTATGTGCCTAGACCATAGGAAAAGAGGGTCAAATGGTGTAGATAAGCACTAGGCAAGGGCTATGATTGTATTTTGCAGGGGATAGAAGGCCAACATTGCTAAGTTGATCTTTGATTGCATGACTAAAAATATAATAGCTTTGAAGAAAGATAAGTGGTTGCTATATCCAAGATTTGTGCAGATGTTGATTAACGATTTAAAGCTAGATCTGCCTAGACATGGAGAAATTAAGAGACTGGTACAAATGAATACTAGAATATTTGCAGACTGCTCAGCTGTGAGACATGACTTCAGTGGGAAGATAACATATCTTTGGGAAAATATGTACTCTGCTAAGAGATGGAATTACATCAAGAGGTTGATTGGAAAATAAAAATGCAGAAGAAAATCAAGAAAAGCAAGCTGAGGCCATAAAAAAGAGAAAGAGATATGCTAAATGTAATGAGTATAATCTAGAAGATGAAATTGATGAGGTTGAAGAGGAAATAAGGGTCTTGAGGGAGAAACGGACAAAGAAGAAGGCAGATCAGGGAGAACTAGCTCATGTCACTGAAAGGAGAACTAAGCATAAGCAACAAGGTTTTGAAGAAAGGAGGGATCCTAGATTCGAGCTAGACCAAGATGTCATTCGAAGTCTAAATACATTGTTGGCCAATGAATTGAGGATGATCAAGACAAAGTTGGTGAATCAAGAACTGAGAGAGAAGGAGAAAGATAAGGAAATGGAGAGCACGAAGAGATTGATGTTAGACCAACAAGATTTAATCAAGAGACTACTCAAGGAAGTGAATGAGCTGAAAGCTAATGCTGGCCTGCCCAATCAGTTAAGTCAAACTAAGTTAGATGATCTTAATGATACATCTAAGTATTCCTCTCTAAAAGTGGGGAGTTCAACTAGGGTCGGAGAAGGCACAAGTGGAGCTAGAGTTGATGCAAGTGGTGTTGATGTTGGTAGAGTTGGTGCTAGTGGGAGTGGTGCTGGTGGTTTTGGTGTGGGTGGCTTAGATACTGAAGCAAATGTAAAAAAGAAAGTGGTATGAAAGGAGTTGTAGGAGATGAGGCTGAGGTTGTAGAAGTAGGGTTTGTAGACATGGTGTTTGATATAAATACTAATTTGACTGGTGATGAAGTATTTAGAGAAGAAGCAGATGGAGCAGGTAAGAAAGGAGCTGAGCTGAATCTGATAGATGAAGAAGAGGAGTATGAGGAGCAATTGGTGGATTACGACTCTAAGCCCGAATACTATGAAGTAGACGAGCGACCACTGACATATGTGGCTCAGAGAAGTTCAACTGAAGGAGATGTAATAGAGATGGACAAGGAGGATTGGTTCGTGAAAGAGAAGGAACTAGAATAGCTGACTCCTCTATTTCAAAATATTCAAGAACAGAGCCAAAAGGAATCAGATAAGAAGATAATCAGCTGGAAATACAATAGTGAGCTGAAGGTTTTTATAATCAAGAGAAGAGGAGGTGGAATCTCATACTTACATAAAAGGAAGGCATTCAAGACCTTGCCAAGAAGGGATTTAAGAAGATTGGCTGAGATTCCACTGCTAGATTCAAACTTAAGTGAAAGAGCTACGATGCTGGAGCAAGAGATTAAGAGGGGGCGGAATGATAATTTTGAGTCATTCGGGTATATGAAGACTAAAAGGAGAAGATCGAATAAGGACAAGGATTGGGTGACTGGAAAAGGCAAAATTATGTTGAAGCTGAAACCAGCAAAGACTATGAATAGAGTGAGAGTACCCAATCCACAACCCCCAAGATTGAAAACGTTTGAAAAGTGGTTTTATGATAATAACATGGGAGAAGCATTGATTAGAGTAAAGGATGGAGAGAAAATTAAACTATTTGATCCTATGGAAGTATTCTCTTTTTGTGATGAGGATTTGGTGGTTTTCTATGAAAACCACATAAAAGCTGGGGCAGGAGCTGAAACAAGGACTGAAGCAAGCCTCTTTATGATGGTTGCAAACAAGGCTCGAGGAGTTAGGGCTGAAGTCAGGGGGCTAGCAGAGAAAGTACTTAAAGTTGCTGAACTAAGAATGGAAGTGCAGGATTTAACAAAGCAATTTGAAAAGGCCAGTGCATAGGAAGAGGAAGAGAGTATAGCTGGAGCTGAACAGGAAACATCAGATAAAGCTACTGAGGAGGTTGGAGCTGAATGAGACGATCAAGTGGGTATGGTCCAACCTAGGGGGAGTATTGATGATCTAGAATAGGTTGGACTCACCATTGTTGTTTATGTTTATTTTGTTTATCTATGTAATAGGATGAATGTTAGTTTATTTCGTTTGTATTTTGTATTTTGTAGTTTTAGTAACCAACGAAACAACGAACGAAACTAAGTTTCCCTCGTAGTCAGCTGATCTGGTTCACCCGGCGAAACTGTGTTTCATCGCCGGGTGAAACTAGATGCTAGTCTAGACAATTTTGCTGGTCAACAAAACTATCAGCTAAACTAGGTCTGCTTATATATTGAAAGTTTCATTCATTGTAAGCAAGTTTTACAAAACCCTAGTAGTGAAATATTATTATTGCAATTCTGTGTTTTCGACTGGAAGCTTACTTTTAATTATAATTGAGCCTTTGTTTCATATTCATTATGTGAGTTTAGAGATTATTGGATATATTTGAAACTTGTTCACTATGTTATTGAAAGAGTTGTGTTGATTCAGTGGGATTTCTATGTTTTATGAATCATTTGCACTGATTATCGATCAAATAGACCAACAAGTATGTCATCCGCATTGACTAATGTGGCATAAAAAATAATTAGCAGCATTTGATTTTGCTTATCCGCATTACTAAATGCGGATGAACAAATACTCAGCCATATTTTTTATTGCTCATCCGCATTGACTAATATGGACAGCCGATACTTGGATTTTTCTTCACCCGTATTACTTCTTTGACTTGTGCAGATTCTTCCAACTAGAAAAACCTTTAACCACCTCTTGAATTGGCATGTATGATCCTTTCAGGGTCCAAAAATATTGAACATGAGTTACAGGAAAGAATAGAGCTATTCCCACAGAAGGTTGAAGATGAACTCATAGAACTGCATGCTTGCAGAGCTCGAGAATCTTAAGTTAAGAAGAATATCATTGCTTTAATCAAAGGTGCAAAAGATTCTATAGCTACAAGAAAAGGAATCAACCTTGTTGGGGAATCTAGCAAGACAAAACCAACACCTCCATTAAAACCAAAGGCCAAGGTCATTAAGAAAGTGCCATAAAAGTCATCCAGGCCAACTGTCGAAGGCACTTTTCAAAGAACAACCACTCATCAAGCTCTGGTGTCTACAACTATTGAACATACTCCAATGGCCTCTTCTCAGAAATAGAGAAGAAAGATCATGAAAGAAGTTTCCTAGCAGCTCAACTTGAGTTGAAAGGATTCAACTTTTATAAGGTCATGGAATGGAGCCTTGATGAGAAGAGAACAAAGCTGATAGCTGCAACTCATGCTAAAATGAAGGAATTAACAGAGCTTGCAAGAAAGAAGAGAGCTGAGTCGGAGAGAAAGCAAGCTAAAAAGGCCAGTCAGGAGACCACAAACAAGCAACAAATGAAGATGTTCCTCAATTACTATGGTTTTTCTAGTAGACAAGTAGGGCTAACGAGTATGTCTACTCTTGATCTGAGTATCAAAGAAATAAAAAAGAGAGTTGTAGCTAGTGACCTTCCAAAATATGAAACAGCTAAGGAATATGGAAATACAACAAAAGAGAACCAAGAAATCAGTTTAGAAGTCAACCCATCCGCCAACAGAGCGTCCAACATTTCTTGACTCTAACTACACTACCTCTGATGACAATCAACCAATCTTATCAGTCCTTGCCAAAAAGAAGATTATGTTAAAAAGAGTTATAAAGGGAACAATGATTGACCCAGAAGTGGAGGAGAAAATACTTAAAGTAACCAAGGTTTTGGGTGCCGGGTATATGTCTCAAATGAAAAAGTTTGCAGTCAAGAGTGCAAATGAAGATATTATGTACTATGACCATGAAAATGAAGTACTAGATCTGCCTCTTGACATCTTAAAGCAAATTGTTGAGTGCCTCAGCATCTTTGGATGTAGAAATGAGAAGTCTAAGATGCTACTTTAAAAGGTACTATCCTTAGTCAAAGCTGAGGTTGGTGAGGAAATCCTTGAAACTCCACTATCAGCATATGATCTAATAGTGGAGTGAGAATATGATCTAAAGAAAGATACATACTTCATCATAAGATCAACAGCAGGAAGAGTAGCCTACTTAAGAAATCAACTAATTTGCTTTAAGAAATTTGAATACCTTACCTAACCAGGCTAAGGCTAAGGAATACAAGCAATGACTCCAAGGCAAAGGAAGTAGAAAAGGTGCTGATGAGATTCTACAAGTCTCATCTAGAAAGGTCATGGCAGGCTTCAAAAAAAAAAAAGAAAAATGAAAGAGTCTGAAACTGCTGAATTCACACTATCTGCCGACCCTGCACCTAGCACTCAACAACAATCATCTCCTCCCACCATCCAAACTGCTTAAACCATTGAAAAGGTTTGTCCAACAGTCCAACGAGCTTCTAAAGCAGCTAAATCTCCAACCCAAAGCTAGTTTGATGATTTAGCAGATGAAGTGATCATCACCACTGCTACTGAAAGAGTAAAACAAGGCTTAGACAATCCAGAGCAAGAAGAACTCTTAGAATCTAAGAAAGAGGAAGACTTAGAAGGTGATGATACAACCATTACCAAATGGGGGTATAACTTAAAAGATGAGAGATTCTTTATTAAAAGAAAGAATAAGTCTAAGTCTTTCTTTCTGACAAAGCTGGTAGTTTTGAACCTCAACCTTAAACAGTTCAAGAAGATATTTACTTTGATCTCAGAGTATGAAGGCATGCTAGATAAGTACAAATCTATGGCCTCCATTCTGAAGATAAAGTTTAAAAACAAGGTTGAAGAAGAACAATGTAAAGACAACGAAGAAGATGTTCTGTATGTGACTCCTTTAAGCATTCATGACCCAATCACACACTAGAGTTATAATTACTCAACTAACACCTTTTGTTTGACCTTTGCTGGTGCTGGTAAAACTGAAGTCAAGGAGTATGATCTTTTTGGACTATCTAGGCACAACATGAAGGATTTGATCAATCTACCTTTTGAAAACCCCTTAAGAGATAGAAGAGGATACATGTATGAACTACTGCTAATTAGGATGCTAGAAGGATGAAGATAGAGTTTTGGTAGCATCATTCTAGGGGGAGTTTGTTGTCTATGAAAAGGATGTAACTACCAAAAACTTAGGGATTCAGCACATGGCTCTCAATTAACGAATGATGCCAAGTGCTAAACCACTACCGTTCAGCACATGCCAAGTGCTGAATGAATACTGATCAACACTAAAAGTGATGAAGTGCTAATTGACTACATATCAGCACTCAAATGGATGCCCTACTGATCAATCACAGCATTAGATAAGACTATCTGTACCGACGGCTGCAGTGTTCTGCCTATTATAGGCAACATAGTACTGAAGCTACCTAACTCTGATGCGAATTTTTGTCCAGTTGTATAGTCTAAACATAGAATAGTTTATTCTAATTGTTTAGATTTCATAGTCTAAAACCTCATACTTGTATAGTTGAGATATAAGTTTGTTAAGCCACTTGTTTTATCTGCCGATTGTATCATTTGTACTCAAAAGATTTATCAAGTGCATACTTTGAAAGTAAATCTTGTGTTTATATTTACTCAAAGTATATTTGTGTTTGTTAGTAAGTAGTTAACTTATATTCTACATTTTTAACAACTGATCAATAGAAAACTCTTGTTCAAACCTTAACACCGATCTAACACACTTCCTCTGTCTTCATCAACAACTCTAATTGCAGGACCGTTAAAAAGATGGTCAATACAATCAGTCTCACATTGAGGAGAGTTTTAGAACACTTAACAAATCAAATGGGGAACCGAGTTTATGTAAATGATACTAAGAACACAAGTAAACAATGAGACAGAACTAAGAACAAGAACAGAGTAATATGGTTTTCAAGGATGCTGTATATTGCTCTCAAGTTCTATTACAAGTATTACAAAGCTTAAAAAGAAATACAAGGACCTGAGATACTTTATACTACATCCTACAGCCGTCCATACTATGATAGCCAGCTGGAAACTTGACTAGTGACTATGACATGCCATAGCTCACATCCTTTTATATTATAAAAAGGATAATAGGGATGAAGTAGGATGTTATAGACCCAAGACCATAATCTACAGTTTATAAAAGCATGGACCTTTTCACCAACTTGTATAAGTTGGTGAGTCTTCAGAGTTGCAGCGGAAAGTAAGTCGGCTTTATGAAAAAGTAGATCAGAGAAAGCATGTCCTCTCTGTCTTTGGAAGAAATTAGTCTTTACTTAATTTGGCTTTGGAAGACTTTGTCTTTGAAGCTTTGGAAGACTTCATCTTGGCTTCGTAGGATTTGGACTTTGGCTTCGAAAGATTTTACACTTAGAATAATTTTTGTGATGAGTGTAAAACTTCTGAAGCAACTTGTAGCTTGTACATCAGTGCATACATGCAGGAAGCTCCTTGGTTGTTTTGGCTTTTTTGGTTGCATCAGCCTTCTAATATAACCTTACAAACTCCCCTATGCTGATGCTACCAAAACAGAGAAGTTATTCACATGTTGACAGTCCTCATTGAGATCAAGACCATACCTTTCTGCATCATCTAGTCAGGATACCTCAGACTCTCATAATATCTTCTCATGTCATGGAGATCATGTAGAGGAAGATCAAGCATGTCTTGCCAGAAATAGACATCTTGACCTCTTTGATCTCTGATGACATACCACCTGCTTGGATTAGTAGCAAAAGTCAAGGACAAGATGGGTCTTCCAGTTGCAAAGGGCTTTACTTGAGTTGGATTTGGTTGAGTAGCCTCTTCTTGCACTATCTCATGATGCTCTAACTTATCCTGAGGTGTAGAGGTGGATGCCTTGGTCTTCTTCTTTGAAACACTCTTCATGGCCATCCTTTTCCTCTTCTTTGAAGTCTTTAACTGAGAGGACTAGTCTTCAACACAAGGTTGTTCTACTATGTCTCTCTCAGTTGAGTTCTCATCTCTCACAAGTTTAGAAGGAGAGTGAAGTGGACCCTGCTGTGGATCAGAAGATGAAGTTGGCTGAGATGCAGCTCTAGGTCTAAGATGTGTTGTCTTAGGGGGTACAACCTTTACCTCAACTTCAGGTTGAGCTGGACTTGGCGGAGAATGCAAGTCAACAAGCTCTCCCTTCTTAAACTTCTGCTTAATCACCCTGATGTGCTCATCCATAATGGATAGAGACATTAGAGCAAGCCTCCTTTTTGAGAGTCCATACAGCTTCAAGAAGCTCATCACCCTTTGTCAGTCAGAAGACTTCTTTTGGCTCTTGTGGATGATGGCTCTTGACTTTGCAACTTCTTCCCTTAGTTTTCTCTTAGCAACCTTTTGTTCCTTGATGACTTGTTGCTCTAGCTGCTTGAGATACTCAAATTCAACATACTCATATTATAAGGGAAGAAGTACAGATGCCTGATAGAGTCCTGTGGCACTCAGGTAGTTGATCATGTTCAGTCTATCATGTTCCTTATCAACCTGAGGTTGTGTAGTTGCCATAGCCTCTTTCTTAGGACTTTCCTGAACTAGGGAGAGGATAGGAGCATACTTGTAGAGCCTTTTCTGTCTCCTTTCTTCCTTGATTTTGAGGAGCAATGTTGCATCCTTTGCCTCCTTCCTCTCATTGGACAATTACTTATCAGCCAGTTCATTCAGTTCATCTAAGGGGAAAGAGAGTAGTTAATCCATATTATAGTTTCTGGTCCCCAAGTAGTTTATCCTGGCTGCCCTCAACTCATCACTTATGTGTTTGTCCTGGGGGCAGCCTTGATAGCAGCTTCCATGAAGCCTGGAGACCCTCTTGAACTCTCTCTCCTTAGCTTTCTCTTCCTCTCTCTCTCTCCTCCTCCTCGATCTCCTCAGAGGTCATCTTCCTCTTCCTTTTGTCTTGCACATGCCTTAGTGACTCAGGGTGGAGAGAGCTTTGGCCTTCATTACTTAGTTTAGCAATCAAGCTCTGGCCAGAGAGAGGTTGTGAAGCACCTTCTCCAGCTGGTGCCTCATTGAGGGTAATGGGTGCTGAAGGAGTTCCCGTCTCAAGGTTCACAGGTTCAACTTCTGGGCCTTCAGTCAAGGCCTCCCCTTCGAAGCTAATCTTAGGGTCCACCTCAACATCCAGTTGACCAAAAATCTCACCTACTAGACTCTGTCTATATAGTCTTGACCTCAGCTTGAATTCTTCTAGCACCCTTTCTTGAATCCTATTTGCTAATCTTGCAGCTTGTATGTTTTGACTTGGAATGACAAGTGGAAGATCAATCAGATGGATGCTCTCATAGAAGCTCAGGTTGAAAAAGTTGAAAAGTTCCTGTTGACACTGTGATCTAGAGATGACAAGAGCTCTTCTATCAGTGTCATACCTCCATCTTATGATTGGATTCTTAGAGTGATGAGATGGGGTAGGCATAGCTCTGGCAATACCCTCCTTAAACAAACTTTGTATGAGTGAGTCCACATCCATGTAGACTTGGGCAAGTGAGTCCATATTCATGTAGACTTGAGGAGGTTGCTGAGTATGGACCATTGCAAGTGATGGTGGTGAATCCTCAAAGTCCATACTTTGTGAAGAACTCCCAGGTTCTATGATTGTTTGGATTTTCTCCCCCTTTTTGGTGGCATCACCTTCTTAAGTGAGCTTCGGGTTGGGTCTGTCACATCCATAGGTTCTTGTGGACCTGGTTGAGTTCTCCTGAGTGGTCTCTCAACTAACTTGCCCTTGAGATTGATGATCGATGTCGTTTGGTCGGTCAAAAATAAGTAATAATGTGTGCCTATTACCCTTAATAGTAAAGGGAAGTAGGGTGTCGAATCACAGGGAATTTGTGGTTAATATTTAAGTCAACTAGGTTGATTACTGAATTAAAATTAATAGAATGACAAATTGCATAAATGTAAACTCAAAAGATTGATTTATTGATTGACTTAAAAACAAGTAATGTAATATGAAAGATGAATTAACAATTAATTAAAAAGGGTAGTCATTCTCGGGATTCAGATTCAAAGACAATATTAGTTCTATTCGATTACGATGAAGACAAGTGATTTCTATATAATGATCATATACTTGTTAAACAATTACAAGAGACTAATTTTTATGAGTAGACAGTGACAATACTGAAAACTGAACCAATCAATTAGAATTGCAAACATTCAACAACTTTAAATCACTGACTTCAATTTAGAATATCAAATAGAAAAACAACTCAATTAAACAAAACAAATAATTGTCTTACAAGAATCTTTCACCGGGAACAACTACTAAACGAATTAGCCGCTCATGGTTATGTATTGATCTTCAAATCTCATGTAGAAAGGCATGATTCGTGATGGATTGATGAACTGGAAGCTTGGAATGATGGAAAATAAAGTGGAAAATCGTCCTTGTTCATCCTTGGAGGCTAGAGGCCAGTCCCCTTTTGAAACCCTAATGTTAGGGTTTAAATAGGTTTTGAAATTTGAAACAACCCTCAAAATATCACGTTAGACCGTAACTTACGACCTATAGGTTGTAGGTTACAGCCTACCATCAACCAAACGGCCAAACCTTCTGTCTTACGGGGTTCACAGACGGTCTTGGCACAAGGCCGTAAGTTACGGCCTTAGGTCGTAGCTTACGGCCTCCCTGCAAGTTGCACAGTTTTCTTTATTTTTAGCACCTTTCAACCCGTAGTCTTGGTATCCTTTGTAACCTACAATTCAAATACGCAACAAAGTAATATTGTTTGACATATAAAATATATTAAAAGTGCAATATTATCTATAATAAGTGCATGCATATTAACCAATCATCACATCCCCACACTTGACATTTGCTTGTCCTAAAGCAAACTTGCTTGTAACACTAAACCTTCTTTAGACAAAAACAATCCCCATTTCTTCACAAGTGCTAGCTAAGGTTCAAAGTCTTACCCGGTTCAATCATAAAATCAAAAGCACTACAATTTTTCTCAGACCATGAATTAAGAATCATCTACCCGGGCCTAATAAGCTTAAGTGTTTTCCCAATGCATGCAATACACCCCTCACAAGTGTCACTCCTCTCGGTTTAATTTCTGGACTAGTGAAAGATGCACTAGTATATTTCTGTAGTACTCTCAGACCAAGAATAGAAACACAATTACCATAAGCTTGTCTAACAATCATAACTCCACCACTTAACACAAGTAAATATACAAATCATAAGGACTTTACAAGGGTTGTACATTAGGCTAGGGTTAGGGTGCGGAAAAGGAATTTAAAAGTGGCTAAAATGGTAATGGAATCCAATTAGATGTGCTATAACAACTACTAATAACTACTCACAATTCGGGTAAAGTTGATCCGTTATTCTTCTGACTCAACAATACTTAACTAACAAAACTTGGGCACTATGTTCACCCATACTCATAAAATTTTCTTTTCTTTTCATTTTTCTTTTTTTTCAATTTTTTCTACACATAAAAATAATGCAAACAACTAACACACTTAGCAATATCTAAAGGATTCCACTACATGGGTAATAAGAAACACTAGGTTTAAAAGGCTCACAGGGTTAACATATATGGGTTGACAAAACGAAAGGTTGGGGCTCTGCAGGGTTTCTAAAGGAATATTGTTGGGTAGGAAATAAACACAGAAAAAGGCTAACAAAAACAATGGGTTAATCCTAATGCCTTACTCATCTTTGTGAAATAACTTAGTTTGTGGTCTCGAAATGTATCTATTAGGCAAGTTCTAGAATCATGAATTTATCTGGTAATTCACACAAAAGAAAATTGAGCAATCATTCCTAATAATATTCTAATGCTCATATAAAAAGGCTCAAACATCTCACCAAAAATTGTGTGGAATAAGGTTGCCGATATGAGGCATGCATAAAATCCAACCCGCCAGCTTATTACCCCCGGTTAGACACTTCTAATAATTCATAATCTTTTATTATCCTTTTTTTTGAACCAACCATGACTAAGGACCACTACTTATGCACAGGTTACTTAATAGGTCTTGATTTACATTGACGAATTCTAGTTTTCATGCACAATTGAGATTCGCCCAAAAACAAATTAAAATTTTCAATTTCATCAAATTTTTTTAATTACCCCATCCTCACACTTAAAGTAGACATTGCCCTCAATGTCTAAAAACCAACTTTTTTTTATAGCTACGGGAATGGCACATCAAACTACATCATCACCATAACAAGTTACAACCATTACATTGACATTGTTACCCAAGTAAGACTAAGCAGACAGATCAAAAACAAGAAAAATAAAACAAAACAAACACACCATACTAACTAAAGTCATGAACAAAATTTAGAAATAGATGCACCTGTAATTGCATTCACCAAGTGACAAGATCCTAGACTTGCCCAAATACCTCTCCAAAGCTAGCATCAATTACCTGCAAGATTTCTAAAAGTGTGTAGAAGCAAGCTTCTCACGTTGTGTCAAAATTAACACTTCAAAATCATGCTATTCCAATTTCCTTTGGCTAACTATTTCCACAAAAAAAAGTGTATATCATACTCCACTTTCCGTTCATGACTTCAAAACAAAATTAAACCTAACTCACTTTCGTAGGAATCACGGTTGCATTTAGTATATGCAACAAGCCTTTTAAACCCCTCGGTAGACCCGAGTGGATGAGTGAAGTCTCGTGAGGGTTTCTAGGGAACACACCCACAAAGTTCTTGTAACTAAAGAAACCTTGTTTTCACCCCAACCCCTCTTTAGAAACAAAGTCGTCCCCGACTTTAACTTCAACGTACCTGAGCGGGTAAACATCCCCACACTTACGTTTGACTGCGGGTTTCCTGCAAAACTTGTTAAACCACACTAAAACCAAACAAAACACATGAAAATCTAATCGAATAAAACAATATACAAACACAAAAGAAAAGACACACCACAGGTTGCCTCCCGAAAGCGCTAAATTTATAGTCTTCAGCCAGACTTTATACCTGGGTTTCAGTTGCTAGTTTCATTATCTGAGATGCTTATAGCAAAGCTCTCGGATTGCTTTAACTGTCCATTGATGTCATTAACATCCAAATATGGCTTCAAGCATTGTCCATTGACAACTTGTCTCAAATGATCATCCAAATCTTCGATTTCCACTTCACCATATTTACCTATTCTCTTAACCAGATGCGGGCCCGTCCACTTGCTCATAAGCTTACCAGGAAATAGCTTAAGTCTGGAATCGTATAACCACACCCTATGGTTCACATCAAACTTCTGTAACTTGATCTTTGCATCGTGCACAGCTTTTGTCTTTGCTTTGTAAGCAACAGCTGTCTCATAAGCATAATCTCTGAGTTCCTCAACCTCAGTCAATGTTAACTTCCTCAAATTACCTGCAGTATCATAATCCATGTTAACTTCTTTAATAGCCCATAAAGCCCTATGAACTAACTCAACAGGTAAATGACATCCTTTCCCATATACCAATCGATAAGGTGTAGTGCCAATGGGTGTTTTGTAGGCCATACGATATGCTCATAAAGCATCATCCAAATGAATGGCCCAATCCTTTTGGTTGGGTCATATGGTCTTTTGCAAAATCTCTTTAATTTGCTTATTTGACACTTCGACTTGCCCATTGGTTTGTGGGTGATATGGTGTTGCAATCCTATGATCCACACCATATCGTTTGAGTAGTTTGCCAAATTTAAAGTTTCTGAAATGTAACCCCCATCACTTATGATCACACGGGGAATTCCAAAACATGTAAGAATGTTTGATTGAACAAATTTGCAAACTACTACATGATCATTGGTTTTGGTGGCGATTGCTTCGATCCATTGAGACACATAATCCACCGCCACCAAAATGTAGAAATTGCCATAAGAGTTCGGGAATGGGCCCATGAAATCGATTCCCCAAACATCAAAGATGTCTACAACTAGAATTGGTTGCATGGGCATCTCATTCCTTCTAGAAATGCTACCCATATTTTGACAATTTGTACAATGCCTAGCAAACTCTAATGCATCTTTAAAAACTGTTGGCCAATAAAGCCTACTAGCTAGCACTTTTTGTGCTGTTTTGTGTCCGCTGAAATGGCCCCCGCATGCGGATGTATGCAAATGTCTCAGTACACTTTGAAACTCTTCATCGGGTACACATTTACGAATCACTTGATCAACTCCAATCTTGAATAGGCCTGGCTCCTCCCAGATGTACTCTCTTACTAGATGCTCAAACTTCTGCTTCTTGCTCTTAGACCACGTCTCCAGAATCTCACCTGTAACCAAAAAATTAGCAAAGTTAGCATACCATGGTCCTGTAGAAACAGACATTAGAAATTCATTAGGGAATTTCTCATTGATCTCCTCGTCATCAGAAGCATCGTTCTCATGAACAACCCGTGAAAAATGATCAGCCACAACATTTTCACTACCCTTTTTGTCATGGATTTCCAAATCAAACTCTTGTAATAGAAGGATCCACCAAATTAGGCGAGGCTTGGCATCCTTCTTCGCCATGAGGTATTTGAACGCACTGTGATCAGAGTAAACAATTACTTTACTACCCCATATGTAAGATCTAAATTTATCCAAAGCATATACTACTTCAAGTAACTCTTTTTCTGTTGTTGTGTAATTTAACTAAGCATCAGATAAAGTTTTGCTTGGATAGTATATGGCAACGGGTTTCTTATCCACCCGTTGACCCAAAACAGCCCCGATAGCAAAATCACTTACATCACACATAATTTCAAATGGAATTGTCCAATCCGGTGATTGCAATATGAGGGCTTATACTAATTGTTCTTTAAGCAATTTAAAAGATTTCAAACATTCTTCATTAAAATCAAATGGTACATCTTTCAAAAGTAGGTTACATAAAGGTTTTGTGATGACACTAAATCCCTTAATAAACCTACGATAAAACCCGCATGACCCAAAAACGACCGAACCCCCTTAACATTGGTTGGAGGTGGCAATGTAGATATAACTTGTATCTTTGCCCTATCCACCTCCATTCCTTTTTCAGACACAACATGACCCAAAACAATACCCTCCTTTACCATGAAATGACTCTTTTCCCAACTCAAGACCAAATTCGTTTCAACACATCTTTTAAGCACTTTAGACAATTCATTTAAACATGACTCAAAAGACGGGCCAAAAACTGAAAAATCATCCATAAAGATCTCTAGGGAATCCCCAACCATATCGGAAAAGATACTCATCATGCACCTTTGAAAGCTGGCTGGGCATTACACAACCCGAATGGCATTCGCCTGAATGCAAATGTACCATAGGGGCATGTGAATGTGGTCTTTTCTTGGTGGTCAGGATGTATAGCTATTTGGTTATAACCTAAATATCCATCTAAGAAACAACAAAATTTCTGACCTGATAACTTCTTAATGATTTGGTCAATAAAAGGCAAAGGAAAATGATCCTTTGAGGTGGTTGCATTCAATTTCCTGTAATCAATACAAACACGCCACCCGGTTATAGGCCGGGTGGCTAATTGCTCACCTTGTTCACTCTTAATTACCTGAATGCCAGCTTTCTTGGGTACTGTTTGGGTTGGACTCACCCAAGCACTGTCTGAAATGGGATAGATGATCCCTGCATCCAACCACTTGATCACCTCTTTCTTAACTACTTCACGCATGTTAGGATTCAATCTTCTTTGAGCATCTCTTATGGGTTTAGCATCCTCGTCAGTGATAATCTTGTGCATTACAATAGATGGGCTTATACCTTTCAGATCCACTATTGTCCAACCAATGGCTACCTTGTGATCTTTTAACACCTCCAACAATGCTTCCTTTTGCTTTTCATCCAGATCTGCTGCAATAATAACAGGGAGAGTTTGGTCCTCACCCAGAAATGCATATTTCAAGTGCTTTGGCAGATCCTTCAATTCAAACTTCGGTGGACTAACTAATGATGGCTTCAACCCAGATGAAATTTCCTCAGGTAAGTTCTCCACATGATGTGTCCATGGAGGCCTACCTTCTTTAAATGCCATCACTTCTACACTCTTCAATTCTTCCATCAGCTCTTGTTCCTGCTCAAACCTGTCACAAACAAAACACATCTCTGTGGTGTCATCCCCACAGTGAGGGATGCACCTGTCAACAACGTCTGCCATGAACCATTCATCATCAACCATAGAGTTAGATCCATTTGTAATAACATTTAATCTGATCTTTCTATTACCAAATGTCATATCAACAGTACCACTGCCAAAATCAATCAAAGCATGTGCAGTGGCTAAGAAAGGTCGACCTAAAATCATATTTGGTTGTTTTGTTTTATCAGCAGACACATAATCCAATACTAGAAAATCAACAGGATAATAAAACTCCTCAACCTCGACAATTACATCTCGCACGATCCCTCTCGGGAGTTTAAGGGTCAAATCAGCTAACACTACAGTAGTGTCACCTTGACTCAGTGGACCAAAATCATATTGATCGTACAAACTCCCGGGAAGGATGCTTACACTAGCTCCAAGATCCAATAACGCCCTTGACATTTTAAAATCACCAACTTGGATAGATTTAAAGGTGTTCCTAGATCTTGTAGTTTAGGTGGAAGGACCCAGTCAAAACGGCACTAACTGGTTCGGTTAGATCAAGTTTCTTAGGAAACTTATGGCGCCGTTTCTGGGTGCACAAATCCTTCAGATATTTAGCATAGGCGGGAACCTGTTTAATTGCATCAATTAAGGGTAAATTAATTTTTACTTGTTTAAACACTTCCCACATTTCCTCTTATTGTGGGCCCCTTTTTCTTTTAGAAGTGACTTTCTTTTGGCTTTCCAAAGCTTTAGGAAAAGGAGCAGTCTCCTTTTCCTTAGCTTTAGGAGCTTCTATGTTAGTGCTCGGTTTTGATGTTTCTTGAAAAGTCACTTTTTTTGTTGATTTCACTTTTATTACCAGTTCCCCCTCACTATCATTTTCACCATCAGGGCCAAAATCTACCACTTCCCCCTCCGTATAGGTTTTAAGTGATGGTGAATTAACCTTATTATCATATACTTTACCAGAACGAAGTATACTTACCTGACCAACTGGATTCTGCTTTGTAGTCTTTGTTCCCAAATACTGGAGAGCTGGGTTGACCTTTGTATCGCTTGGCAGCATCCCACTACTCTTCTTGTTTTCATGTAACTCGGTTGCCATTTGTTCCATTTGAGTTGTTACTGATTGGATGGCCTTGTCATAGAGCTCTATCTTTTGCTCCATCCTTTTAAGAATCTCTAGGACCTCATTGATTCCAACTGCATTGGAAGTTCCTTGACTACTTGGTGGAGGATAGGACCGTTGGTAACCTCCTTGACCATTCTGAGAACGGGGTTGATATTGTTGTCCCGTTCTTTGCCCACTTCCTTGAAAATTTGGATTAGATTGATTATTAGAACTTCCAATCCTGAGATTCGGATGATTTTTGAGGCCTCGATGGTAAGTGTTGTAGTTCATATCATAACTCCTGCTACCTCCTTGCAACTGATCCACTTCTTCATATCCAATCTCTCCATGAGGGCATTGCTTAGCTAAATGGCCTAGTTCCTCACATACAGCACATACTTCATAAACTTGACCACCACTTTGCCCTCCAGAACCGAGCTGCGCCAGTTGTTGCTCTATTTTACTCAACCTGTCATGTTCAACTGTAGCGCTAGCAACTGCTTTAACAACCGGATGTCTTGCTCTTCTACCAACTTGGGCTTGCCTCTTTGAATTGGTTGACATCCTTTCTAAATATTCCCAATCTACGGCTTCATCATTTGTAACAAATGACCCATTAGAAATAGAATTCAAATTCTGCAGGTCTTCTGATGACAGTCCTTCAAGGATGGAATTCAATAGTTCCCAGTCGTCTATACCACGATGATGACAATTCTTTATCATCATTTTGAACCTGGTATAAGCTTCATGAAACAATTCACTTGATGCTTGTGTAAAACACCTTACGTTCTTCCTTGCATCGCTAGTTCTCTTATTTATGAAGAACTCATTCAAAAACTGTTGTTGCATATCTTGCCAGGTGAATATAGATGCAGATGGTAAAGATTAAAACCATTGTTGTGCTTTATCCTCTAGTGTAAACTGAAAGAGAACCAATTTGACTTCATCTGGAGTAAATCCCTGTCCTCCAATGGTGTTACATCTTGCATCATAAGCTGCCAGATGTTGGTAAGGTTCTTAAGTTGCCACTCCATGGTACTTAGGCAAATTTTGGATTGAGTGGGATCTCACTTTGAATGATCTTCCCTGGTAAACTAGAAGAACTACTGGTGATGGACTCACTGCGAGTGTTGGTCTGAAATGGCATTCAATCCCCCTCACAAGACCTTGATTTACCCTTCTTGGTACCCCTTGTGGTGCAATCAGCTGTGGTCCCCTATTTACTGGAGGTACTCTTAGTCTAGGCCCCTGCTAATGTTAGGGTTTAAATAGGTTTTGAAATTTGAAACAACCCTCAAAATATCACGTTAGACCATAACTTACGGCCTATAGGCCATAGGTTATGGCCTACCCTCAACCAGACAGCCAAACCTTCTGTCTTACGGGGTTCACACTTGGAATCCTTTGTATCCTTCTCAAATAAAGTCTGTTAAGCTTCATTTAACCTACAATTCAAACAAGCAACAAAGTAATATTGTTTGACATATAAAATATATTAAAAGTGCAATATTATCTATAATAAATGCATGCATATTAACCAATCATCAATCGGTGATCTGAAGTTGCTGGTCTTGACCCTTCTTTGTAAGACAGTCACTTGAGATTCCAGGTGACTTATCTTTAAGACAAATATGTGCATATTTTGTCAGTTTTTGCACCTTTAGTTTCAAAATCACCACATTTCCATCAGAAGAATCAAGGGGGGATGAGAGAATAGGACCAAGGTCTTCTTCCTCATCACCAGATCTATGTTCTTGGCTGCTGGATTTCCCCTGTATCATGACAACTACAAATGAAATGTCAAGAGGCTGGGTTGTCATGGTTGAGGTCTTAATGATGCAGTCACTTGCTAAAGTGAGAGCCTCTTCCATCTGGACCTCTTGAACAGGTTCAGGGAGATTCACCTTAGTAGTAGGTGGATGATGTGGGCTAGATATGGGAGAAACATGAGTACTCAGCTCTCCTTGAGCAGGGGTGGAGAAAAGAAACTCATGATACTCAGTGAATCCCAAGTCTTCATCATCATAGAACTTAAGGTTTGGGATTGGTTGGTTTAAATCAAGAGGGTGGGGATGGTAATTGTACCCTGAATATTGTTCACTAGAGTTTTGAGACTCTGAGTGAAGGCTTAAGGCTATGGGGGTTGTGACCTTATCAGGCTAAGCCTGAGGAACCTCAACACTAATCATTGGTGAGCTGGGAGTGGTTTTCTTCTCAGGAGAAGTGGGAGCTCCAGTGTCCACTTCCTCTAGTATGGGTGATGATATAGGGGCCTGCACAAACTGAGTAGCATGTGCAGGGGTTTGTTTGGATTTTCTTTGGTAGGTGATGGTTATTTTTGGCTGTATTGGTGGTTGGGAAGTAGAAGGTGTGGGTTCAACACTAGCTGGTGCTGCTAGGTTGTCACCTTGAGCAATGAGCTCTAACATTTTTAGGATAAGGGATGTTTCTACCCCTGAGAAGCCAACAGTTGGCTTCCTCATGGTTTGGAAGATGTCGGGCTTCATCTTTCCTAATTTTAGAATATTACCTGTTCCCCTCAACTATGAGCCCAGTTCACAGTTGAGAATGTGCTGGACATATCTAGGAAACATGTAATACTCTAGGAGTCTAAGATTGCAAGTAAATTAGTATAAACAAATTGTGAATACCTGAACTTGACCCCTTGAACCATCCTATGGACTATAAAGGAAAGGTCTTCTGAAATCTGGTCCCAACCTCCATGCTTGTTGGATAAGCTATGGATAACCACATGGAGGAGGTACCTCCTGTAAGGGTTGAACCTAGAGGCTCGGGAAATAAAATTAAGATAAAAAAATATCAAGTCATGAGACAAGTCCAAGTTACTGCGCGAAAACTTGACTCTCGCGCGGCAACATCTAGTGGCGCGAGAACTAGTGACTCGCGCGAGTTCTTCTAGTTTAGTATATATAGAAGTTTTGTAATGTAATTGTGAAGCTTTTGTTCATTTCTTGATTTCGCACTTACTGTAATCTTTACCAAATTAGAGAGCAATACTATTGAAGTTATTTACATCTTGTGTTTGAGTTGTTCCTTTAATCTTTCAACCTTAACCATAATGTCTACATTCTGCATATTTGTTACGAGATCGATCTATATCACAAGTTGATCCTTACACTTCCACTGAGTGGAGACTTTCCCCCTTTTGAAGGTCCTGACTAAGAAGTCACCTTCATAGCCCATCTGCTCAAAGGAGTGGTTAACAGCAGATTTTGGAAAGGACAAATCACCTTCTACATCATCCAGTTGAAGATAAGTGTTTATGGAGGCTGGAGTGATGAAGATTGTCCTCCCCTGCACTATGGCAGACAGTGCCTTCTCCCCATCCATGGTGACCTCTTGGCAGGTCCTCCAGAATTCCAACAACTGATCCTCATAGAGAGGAGGATCAATGGTGCGGGAGGTGAAGTAGTTTGAAAAAGAAAGTTAACGGGAAACCTCTGAGAAACCAGGATCTTTCTCAGAGTCTAATAGAGCAACCTGATTATGTTGCCTGTTAAGATGCATGGAGAAATCGGGTTGGTTTTTGCGGTCAGGGTTGACCATTTGAGGTAGCTTTACAGAGAAGGAAGATAAGAACAAAGGCGGTTTGTGGGTGAAATTAGGTTAGAGAAAAAGGAAGATGAAGAGGCTAGTGAAAAGAGGGGGGAACCGTTGAGAGAATATATATGAAATGGATTTGAGATAAAGTTAAAGCAAAAGAATAAACTTTGAAATCTGAATGTCAGTCCCACCTCTGAAAAAGTGCCCAAAAAGGTAGTTTTCTTGGAAGTTGAAAATCTTCCGAAGGTAATTTTGCTTCGGAAGTTTTAAGAAAAAGCTTCCGAAGCCAATTTGGCTTCGGAAGATATTCTTAAGATTTGTGAAAATTTTGCTTCGGAAGAAAATTACTTAGAGAATTTTCACTTCTGAGACATGTTTGGTTTCGGAAGAGATTAAGACTTAGGAGTTTTATTCTAAATAGAATAAATCTTCCAAGACTTAATTGCCTACGGAAGAAAATCATCCTTCAAATACATGTAAGTACTTAGAAGCATATTTAAGCTTCGGAAGATATCTTAGAATTTCTTCCGAAGGTAAATTTCTTATAAGTAGTTATTTGACTTGAAGACATAATTTTCTTCCGAAGACAACTTGAAATCTTCCGAAAGAAAATATCTTTGGAAACATTTTCAAAAATCTAAGGAATATCATTTTAAATATTTTCTTCCAAAATAAATTGGGCTTATGAAGGTGATAAAATAGAAAACTTAAGACACACAGGTTTTAGAAATAAAGTTAATTTAAGTTTAAGAAAATCTACTCAAAGTTAATCATCTCAATAGCTGATACAAGATATTTGAATCTCTGTTCATCAAAAGCTTTAGTGAACAGATCAACATATTATTCATTTGTGTTAACTTTGACTAGTTTGATTAATTCTTTTCAAAATTATCACCAATCAAATAATACCTGATGTTGATGTGTTTTGTCCTTGAGTGCTATACTAGATTCTTTGTAATAGAGATAGCACTGTTGTTGTCTATGTAGATGGGAGTCTCTTTGAAGTTGAATCCATAGTCCAGCATCTAATTTTGAATCCAAAGCACTTAATCACAGCAACTTGTAGCAGCAATGTATTTAGCTTTAGCAGTTGATGTAGACACACAGGATTGTTTCTTGCATTGCCATGAGACAATCCTTCCACCAAGGAATTGACATCCCCCAGATATAGACTTTGTAGTCATGTTGCAGCCACCATAGTCATTATCTGTATAGGCACACAGATTGAAGTCAGAATTCTTTGGATACCAAAGGCCAAGCTTAGGAGCACCGTTGAGATATCTAAGAATCTTCTTGACAGTAACCAGGTGTGACATCTTAGGGTTAGCTTGATATCTTGCATAGATGCATATGGCAAACATGATATTAGGCCTACTAGCTGTGAGATACATAAAAGACCTAATCATAGCCCTGTAGAGATGTTCATCCACATACTCCCCCTCAAGATCAGGTCCAAGGGAGTGGTTTCTGGCTATGGGTGTCTTAGCAACCTTACAATGAGTCATGTTGAATCTTGTAAGTATGTCTTGTACATACTTTGACTGACTTATGAAGATGCCATTATCAACTTGCTCACTTGAATTCCTAGAAATAAATTGAGTTCCCTTATGGAACTCATTTCAAATCTATTCTTCATCAGCCTCTCAAAGTCTTTGCAGAGCTTTGGATTAGTTGACCCGAAGATAATGTTATCTACATATACTTGAACCATCATTAAGTCATTCCCTGTTCCTTTGATGAAGAGAGTTCCATCTATAGTACCCCTCTTGTAGCCATGTTGATAGAGATACTGAGATAGTGTCTCATATCACTTTCTTGGAGCTTGGTGTAGCTTATAAATAGCTTTACCAACCTTGTATACATAATCAGGTTGATCTGGGTCTGCAAAACCAGGTGGTTGTTTGACATACACATCTTCATCAATCACCCCATATAGAAAAGTACACTTGACATCAAGTTGGTAGACCTTGAAATCCTTGGATGCAGTAAAAGCCAGGAATATTCTTACAGCTTCATGTCTTGCCATAGGAGCAAAAACATCTATGTAGTCAATTCCCTCTTCTTGTGTGTATTCTTGAACAACTAGTCTGGCCTTGTTCTTGATGACAAGTCCTCTATCATCCTTCTTGTTTCTAAAAACCCACTTGGTTCCTATGGTAGTCTTCCCTTGAGGAAGAGGACATAGGTTCCAAACCTTTTGTTTTTTGAATTAAAGCAGCTCCTCTTGCATTGATTCAACCTAACTTCCATCCTTTAAAGTCTCATCCACTTTCTTTGGCTCTATCTGGGACAAGAAGCAAGAGTATAGACAAATATTTTTGTCATGGGTTCATCCTCTTGTTCTCACCCCTTTACCAACATTGCTAATAATGTTTGTCGTAGGGTGTGACTTGTGGATCCTGAGTTAAAGGATCACAACAAGTTGATTGTAAAGATCTAAATTTGAGAAATTTAGATCTGGCAATGAAGTATCATCCACCATATTAGCACACTTATCAAGAGAGACTTGATCCAATGAGTGTATGACATCTTTATATTGTCTTCTATAGAGTGGTTATCAGAATTAAGAAATTCTTGATCACTATCACCACCTCCATTTCCTCCTACATTTGAAGCTCCTTCACCTGAGTTTTTAACCTCTGAGCTGGAATTTGTAGGCATCTCAGATGTATCTGCTAAATTTGTCATGTTTATGCTGATAGGATCTTCACTTGTAGGGTTAGTTACCACTGGAGCTAAAGTAATATTCTTGCTTAGTCTTCTCAGCTCAAATCTTGGGTCAGGATCTCCTATTAATAAGTTACCTGTAGATCCTGAAGCATTCTCACAAGATTTGTTAAAACAGTAGGTAACTAAACCAAGATCAAATAGCCAATCAGGACCAGAACCTTTCATACTAGGAGTGTGCTCATTGAAGGTCACATTGGCTGACTCCTCAACTACTCTAGTTCTACTCTATAAGCCATAGCTTGGGAGGAGTATCCAATAAAGTGTCCATCATCTGATTTCTTAGCAAATTTGGCTACCAGATCTTTGGTATTCAAGATGGTGCAAGGACATCCAAATGACCTGAGGAAACCAATAAATGGTCTCCTTTTGTGCCACAACTCATAAGGAGTCTTACCATGAGTCTTAACCACTAAAACTCTATTCTGCACATAGCAGGCTATGTTGACTGCCTCTGCCCAGAAGGTGATGGGCAATTTAGAGTCAGACAGCATGGTTCTTGTAGCCTCAATAAGTGTCCTGTTTCTCCTCTCAGCAACACCATTTTGCTGAGGATTCCTAAAAACACTATATTGTCTTGTAATATCTTTTTCATCATAAAATAAATCAAGGATTTGGTTCTTAAATTCTGTTCCTTGATCACATCTTATGGTCTTGACCTTGTGATTATTCTCAATTTTCAGAATGAAGTTCTTCAAGATCTCAGGAGTCTCATCCTTAGTTTTAAGAAAAAAGACCCAAGTGAATCTTGTGAAGTCATCTGTGATCACCAAACAATATGAGATCCTTCCTAAACTCATTACATTGGTAGGGCTAAAGAGATCCATATATAATAAGTGTAGGGGAGTAGTGATAGAGTTCCTTTCCTTTGGCTTGTGAGACACTTTATGTTGCTTCCCTTTCAGGCATGCAACATAATGGTCATCACTTGTAAACTCTTTCTTTGGCATTCTAGTTAGCAAATCAAACATAATTAATTTATTCATATTTTTAAAGTTTACATGACACATTTTTTTATGCCAGAGGAAAGACTCATCACTGTTTGGTTTAGATAGAAAGCAAGAAACTTCTCCTGAGGGAGATGTTTCCTACAAGTCCATCTTATACATGTTCCTTTTCTTGGGGGCTTTGAGCAGGATATGCTCTTAAGGAATGACCACCCTGGGCTTGAGAATAATGCACTCATGCTCAGTAAAGAGCATGTTGTGTCTCTGATTACAAAATTAGGGTACACTCAGTAGATTGTACCCAAGCTCTTTGACAAAGTTTACCTTTTTAATGCTGAGCTTACTATTTATGACCATGTCCCTTCCTGTAATGTAACCTCCATCATCTCCTCTAAAAGCAACTGGCCCTCCATCAATTTTCTCAAAATTTTGAAGTAGAGAACCATTGCCAGTCATGTGCCTGGAATAGCTACTATCAATGATCCATACTTTCCTCTTAGTCTTTAGTTATTCCTGCACAAGAAAGAAGTGGTTAGTTACATTTGAAAACCCAAGCCTCATTGGTCTTGGGCTTATAAATGTGATTTGAAGACAATGTTATAGTAACTGATCCTATGTTCAAGCTTTGAGGATCATTAGCTGTTGTTGATGAAGAACTTTCAGTCACTTGGTCTTTCTTCATCTTCAAACCAACTTTGAAAGATTGGACTTGACCTTTAACACCTTGGAAGTTTTGGAGACTGGACCTTCGGAAGATCTTGCTTTCACTGCAGCAGGTTTCAGTACTTCAGAAGCATTCCTTTCTTTCGAGACCAAATTTTCTTTCGAAGGCAAGTTTTCACTTGTCTTCTTTTTCACCTTGGAGCTTCCGAAGGGAAAAGATTTTCCTTCTGAAGCTAGTTTTTCTTTCTTCTTCTAAGAAGTTTTCTCTTTGATCATGTGAATAGTACTTTTAAGATTGTAGATGCAATCCTTAGCAAGATGAGAAGTACTACCACATATGATGCAATCCATTTGATTTCTTCTGAGAGTCTTTTTTTAGAGAAAGACTGAACTTGATCACTATCCACCTCCATCTTCATCTTCATAGATAATGCATCAAGCTTCTTAGGGTGAGGTTTGCTCTTGGAACTGGATGGTTCAGGCTGTGTAGCAGTGGTACACAGCTGATCAGCCTTCTTCTCTTTGCTGGAATGATTTGGGCATGAACTAGAACTCCTGGTATTAAAGTTCATAGTTGAATCTTCAACCATCACCACTTCAAATCCTGCAGAGATAAACACTTGTTTATGCTTAGAGTTGAAAGTGGCCTTGATCTCTTGAGCCTTCTTTGATTTTACCTTTACTCTCCTGATCAAGTTCTTGCTCTTAAACTTGGTCATCCCAGATTCTTTTCTCTCCTCAGGAGAATAGTGACCCTTCTTAGGATGATATTTTTCACTCTTCTTAGAATCATCCTTCACTATTTCCTCTTCATCCTCTTCATATATGGGGTCTATGAGAGGAAGCTCATCTTCACAAGTTTCACACCTTGGAGATCTTATAGACAATAGAGTGTATGGAGGAGCTATCTCAGTAGATCCTAGTCCCTGCTTATTCTGATAACAAACTTTTGCATGCAAGGATGAGGATATCATGTTCTTGATGGTCTCTTCTTCAAGAATATGTTTTTCTGCCCTGGCTTTGCTGATCACAAGCTCAGCCTGGCATTTGGTTAACTTAGTGATGAGATCTTTTATCTGAGTCCTGTAGTTGGTATGTTCATGCTTAAAAGTTGAAATAATTTTCTCTAAATCTTCTATTTTAAGTTTGTAATCATTTTCAGCACTTTTGAAATCAGCTTTTAAGATGTTTAAGGACTCAAGATCAGATCTCATCTCTAAGTTATAGGACCTATATTGTTAACTTTAGCAATACATTCAGGTGTATAAAGATGTTCCAATACCTTGGCTTCTTCATGATCTGCCATCAGTGCTAGGTTTGGAGATGCATCCTCAACCTGAAAGCTCTAGTCGAAGCCTCTTTCTTCAATAGCAACTGTAGCTTACTGCTTGAGCTTCTTATTCTGGGGAGCTCCATCAGTGTAGTTTGATCTGGTTTGTGCTTGGCCACCATTTGTCTTTGGTGCCTTGCACTCTCTAGCAAAGTGTCATATTTGGTTACAGTTGTAACACTTCACTTTGCTTTTGTCCAACCTAAACTTTCTACTAGTTGCATTACTAGGAAACTTCCTCCCTGTCCTCTTGTAAAACTTCTTGGCACTGTGAGTGAGAAGAGCCATCTGCTGGACTATTTCCATGTACTCCAGATCATCTGGATGGATACAGTCCAGGTCTTCAAGGGTAAAGAGAAAGTTGTCTATGCTTTCATTAGTAAACACAAAGGCTTGTAAAAAGCTTGTCTCTTGGAATGGGCTTCCTTGGATGTAGCTCTCTCTTGGTGTCTCTGGGAAGGTGATGAAAGGACCCTTTTATGAGTTGTCAAGATAGCAGATAAGATGATGCTGTGGTTCTCTGCAATACCTTTCAACCACATAAAGGGCTGAACTCTGCTGATTGTTGGAGTTACCAGATGGATTTTGCATGTTCATCTCCATCTGGTAGCCACTAAGGATACCATACAACTCAGTGAGAGTAAGGGTCTTGAGGTTCTCAGTCCTCTTAATAACCACACAATAGTGTGTCCATTGTCTGGGAAGAGAGGACATGAACTTCCTCACAATGTCCCTGTTCTCAAGAGTTTCTCTAATATCCATTAGAGTATCCATAATCTCAACATACCTGAAGTGTTATTGAGTCATGGTTTTACCTGTCTTGAAGGTGAAGGTCTCAAACTACTGCTTCAAGAGGTCCTTCTTGTTCTCTTTTGCTTCATTTGACCCCTCATACATCAGCTTCAGTGCATCCCATATTTGCTTGGCAGTCTTGCACTTATTGAAGCCTCTGTAGATAGAGTTTGGAAGAGCAGTTTGGAGGGCGGTCATGGCCTTCCGATCTATGTCTATCTTCTTCTAGTCTTCATCAGAATAGTCAGCCACTTCCTTTGGTATCATACCACTACCACCACCAGCAGCTGAAGAGGTGGATGGTAAATGAGGTCCATATACAACAGATCACCACATCCTGGAGTCTTGAGACTTGATGAAGCCTTCCATTCTTTGGCACCAAGTATCAAAGTCATCAGGAATGATCAGTGAAGACTTTGTCATAGTACCAGTTTCCATATCAGCCTTTGTGATAGCTTCCATTTGGGATGTTAAGTGTTTTGTAAAACTGAAGGGATTTAAGATGGTGAGATCTTAGAATCAAGAGCCTAAAAAGCTCTGATACCAATTGTAAGACCGTTAAAGGGATGGTCATACAATCAGTCTCACAATGAGGAGAGTTTTAGAACACTTAACAGATCAAATGGGGAACTGGGTTTGTGTAAATGATACTAAGAACACAAGTAAATAATGAGACAGAATTAAGAACAAGAACATAGTAATATGGTTTTCAAAGATGCTGTATATTGGTCTCAAGTTCTATTACAAGTGTTACAAAGCATAAAAAGAAGTACAAGAACCTGAGATACTTTATACTACATCTTACAGCCGTCCATACTATGATAGCCAGCTGAAAACACTAATCTAAACAACAAGATCAATGTAGAGTCAAAAGGCAGATTGTATTTTAACTAGTGACTATGACATTTCATAGCTCAGATCCTTTTATATTATAAAAAGGATAACAGGTACAAAGTAGGAAGTTAAAGACATAAGACCATAATCTACAGTTTACAAAAGCATGGACCTTTTCACCAACTTGTATAAGTTGGTGAGTCTTCAGAGTTACAGCGAAAAGTAAGTCAGCTTTATAAAAAAATAGATCAGAGAAAGCATGTCCTCTCTGTCTTCGGAAGAAATCAGTATTCACTTCATTTGGCTTCGGAAGACTTTGTCTTTGAAGCTTCGGAAGACTTCGTCTTTGAAGCTTCGGAAGACTTCGGAAGATTTTACACTTAGAATAATTTCTGTGATGAGTGTAAAACTTCCAAAGCAACTTCTACCTTGTACATCAGTGCATGCATGCATGAAGCTCCTTGGTTGTTTTGGCTTCTTTGGTTGCATTAGCCTTCTAATATAACCTTACACTAATGATAGTTCTTTGGAGATAAGACGATTGTTTTAAGACAAAAAGGAATCACCGTCAAGATAAGGCATTGATGGAAATATTCTAAGTGTAGATTCATTCGTAAGCAACAATCTTCTCAATCATAAACAATGTTAGGTTTTTATGAATCAATTGTTACTTATAATCTTGTGAAGGGTAGACAAAAAAAACTGTAAATATTATGACAGAAAACTAGTTAATAATGATATTAATGGTTAATCAAAATGACATTTAAACTTAAAACAATAATAATAATAACGATTAAAAAAATTGTGTAAAGTAATATATGGTAAGATGTCAAAATTTATAGTTTGGATCATATCTTGATATTTTAGTATCCTAAATAAAGCATGCTTAATAGTAGATTAAATCTTCATTAGACAAATACAGATCAAATTTGCTAAAAGTTTTCAAACATAAAAAGCAAAGATAATAAGCCGCATCGCAAAGAGTAACACATTATTTCTCAACTTTCGTAATGAGTAGTTGGAACTTGCCATCTTGATGCATGCCAGACTTTGTAAGAGGATGAACTTTTTTAGCTGACGTTAACTCGCATCTTTATCTAAATCATAAACGATAGAAATGGTGCACTTTAACTCGGTCCTTTCAACTGTCTTGTTGTATTGAGCTGCAGATGAACATGGACGTTTCTTCTTTTTATCGTGTTTTATTTTCAGCTGTGTATGAAACAACATCCTGGTATGAAAGGAAACAAATATTTAAGTTACATAAGAGTGCAAGAACTAATAGGATAAATAGTATAATTAAAAGAATTTATTTTCATATAAAATTATAACAGGTTAAATTATTAATACTATTTCTTACGAAGGATGATCGCTTTCAATAACATTAGTCAATGGACTATCAACGCCCTGTTTGTAAAATGACAGGATGTATATTACAATTACATATTAATTAAAGTTAAATTAATCCTAATATAAATGGTGTATAATTGTACAGGAGAATAGTATATCTATGTACCTCGTCTAGCATAAATTTCTTTTCTAACTTTGCAATAATAGATGATTTATAAGTTAACTTTGATATGCCTTAAACTTAATCATTATTATCCAAATGGTATTTTTTGATGTCGATCTTGAAGGCAAACTTTATGTCCACTAAGCCATAAAATTCATATAGTAGCAGCCTATTATAACCTTCCTACTTGGAAAAGAAGAAAAATTCAAAACACCATGTATTTATTTCAACGGAGGTGGAAGATATAACTAAGCTAATGTAGTATTTTATGTTTTCTTATCACATTACCTCAAAAACGTTCCCAACAAAAGATTTAGTGGATTTTTTAAACAAACGTTTTCTTTCAAGATCAAATAGGGTAAGTGAAACAATCTTTGATGAATCTTGAACTTTAATACACAGTTTTAACCTGAATAATTATAATTTATTTTGTCGGAATGAATGAAAATTATAATAGATTTAATATTTTGTTTAGCAACACACCTTAGAGTTGTAAAACAAATTTGTCTTTACAGTCATCACTATTACAGAAAAAAAAACATTATTATTTTGTGGAACAATTGAGCCCTCAACATCCAGTCATTTAACATGATTCCTTTGAACTTTTTTGAAACACTTGATATAAAACCATTCGAAATGCTGCTTTACATAAGCAACTATACCGACGATTATAACAGATTTCGACTATGGAAATAGTAATAAGAGTTAGTTATGATTGTAACAAAAGTATTATTAATCTTAAATATAGAAATCTGAATACAAAAATTACCTCTTCAATCTCAACGATCTCTGCAATTTTTTTGAATTAACCAAAAACTCGTTGCTTAAAAAGCAGAACAAAGAAGAAGAACAACAAATGGAGAAGAAAAGTCATTCTCAGAATTTCCGATTAACCTGCAATAATATAAAATAAAAAAATTTGTAGGAAAAGATATTATTTGTGCTAAAAATAATAATTATAATAGCCTTATTGTTCATTAAACGACTTTATTTCATCAATATCGCTGTAAATGAACACTCTGCTTATGCTGTAATTGGTGGAAACATAGGGTTTACCTGTAGAATAAAAATCTAAAGAATCTTGATGTGTAATTTAAAACTTGTAAATTAATTAAGTGACATAAGGAAAGTAATGATAACAAAGGTTAAAAGTAATTATATTTTACCACGAAACCACTGAAGTTTTCCAAACTGAAGAATGATAGAGATTTTTTCAATATTTGGATTTCTTGACATGCAGTTTAATTTATATTAACTTTTCTATAAATTACATGACAAGATGTAGAATAAAAAATTGAGTATATAATATTGTGAATCCCTAATCTCCATCGTTCTCCATTGTGATTCATTTTCCTTTTTACCAATGGTAACACCCGTATCAAATATCCTCAAACAGATCCAATAATATCTACAAGAAAGGGTTTCACGAGAGTGAAATGCATCATAAGTATATTTTGTTAATTTTATGTTAGTAATTCAAAACTTCACATACCAATTGTTTCATTTAGTGGAGCATTTCCCACCTTAATGGTTTGAAGGGAAGTGAATGATAGTCCACAACCGGTCCTTAAATTTCCATCATGTTTTTACAATCTTAGTATTGTAAAAAATCTAGATTTTATGTGGAATATGTACATACTTGAAATCATTTGTATTTTACTAAAAGTTGGTGAGCAAATTTTCAAGAAGTTATCTTCCTCCAAATGTTTTTCAAACCTTGAGAATTATTTACTCAGGCAGCTTGCATGCATTCAAGTACCCTTCAAACAACAGAAAATAGTAATATTAATAGATATATTTGGAAATAACACATGATTTAATGATAAAAACGTAGGAACATTTACCTATCATTTTGATCGAGTAGCTGTCTTTTGGGTTATGTTTTCTCTGTTGTCTCCAAACTCTAATTACACGAACATAGATTGTAAAATCACGAACCTTGATATCTAGATCCCTCAACAAAGTGATATGTGACAAACCATATAACTGTTGATAGAAGATGATTAATGATGTTAATACTTTGTGAAGTTTGTTATAGAATTTAAGAATTAGTGATCCAACATACCTGTGGAATAACATGATTTCGACAATGGCAGGAAATATTATCCGATGAACCAAATGAAATGGTTTAGTATCTCATTTTATAGACATAGGTATGTATTGTAATTGTTTGATTTTAGAAAATTAATTTAGATGATTATATAAATTTAAATTTTAGGATATCTAGTGGGTTTTTGTTGGACCCTGAAAGGATCATACATGCCAATTCAAGATGTAGTTGAAGGTTGTCTGGTTGGAAGATAATGCACAAGTCAAAGATTTAATGCGGGTGAAGATATCAGAAGAAAAGGACAAGTGTTCGCAGTCCGCATTAGTCAATGCAGATGAGCAAGAACAAATATGGCTAAGTATTTGTTCATCCGCATATGCTGACACGTATTTGTTCTTCCGCATTAGTTAATGAGGTTGACATACTTAATGCGAATGTTTAACAGAAGAAATGCTGATGAAGACCAATCTTCCGCATTAACTAATGCGGATGTACAACACAAATGCAGATGATTATTTTGTACTTAGACTAGCATTCTGATGTATAGTTGTCTAGGTAGTTTAGTCATTTTATACAGTCATTGTATCTACCTATAAGTAGAATAGTATACACTAAATGTAAGAAGATGGACAACCCTAGCACACTTTGTATTTTTTTCATCAATATTATTGGGTTCAATAATTGAATAATCTAAAGCTTATCAAATGTCACAGCCGATTAAAGATCTCATTGTACAAGTTCAGAGACCAAGTTGATCACAACAAGAACAACAATACAAGACAATTCAATAATGACAAAGTCAACATCAAGGCAAAAAGAAAAGTCAAAATTAGGTCATGATGTAACAATAGTATAAATAGACCCACTAGTACATTTTTGCAAGTGTGGCTCTTGTGTGTGTGTTTCTTATAGTGTGAATCACCACCCAAGGAGAATTCCTCCTTTGGGTGGGTTTGATCTCCATCATCTATCTATGATTCTCATGGTAATTTGTTCTTTAACATCAATGAAATCATAACATTATACATTGTCCATCAATTTGTTCTTTGATTCACACATATACTGTGACATCCGTCACCGACAGGTCCGTCAATTAACGTTAAGCTTGTTAACTATTATCGTGTGTTTATTATCTTTGCGTAACTAATTCGTTTTCTAACCGAATCTCACCGTATCTGCCTCTACATGTTGACCTTAATATTAAATAAATAATAAAATTAACCATTAATAGTATAATTAATACTATTAATGTTATATATATTTAAGGTGAATAATAGTGGGTGAATATGTACTAGTTATCTCTATTACTATATAATACATGTTGGATGGGCAAAACTAGAAATTAACCTTTATTTGTAAGACGCGCCCCTTGAGGTCTCTACCATTTACCGCCATCTCCCACTTCATTCCAGCCACTCTCTCGTGTGAGCGCCTGTCTGCCTTCAATTGGTAGTTAAATGGCGCTTGAACACCCTGAATCAAACCCCCTGCTCGATTCCAATCCCCACCACATATCTATATGTAGCCGCCGAGGCAAAATCGAATACCCCTTCGATGCTGTTGTAGTCGAACTCACAAACTCAGGTATGTATCTGGTTTCGTTTCCTTTGGTATTATCATTTTAGCTTCTTCTGGCTTTGCGTGTATGTGTGTGTACTGTGTTCAATGTTTTTTGAATCAGGTCGTCCAAGTGTTGTTGTACCGTTTCAACTACCTTATTCTCCTTCTCTCCACACTGAACGCTCGATTGTGTTGTATTTTATTTATAAGGTGTTGTTCCAGTGATTCAAACTCATTGATTAGGTCACTGATGGTTGTAATTTAACTAAGCACTTGACAATTTCTGAATATTTTAAAGGGTTTTAGGCTTTTCTCATTGCAATTTCATCATCACATTCGACACAGGTATGCCTATTGTATTGTGTACAGTTTATATGATATCTCATTTGTTAACTCAAATATTTCCAAACAATAAGGTAGATTAGCTCACTAACATTGGATTTTTAATTTGCATTGATTCCGTCCCTTCCAATTGCTTTTGATGCAAAATTAATGTGTTTTTACACTCTATTTATACTTCAAAAAGTATAAAATTCATATTTTGTTCCAAGTATCATGTGTTGATTACCAATGTGTTGATTACCGTGATTGAGATTCAAAGGTATTGAAAGTAGTTCGTGTGGTCCTGTTCTAGAATCTATTTTAGAGGTGGTCCCTTGTTAGAGGATAAAGGTTTACATTCATGGTAAGCATCTTCTTCTCTTGATTGAATTACCTTTGTTAATATTTTCAACTTAATTATTTTATTCACATCTTCTTCTTCCATTACAGAATTACAGTTATAGAAGTTTTTATTGTTTTGATTTATGGTGATTACTTTGGCACTTTGGAAATTATTTGCATACTAAAGGAGGTGACAGGGGTTGGATAATTATACTATCACTCGAGAATGTCTGCTTCTTTAACATGCATTCAAAGATCATTGATGTATTGCATCATTATTCATTTTTATCTTTTTAATAGACTATTAGGACAAACTTGGAGAGCTTGAAGTCGAGCTAATAGAGATGAATGCAACTGGTTGATTACATATAAAGTATGAGCTGATGACAGATACTAACAGGAAGGGCTAAGTGCTTCAGAGGATGATGACATGGTAAAAAGAGTAGAATTTGAGTGTGAGGTGATGACAAATACTAAAGGTAAAGGTTAATCTGATTATGATCACGTTGAAGATGCGTAAAATAAGGTACTTAACAGCATTTCTCATGTGTCAGTGAAGTTTTGAGCATTTTTTGATACTTTATAATGGCTGCAGAATCTGTCATTACTAACTTGATCATTCTCATGATTATTAGGATGTGCAAGATGAGTTTTGGGTAATGAAACATGATATTTCGAATGGGTCATTAATCATATTTTGGAATCAGTTCCGGAGGTGGTCCCTCGCCAGAAGGTAAAAGATATATATTCATGGTAAGCATCTCCTTCTCTTGAAGGAATTACCTATCTTAATTATTTCTACTCAATTTATTGATTTACGCCTTCTTCTTTTATTTACAGTAAAAAAAGTTTCATTGTTTTGATTTTATGGTAATTACTTTGACACTTTCCGAATTATTTGTATACTACAGAAGGCAATTGGGTTAGATAATTATCATGTGACTCGAGAATGCCTGCTTCGATTAGTATATTGTGGTTAGTCTTCTTATCTAGATTCAATTCATCTAACATGAATATTGTTTATATAATGTTCATATGTTATTATTATATTTTATTATCTTAACATCTCAGCATCTAAGGGATCACTCATTCAACTTAGTATTATCATTTTACAATTTGCTTGAAGATGATCCTATTAAGGTTTGCAAACTGAATTTTATATTCTTTGCATCATTATCTAATGAAATCACTTACTGGAATTTTTGCAACTGCAGTTATTAAACTTGTGTGCGATGTTCAAATGATAGTCCTATATTTTGTTGGAGTTACCTATGCAAGTCAGTTAAAGCATCTCTCGTTTGGTCTCATGGCTACATTTTTAGTTCCATTGTTATATTATACTTTTATAAAAGTAGGTGTCTTAGAATAATAAAAAAAGCTGATTCAGCTTTTGCTAATGGGATTAAGGTTCTAATAGTTTTGTTTCATTGCAATGTCGCCCCTAAAAAGGAAGACAATAGTATTATTAACTTTTTACATGCCTTTCATTTTTAATCACTTAGCCTGCTTTTATGGCAACAAAGAGTAGAGGAGGCAAACTTTTGGTATTTCAATTAGGCAAGCTCATGAATTTCTGATTAATATTTGTACTTAACCATTAGTGGCAGAAGTATATTGATCATAATATACTTCTTGATTGTATAAGATTCAATAAAGACATCTATTAGTATGTTCATTACCTTAAATTACATTTGAATTACACAAGAAAGAGAGTCTTGAACTTATATCTTTTGATTCTTTTAAATATTATTACTTAGACTTTTGGAACCTGAGGATTCTATGAAAACGTATGTAAATGATTTTTATTGAATACAACATGGCCTCCCTTTTGTAAAGCCATTATAACTAAGTTTATTATCATTGTGTTAAGACACACCACCCTTTTTTAATTTCTTAAACCATAGATGATGTTAAAAAAAGTTCTTGTTGATGTTGGTACTAGTAACTTCATTGAGGTACATGGTATGTTTTTTTTATAGCTGCTTTGATTATGTGTGTATCTCTTATTTAGGTTTGCAAATGTTACATCTGATTTATGTTCTATATATTAGAAGGATAAATGTTTCAAAATGCAAAAAGATATACCAAATATCAATAGGCTCATATTGATGATTCTTGTTTAGCATATAATGTTCTATTGGAGTATGCGGTTAATTTGGTGCTCCATATTATTTGCAGCTCCCGGGTCAAGCACTGTGGTTCCATTTAGAAATCAGAAACCCAAGATTGAAGGAGTGTATTGGACAGCTTGTTTTGAATGTTATTGTTTTACATGTCCTATTTATATATGACTTTTAAAGTCAAACATGTTAATTTTCTGAGCAACCTCAAGAGAAATGTTGATTGTGTATTTTGAGTATCACATGTAAATTGCCGCCGCATCGCACGGGTTCATTACCAGTATATAGTCATACATGTTTTTATTTACTAACTGAATAAGTAATGTATGCATATTTTGTGTGCGTGTCGCGCGTTACATCCAATCCGACCCGAAACCGACCGAATGTATCTATTCTCATTGGACTCGTTTAAGATTTTATTACCATTAATTATAGGAAAATTACCGGAGAAGGGTCTGTAACAAATGGACTATGTAGCTTTGACAAAGTGAACTACTGCGAGCAATTGAATTTCAACCTCCTCTGCGTGTCTCAGATCTGTGACAAGAAATATTCCACTCACTTCACAAACTCCCATTACTACATTCTGAAACTAGGATTTCAAATTCCTGAAGAATGGGTTGTCTTGAAGACTCCAAGAAAGAATAACACCTATGTCTTGAACCTTAATTCTCCAAAACCTATAGAAGAAACATGTCTTTTGTCTAAAGCATCATTTGATGAGTCACAAATTTGGCATAGATGTTTTGGACACACACATTTCAAAAACATGAATAGATTGGTAAAAGGAAATCATGTAATTGGTTTACCTTAAAAAGAATTTCATTTTATTGATCACTGTTCTGCATGTCTTAAAGTGAAACAACATAAATATTCTCATAAACCAAAGCTTGTCAACACAAACAATACTCCATTGAAGTTACTTCATATGGATATCTTTGGACCAACTCATGTCATGAGTATTGGTAAGAAACAGTATTGTTTGGTGATCATTGATGACTTTTCATGATTCATATGGGTCTTCTTTCTACTTCATAAAAATGAAGCGTCCCAAACAATAAAAGATTTTGTCATTAAAATTGAAAATCAACTTGATCAAAAGGTAAAATCAATCAGAAGTAATAACAACAGAGTTTAAAAATGAAATTCTAAGTTCATTTTGCACACACAAAGGCATTGCTCATCAATTCAGTGCAGCTAGAACTCCTCAACAAAATAGAGTAGCTAAAAGGAAAAACAAAACACTAATTGAAGCAGCAAGAACAATGCTAACCGATACTAGGCTGCCAATTACCTTTTGGGCCGAAGTAGTCAACACATCGTGTTATGTGCAAAATCAAACTTTGATAGTTAAAGAAAGCAACAGAACACCTTATGAACTGCTTTTTCATAGACAACCATTTATTGGATTTTTCAAGTCATTTGGTTGTCCTGTCTCAATATTAAACACCCGTGACCATTTAGGAAAGTTTGCTCCTAAGCCTAACGAGGGATTCTTTGTAGGTTAGTCCTTAGTCTTAATGGATTTCAGAGTGTTTAATCCTAGATTAAACATTATTGATGAATCAACAAATGTTCAATTCAATGAGCACTCCTTTCCTAAGTCAATGAATGGTCCTGATTGGTTGTTTGATATTGACTCTTTTACAAGATCTTTTGATCAGTTTCACTTGTCTAATGCAGGTAATCTACAATTAGTTGAGTATTTTGAAACAATAGAGAGAAAGGATGACTTTTCAACAATTCCTCCATCTTCTGCTAATCAATCTGATGAAGAAGTTCCATTGCAAGCTGATCCTATTAGAGAAGAAGTTCAAAAATCAGAGTGTCTCAACTGAGGCTGGTCCTGCCAACTCCTTCAGCAGAACCGTCTACTGAAGTTAGAAATCCAGAACCAGTTACTTTGCCAGTTGAAACAATAGAGAATGCAAATGATGAAAGTTTCCAAAGTGCTTCTAATGTTGAAACTGAAGCTGATGAAGCCTGATCTGAATGTCTCCAACCTTGATGTATCAATTGCTGGTGACTCAATTCCAAGCACTAGGATACATAAGGATCATCCAGTGTCTAGCATCATTGGTGAATTAAATGAGCGGGTGACAAGAAGCAAGTCAAGTATTGCAAACATCTGTTTGTTTTTTGCTTTCTGTGTCAAACTGTGCCCAAGAACATAAAAGAGGCTCTTCAAGACAACAGCTGGATCGAGGCAATGCAGGATAAATTACTCCAGTTCAAGAAACAGAAGTATGACAGCTGTTAGACCATCCCAAATGACAATACCCTATCGATACCAGATGGTTATACAGAAACAAGACTGATGACAGGGGAATAGTTATTAGAAACAAAGCAAGATTGGTTGCACAAGGATACACCCAAGACGAAGGAATGGATTATGATAAGGTGTTTGTACCTGTTGCAAGAATAGAAGCCATCAGACTTTTTCTTGCTTACACTGCACCCATGAATTTCACAATGTATCAAATGGATGTAAAGTGTGCATTTCGTTGTGGCAAAATCTCTGAAGAAGTCTACGTGAGTCAACCACCAGGCTTTGAGGACTTAGATATCCCTCATAGGGTGTACAAGCTTGACAAAGCTTTGTGTGGTCTACATTAAGCCCCGCGAAAGTGGTACGAGACTCTATCTTCTTTCCTTCTTGCACACGGGTACGATAGAGGAAAGATTGATCAGACTTTGTTTAGAAAAAGAAAAGGACATGAATGTTGCTAGTCCAGATCTACATGGATGATATCATTTTCTGATCAAAAAACAAATAACTTTGCATGGATTTTGAAGACTTTATGCACTCCAAGTTCTAGATGAGTGCAGTGGGGGTGCTTACATTCTTCTTAGGGTTACAAGTAAAACAAACAACATATGGAATCTTCATCAATCAATCAAAATACATGGAAACCATGTTGAAGAAATTTCATTTTGCAGATTGTCAGTCTATCAGAACTCCTGTTGATACAAAAATGATGATAGGTCCAGACTTAGATGGCAAATCAGTGAATCAGACTCACTATCGATCAATGATACTCATCTATCTAACAGCAAGCAGACCTGACATAATGTTTGATGTATGTGTTTGTGCCAGATATCAAGCAGATCCCAAGGAATCACATGTAAATGCTGTAAAGAGGATATCCAGATATATCAAGGGCAAGCCTACACTTGGATAATGTATCCAAAAGAGGGAGACTGGTCTCCTGGCAGTGTAAGAAGCAGACAAACGTGTCTGTTTCCACAGTAGAAGTTGAGTACATAGCAGCATCTGCTTGTTGCTGTCAAGTTCTCTAGATTCAAAACCAGATACTTGATTATGGTTATAACTATTCACATTGACAACACAGCAGCCATGTTCATAACAAACAATCCAGTTCAGCACTCAAAATCTAAACATATTGAAATTAGATATCACTTTTTGAGAGACTGTGCTGAAAAAGGTTTATCAAGTTGATACAGGTTCACACGGACAATCAATTAGCTGATTTGTTCACTAAGGCATTTGACCCTAGTCGGTTTGAATTCTTAGTTCAATCAATTAGTATGATTAACCTTGAGTAAAAAAATGCAAAACATTCAAAAATTATAAAAATACAAAAAGAAGTTATTTTTATTGAAGAATATGAAATGTACTCCATGGGATATGATATAATTACAGTCGTTATATCATTCACAGTGCTTATTTTAAAATCTTGAAAGACTGACATGACTTATCTAAGATGCAGTTTGGCTCAACTTGAAAAAGAAGATACATGTTGTGATGAACTAAAGCTCATATTCAACTATGATGCCATTATCTCAAGGTGTGAGTAAGTATTAGCTTATCCATGTATGTGTGTGTGTAGTAACCTAAACACACCAGGTAATGATGCCTTATGAATCTCATTCACCAACATCAGTTTCTCCTCTGTTTTGTTATGCAAAGACCTGGAGAAATAGGCACAAAGTGCTGATGTCATGATCCATTAAGATTCCCAATGTGGAACACATCCAAAATGGATGAATTAATAAAATCAAAAGAATCACAAAGAGGCCAAAGTGAAGTGCAAAAAGAATCCCAATGAGGATCAAATAAATATAAAGATCAAAGTAAAACAATCCCAATGAGGATTCCCATTTCCCAAAACAAAATGAGATTTCATAATTTAAATGACCTGGTCATGTAAGTTGTGAAAAAGTTCTACTATGCGTTTCATTCGGGTGGTTGATCTTAACATGCTTTTGAGTGTGTGGTACATGTTGAATATTTAATCCACTCAAAACATGATAAAGATCACAAGCATTAAAATATTAACCAAGCATGAGTTTAAGAAGACAAACATACCTACAATCAATATATTCATAATTATGTCTATTTTACTAACAATTGCATGCATTTGTGAAAGGTAAGATTGATATAATCCCAGGTAAGGTATACTTCTACTGTCACACCCTCAAAATCCACGTGCGGAGTTTTACCACCAGGCGTGTGAACAAACCAGGATCACAGTCAATAGTTACTCAGAACGACACTATATGCCACATTTAAAATAAAATCAACCAAAGTTCAAACTTTAAAACCATGCGGAAGCGTTTTGTAAATAAGACAAATCCAAAATATAAAAATGCATATTTGGCAAAACATGCGCCAACCCAAAATATTTAAACACACATAAATAAAAACCAACAAATATGTCTTTAAAATGGAGTCTTAGAATGCATGCTGGACCCGTGTGGTGCTCCTAATGGCAAGCAGAGTTAACGACCTGAGAATAGCATACTAAAATGTCAATACAATGGTTGGTGAGTTCAAGAGTTTGTGTTTATCATAAACAATAACATTTGCATAACATAAGAAGTGCATTGAAATAGATAGCTAGTCTATATTCACAAGTAATAACCATAGTGATTTCGCGATCGAAGCTGACTGTGTTGCGTTTGTTGCCTCCCGTCACGACTTACCAGGTCGTGATGATATTTGTGTCTAGGACAATATTGCACCCGTTTGACCTCGAGTCGCACAGGTGGGGCTCGTCAGACCCAGTAGTACTACCCAAGATTTCCCGCTAGTTACCATTATTAACGATCCGAATGTGTGAGGACTTTCAAGGTATTAAGCACTATGTTAAAACATACATAACTTATAATAATAAAATAGCGTTTGAGTACAAGTATGCTACCTCCCCCAAGAAGAAGGTTTATAAAAATAGAGGGACATGAACTCACCTGGTGTGTAGAGATAATGACTAAAGAGAACTGGTGATAGGTGCAAAGACAACCCTTCAAAGGTTACCTAGAACACAAGAGTACATAAGTAGGTGTTCACAAAATCATAATGAAACCCTAAGTGCTTTACAAACCAAAGAACTCAAAGTTTTAGAAGACAAGACACATTTGACCCAGTTGACCCGTTTAACCCGTGGGTGACATTATAGGTGAAATTCCATTCAAACAAGCATAACAGCCTATCACACATGATTAACATACAAACTGATTACATATAACACTTCATTAACCACATGTACTAATTAGATCATCATACAGCCAGATATCATACAAGTCATGCGATCTCAAACTATTATCATGCTCATAACATCTATAACACAAATAATACACCATACAAGGATCAAATCACGCATCACATGCCATGTGAAGCCACTCACGACTTCACACCCTAAACCCTGCCAATCCTACTAAGTAGGGGCCTCATATTCGCACGTGTGTATGATGATCATTAACATACCAATTAACATAACTCATATCATCCAAAATGTTCATTCATGATCAACTATCAATCAATAATAGTCCTAACTTACCCATATGACTCATAACCATGATTTTCCACAAACAGACCAAGACAAGTAACAAATCAACTAAACATCCATACAATCTAAAAAACACATTCAACCACATTAGAAATCATCCATGAACATACTAGCATGATCCTAATGTCCCAAACATGCTCAAATCATCACATTTAAGAATTTGCACAATTAAAGTTTCCCTTTTGGGAAAGCACATCCCAACTTCATCAGACTCACACTACATTCATGAATTTACCATTTGCATACCAATTCAAGCTCATGACAATAACTAAACATGATCATCAACATCTAACCATCATGTTATATCAACTTTCATACCCAAAAGTTTCCACTTTTGGCAAGGTATGAACTACAACATTCAATCCAAGGTTTCTAACATTCATATCAACCATCTAGCATCTAGTCATCATCGTAAGCATATCCATAACACGAATTCATCATCCCATCATCAATTCATGCAAAATAAAGTTATTATTCTTAGTAAACAATGAACAATCCATCAAAATCCTAACTTTCTTGCACAATCGATGTTAACTAGCATATATACAATCCAACTAACATATTAACATCAACAAACAACCAACAACTAGCATCCAATTTCAGATTTTCGAATTAGGGTTTCGGCCCTAACATAGATCCCATAAGAACTTGCAAAAATCCAACCTTTATTGCATACTTGATGTTAATTAACATGTAATCTACCTAACAAACACATTAACAACAACAAACAAGCATCAATCGGCCACCAAATCACCAAAATTGAACCCTACCATTCGGCCATATTCAAATACATGAAAAAAACACCAAAAACTAACCTTTAACCGTGTAATGGTTTGTATTTGATGCTTGCTAACTTGTTGTAATGCTTGAAGCCAATCAAATCGATGCTAAATTGGATGATCTTGGCCGAAATCGCAAACGGAGAGGGAGAGGGAGGTCGCGGCCGATTATGGGGCTTTAGGGTTAGGAGTTTTGATTTTGTTTAATTATTTTGTGATAATTACCCTTTTAGCCCTTTTGATTTGTATTTTATAAAAATTAAGCTTTCAAATACTCTTTTAAAATGTTTTTAACTAACATAATAAACATATGAACTAATAATAACAATTATGAGCATTATCTTTACAAGTTACCAAGTTCACACATTAAATACACACGTTTCCACGTTACGCGATAAAGTTCACAATTAATATTTAGGTCGCATAAGCACAACTAATAACCAACATTATTAGTTGAATAATTATCTGTTTATCATTATTAATTATTATTAAGTCACCAACGTTCAACGACAACTAGTGTGTGTTCACGACACGTGTATGCAAGACTTAACGGAACTAACGGAGTTTGGTAACGGAAAATTACCGGATGTCACATTATCCCCATGTTGAAAGAATTTTCGTCCCGAAAATTGCGTTACATGGTGAGTGTTCCATCACTGGTCTACTGCATTGGCACAAGGAAATCAAAATCGAGTGAGTTTTGGATGAGCTGTCACATCATCCCATGTTGAAAGAAATTTCGTCCTGAAATTTAAATCAATACCTTCGTCGGCTGGCATCGTCTTTTCGAATAGCTGAGGATACTTAAGCTTCATTTGGTCCTCACATTCCCACGTGAATTCTGGTCCACGTCTCGAGTTCCATCAAACTTTGACAATGGTTATCTTGCTTTGCTTAAGTGTCTTCACCTCACGATCCATCACTTCGACCGGTTCCTCAATGAAGCGTAATTGTTCGTCTAGTTGAACTTTTTCCAGCGGTACGACCATAGTTTCATCCGTTAGGCACTTCTTTAGATTTGAAACATGGAATACAGCATGGATTCCATTTAGCGAGTCAGGTAGAGCTAATCGATAAGCCACTGGACCTATTCTTTCCAAGATCTCAAATGGTCCAACGTATCTCGGATTTAGCTTTCCTCGCTTACCAAACCGAATCACGCCTTTCCATGGTGAGACTTTCAATAAGACCTTATCGCCAACCTGAAATTCTAGAGGTTTTCATCGCTTGTCAGCATAACTTTTCTGTCTATCGTGCTGCAGCCATACGGTTCCTTATTTGTACAATCTTTTCAGTAGTCTCGTGTACTAACTCAGGACCCGTTAGTGGCTATCACCAATTTTAGCCAAACAAACTGGTGATCTACATTTTCTCCCATACAAAGCTTCAAAAGGTGCTGCCTTTATGCTAGTGTGATAACTGTTGTTATAAGAAAATTCCACCAATGGTAGGTGAACTTCCCAGTTATTCCTGAAGTCAATCACACAAGCCCGTAGCATGTCCTCCAAAGTCTGTATAGTATGCTCGCTTTGACCATCAGTCTGTGGATGTAAGCAGTACTCATATCCAATCGCGTACCTAAAGCTTTCTGCAACGACTGCCAGAAGTGTGATGTGAAACGAGAATCGCGGTCAGAAATAATTGAGATCGGTACTCCATGCCTCGAAACGATCTCCTTCAAATAGAGTCGGGTTAATTTTTCCATCTTATCTGTTTCCTTTATCGCTAGGAAATGAGCAGACTTTGTTAATCTATCCACGATAACCCATATTGTATCACAACCAGTAGAACTACGAGGTAACTTAGTAATAAAATCCATTGATATCTGATCCCACTTCCACATAGGGATCTCGGGTTGTTGTAGTAGACCAGATGGTTTCTGATACCCCACTTTAACCTTCGAGCAGGTCAAAGACTTGCTCACATAAGTAGCTACATCCACCTTCATGTTAGGCCACCAATAGTGCGCCTTCAAATCGTGATACATCTTGTCAGATCCAGGATGTATAGAGTATTTAGACTTGTGTGCCTCACTCATGACCAAGTCTCTTAGATTTCCGTGTAGAGGTACCCAAAGTCTATTGATGAAGTAACGAATTCCATCCGCTTTTACTTCCAATTGTTTTTCCATTCCCCTTAACGATTCAGACCCAATGTTTTCTGCTTTCAAAGCTTCTGTCTGAGCCTATCGGATTTGTTTCGGTAACTGTGTGCTAATGGTAAGCTGCAAAGCTTGCACACGTCGAGGCTTAGTAGTTTCTTTCCTACTCAGCGCGTCAGCGACTACATTTGCTTTCCCCGGATGATATCTGATGGCACAATCATAATCGTTCAACAATTCCACCCAGCGTCTTTGCCTCATGTTCAACTCCTTTTGCTCAAAGATGTGCTGGAGACTCTTGTGATCGGTGTAAATAGTGCATTTGGTACTGTACAAGTAATGTCTCCAGATCTTTAAGGCAAAAACTACCGCACCGAGTTCCAAGTCATGGGTGGTATAGTTCTTCTCATGAATCTTCAACTGTCTAGAGGCGTAAGCTATCACCTTATCCCGCTGCATCAAGACGCATCCAAGTCCTTGAATAGACGCATCGTAGTAGACTACGAAGTCATCACTACCATCCGGTAACGCTAATATTGGTGCGCTACACAGTTTCTGTTTTAGCAACTAGAAAGCAGATTCCTGACTCTCGCCCCATTTGTACGTCATTCCCTTGTGAGTCAAGGCTATGAGAGGTTGTGCAATCTTAGAGAATCCTTCAATGAATCATCGATAATATCCCGCTAATCCAAGGAATTGTCATATCTCACTCGGTGTCTTAGGAACAGACCAATTCTTTATCGCTTCAATCTTTGCAGGATCAACATGTATTCCCTTCTCGTTGACAATATGACCCAAGAATTGTACCTCACGTATCCAGAAATCACACTTAGAAAACTTTGCGTACAGTTGTTCCTTTCTAAGTAATTCCAAGATTAAACGTAAGAGCTCTCCATGTTCTTCCTCAGTCCTAGAGTATATCAATATGTCATCAATAAAGACGATAACAAACTGATCAAGATAGGGTTTGCACACGCGATTCATAAGGTCCATGAATACTGCTGGTGCATTCGTCAACCCAAATGGCATGACCAAGAATTCATAGTGACCATATCGTGTACGAAAAGTAGTCTTCGAGATGACCTCTTCTCGAACTTTCAGCTGATGATACCCAGACCTCAGATCAATCTTAGAGTAATAGCTTGATCCTTGCAGTTGATCAAACAAATCATCTATACGAGGTAAGGGATATCTATTCTTGATCGTGACTTTGTTCAGTTCCCTATAGTCAATGCACATTCGAAATGTACCATCCTTCTTCTTCACAAATAGAACTGGCGCTCCCCAGGGCGACGAACTCGGTCGGATAAACCCTTTATCCAACAACTCTTGTAGTTGGGCGGATAATTCCTGCAGTTCGTTCGGAGCTAACCGGTACGGTGCTCTCGCAATTGGAGCGGCTCCTGGAGTCAACTGAATTTGGAATTCAACTTGACGATGAGGTGGTAATCCAGGCAGGTCTTCCGGAAACACCTCGGGATACTCGCGAACTACGGGGATATCCTCTATCTTCTTTTCCTAGGTCTGTTTATCTGTGACGAGTGCCAATATGGCTAGTCGACCCTTACATAACAACTTCTGTGACTTCATGAAAGAGATGATGCCTATCACCGCACCACTCCTGTCACCTCTGACCGTAAGGACTTCTTTGCCAATGGGAATCCATATGATCTTCTCGTGGCATATGACTTCCGTTTGCTTATCGGAAAGCCAATCCATGCCTACTACAACATCAAAACTTCCTAGTGTAACAGGCATGAGATCTACGGCGAATGTATGACCAGCAAGCTCTATATTGCAGTCTCTAAGAATATGCGTTACGTGAATCTGTGTACCGTCAGCTAACTCTACGGTGTATTTAGATTCTAAGGCTGAGGGCATATCACTTAAAAGGCTACAAAACTTAGTGGACATGAAACTTCTATCGGCTCCGGTATCGTATAATACGGTAGCAAAACGACCATTAACCGAAAATTTACCAGTTACTGTTGTAGGATCGTTTAGAGCCTCACCTGAGCCAATGACGAAGGCTCTTCCTTTGGCTCCATTGTTGTTTCCCATTGTTGTTGTTGCCATTACCATTCCTCTTAAGCTGGGGACAGTTGCGTTTGTAATGGCCTTCTTTTTCGCACTCAAAACATCCTTTCGGAGTTTCTTGTGATTGTTGAGGCTTCCTCATCAGTTCACCCCGGCAGTCTTTGGCCGCATGCCCAACTTTACCACAGCGTTGGCATCGGAAGTTGTCACACCTGCCGGTGTGATGGTAGTTGCATCGATTGCACTTATGACTTTTCCCCACATAGCCTCCTTGTCCCAGCGATGCCGAGGATGACTGATTGAAATTTCGGTTGTTATCAAACCTCCTTTGTTGCTGGGGAGGTTGATGCTGCTGTTGTACATGTTGCTGCTGTTATTGTGGCTGGTTGCTGGAGGATGAACCTTTTTTACTAATGTTCTCCCACTTTCGTTTGTTGTCGGACACACTAGCAACCACTCCCCGTTTGGGTAACCGTCCTTGCTCAACTGCCTGGTCAGTCAGCCTGTGGGCTATCCAGATAGCCTGCTGTATGGTAGTGGGGTGGGAATCAGTTACCATACTCTGAATTTAGGGCACCAGTCCACGTATGTAGTGCTCGATTCTCTTGTGCATTTCATTGACCATTCCAGGGCATAGTGTGGCCAACTCATGAGTACGGGTCGTGTAGGCTTCAATTTCTAAGCCTTGCATTTTTAGTTGCCAGAACTCAATCTCTAGTTTTTGCACTTCATTTCGGGGGCAGTATTCTTCGGTCCTAATCCCCTTAAACTCATCCCAAGGTAGTTCATTGGCCATGGCTTGACCCAGCATTTGCACCTGGGCATTCCACCAGGAAAGTGTTGCGCCTTCCAATGTCCCGGTGGCATACTTCACCTGATCAGCAGGCGGGCAGTTGCATTTTGCGAAGACAGACACTGTCTTCTCAAACCACCTTACAACTCCTACAGCCCCTTCCGTCCCGCTGTAGGTATAGGGTTTACAGTCCATGAAGGACTTGTAGGCACATTGTGGTGGTCCTGTTTTGACAACCCAAACATTAGTCAGATATCCTAGACAAATAACTAGGATAATTAGTTTAACCTCTTGTTATCTTTTACCTGCTGGTTGTCCCGGTTGGGCAGCAGCCACTGCCGCCTGAACATGTTCGTTAATTAATGCTGCCAATTCCGCAGGCGTCATGTTTATGGCTCTGGCACCACGGCCTCCGGCGCCACGTCCACGACCACGCCCACGTCCTCTTCCACGTGCGTCCATATTTCACTTTACAATTCACAAATACAATAATGAGTAACATCCAACACATTAATCTCATCAAAGTACAGTAAACAATAAGAAATAATGCATTCACCACAACCACAACATTTATAACAGAAATAATAACCAAAGATAAATAAATTACAATTGAGTCACAAAATATTCCATCAATGTCAAAATTTAAGTTTGTCAGTTGGGTGGGAAACAACCCTTCCCATATAGGTTTCAAAGAAAAGAAACACTACATAGTCTAAGTCATATAAAAGTAGAATCAGTCCAGTATGTCAGATCCATCACTGTCCTCATCCATCTCTGCTGGTTCTTCTTCGGGGGCTTCCTCCGGTTCCTTTTCCGGGTCTTCCTCATCAGGGTCCACCAAAGGTGCGGGGGCTTCAGTAATCTGAAGTGCTTCTAGCTGTGCCTTTAAATCAGCAAACCTATCATCAATCACTATGTTATGGTGATCTTGCACGTCCATGCGCCCAGTAAGTGCTACAACATTGCCTGCCAGAGTATGATGTCCACCAATGCCCATCGAGAGTCGCTCCAGAAGCATCTCTACCTGGAAACGCAACTGACGCATCTCAGTTCGTAATGCAGAGTTCTCATCAGTGAGTCCTCTAATCCGCTGTCGCTCCGTGTCTAGAGTGGCTACCAAAGCTGCAAACGCCTGCTCGAGAGGGATGCTCAAGGTAGGAAGAGTAGGAAATGCAGAGGCGGTCGATGACCTAGTCCTAGGTTGTGTCGGAGCTACTGGTGGTACACGCTCACTATAAGCCATACGGTTTATGTAGGTGGGGTAGAAATCCCAGTTCCGCGGAGGATCGAGCTCAGGAGGTATGAAAGGCTGATCCCAATCTATCTCGCCAGGAGGATAAGGATGTCGGGACCAGTTAAATCCCCTATCAGGTTTGGGAGACGTAGGAGGTGACTCAGATCGTGTAGGTCTCTTGCCCAAATTTCTGGACGATGATGCCATGCTGCGAAAGTACGTGTTGCGTATGCCAATGAGTATACAGTAAGGAGAGTAAGCGATAAGTAACTAACAACTGTGCGGTTATAGTCTAGTGTGTGTATGCAACCTAGTTCCCTATAACCAATGGCTCTTATACCAATCTGTCACACCCTCAAAATCCACGTTCGGAGTTTTACCGCGAGGCGTGTGAACAAACCAGGTCGCATAAGCACAACTAATAACCAACATTATTAGTTGAATAATTATCTGTTTATCATTATTAATTATTATTAAGTCACCAACATTCAACGACAACTAGTGTGTGTTCACGATACGTGTATGCAAGACTTAACGGAACTAACGGAGTTTGGTAACGGAAAATTACCGGATGTCACATCTACTTCATGTAAAGATAAGAAAATAAAAAATTACAAAACATTTTCCTTTCAGTATTCTAAATTTTAAATTCTTTAAAGTTTTTGTCCCATATGGATATAAACTTTAGGGGGAGTAATTTTATGAAAATATTCACAAAAACAAAAAATTTTTTTTGCAAAATCTCTAAAATATTTTAATTATGTTGTACAGTTATTTTTTTCTTGAAAATATAAAATCAGAAAAATGGTTGTGTTGGTGTGGAAGTTATTTTATAGTATCTTAGTGTATGCAGACATTTAGAAGCACAAAAGTCCAAGATCAGTCAAATCTAGAAATTTTGTATCACACAAGGTTTTCAATTAAATCCAAGCAAGAATTGACAATCTAAGCACAATCAAAACTTCATAAAAGTCAAAGCAACAATGCAAAAACAGTCAAAACTATCCACAACAAAAACATTAACTTTTGATAAAGTTCAAACTTTAATGCGGGTAATAGTGTTGGTTAATGCGAGTGAAGGTAACCCAGGCATTTAACCAATGCGGGTAATAGTTTTGTTCAAGAAAAACCAAGTGAAACTAATGCGGATATGTTAAGGTAGCCGCATTTGTCTCCAAGATGAAAAACAAATGCGTATAACAATGTCTCCATAATGCACCAAGGCAGAAAACTTATACGGACAAATTTTTGTTCTTTTGCATTTCACAACATGGATATGTTTTTGTGCATCCACATTTCCTTAATGCGGATGGCATGGCCAATGCAGATGACAGTGTTATGTATTTGTAACAAAAATAAGACAAGTGTTTGAACCTTAGTTAATACGGATGGGAAATGCAAGGTACAATACACAAATGTGAACAAGTTAAACTTCTTTCGCATTTGCTATAGTACACAAATGTGAACAAGTTCTACTTCTTCCACATTTGCTGCAGTACACAAATGTGAACAAGTTAAATTTCTTCCGCATTTGCTACAGTACAAAAATGCAAACAAGTTAAAATTTCTTCCGCATTTGCTACAGTGTAAAACTCAAATCTTCCGCATTTGTTCATTCACTTGCAAAGTTTAAGAAATTAAATCGGTTGACTATTTAAACGCTTTAATCAGACCCATTTAATACCTTTCAAATTTGAGAGAACCAAAATACGACGAGCGTTTTTCCGACTGTTCTTCGTCAACCACTCAAATCATCACAAACCTTGCGTTTTGTTTGTTCATCCAACCTTATTTCATCCATATTTCGATTCTTAACACAAGTAGTATTGAAACAAGGTGATTCTCAGAGGATTTGCGTACATCAAATACCAAACCAGTGATGAACATTTCAACCTAGGTTTAGAAAAATCAAAATTAACCATGAACAATGAATTTTAATAACATTTTTGAGTTCAATGAAACTGATTTTGATGTTTACATCAAGTAACAATCGATTCAGAAACCCTAGGTTAACCACGATAATCAAGGGAAAATGAGACTTAAATTATTGAACTCAAATCCAATGTTTCAGTGTTATAAGATGTTTAAAATAGTTCATATGATCGAAAATCATCATAAAATCATAACGCAAATGGTTAAAACCTAAAATCCAAGTTAGGTTAAATTGCTATAAAACAATGTCTTTGAACTCTCAATTTTGACCTGAGAAAGTCAATCTAAGAAAGTTAAACTTGTTCTTGGTTGTACAATTTGATATGTGATAGTACATTACTAACACATTTGTCTTTATTTCAGAATATGGCAAATCTTATCTGGAGCAAACTCCACAGTGTCAGTGGATATCTTGATCCTGATATGCCAGAAGCTGAGGGTTTAAGAGACATGATCAGATTTATTTCCATAATAAGAATAGCACATGCCATCATTGTTAGACCCATTATCTATGAGAACTTCATCAGGTCATTTTAGGGAGCTGCCGAAGTAAATGAAATGGATGGTGTGAGGACCATATTTAGAAGGATCTCTATTGATCATACATTAGTTATCTCTGAACAAACTATGAGATAGTGTCTATAGTTGCGGATGATGCCAACTTTCCACAAGAAATGGAAGAAGATGACATTCTAGCCTTCTTTGCAAATATTGGCTATGAAGGGGGTTTTGAGAGAAAACAGATTGTCAAGGGATTAGTAGATTTACAGTGGAGATTTTTGATTCATCTATTCCAACACTGCTTATCAAAGAGAAAGACTGGCTGGAATGAGATCCCTATAACTACATCTTCAGCAATTTGTGTATTGTGCACTAACAGACCATTCAATATGTCTGCTCATGTGTTCAATGGCCTATTGTCCAACATTCAGGAAGGAAGAAGATACATGTTTCCGATGTATCCTCGATTCATTCAATGCTTGATCAATGAAGCATTCCCTGATATTGTAGCAGAAGGCCCTGTGATGGACAGTCCTCACTACAATGCCAAATCCTACAAGTATATCAAGAATAGAGACCCGAGGAACTTCTACAGTGGAACGTTCATGCCTTTACTTCCATGGATGTTACATCAGATCAATCCAGAAGAAGTTCATAAAGAAGAAGCTGAGGAAGCTATTCTAGATGTTGAGGAACAAGTTCATGATGATGATGTTCCTGTTGATGTACAAGAGACAATAGAAGAACAAACAGCTGCTCGTGCTCAACAAATTATTGAAGAGCATGATGAAGCAACAGAAGGACTAAGGTAAGTGTCACCACAGGTTGATATAGGTGGTGATCTTCACGCTGTGCCTTCAGTTCAAGATGCTAATTTCCCAGCTCTATTCAGAGTATCTCCTATTCACTCTCCTCATCTATCTCTTCATTCTTCTCCAGAAGCTGCAGCTGAATCTGTTGAATCTGGTGAATCTACCAGTTATTTAGGTAGTCCTGAATCATCTTCGGATGATGAGGATCCTCATGTTGGCTTTCAAATGCCTGTGAGACAAGTAATCTCTGAGGCAGGTCCTTCAAAAAGTATTGCAAAATCTAAAGTCAACCTACGTGATGACAAGGATGAGATGATTTTTGATCTCTTACTAAATATAGCAAAAATGGAGAAACTATTGAATAGAAGATCTAGCATCATAAGAGATAGACTTGATGAATTAGATGAGAAGGAGAAGGAGTTAAAATAATTAAAAGCCAAGCATCAGTCCGAAAAAGAAGAAAAAGATAAAGAGATTGAAAGACTCAAAGCATCTCTTGAACATGCCAGAGAAGAAATCAGTGGACATTTAGATACTGTAAACATCCAAACCCTTGCCATGGAAGAACAAGAGAATCTTCTTGATAACCAATTTGACATAATTACTGATCTCAATAGACAGATAGAAACTTTAAAAAAGAGAGTTTCTGAACTTGAGAGTTTGCTTAAAGTTAAAAAAGAGATGGCTAAAGAAAAGAAATATAAAAGAGATGGAGATGTCTCTGGTGAGAGCAGTGGTGATGATGAAGACAATGATGATGTACCTGAATCCCAACATAGTGAGCGTAGGGTGGAAGAAGAAAGTCTTACTATGGTTGTTTATTCTGAACCATCATTTGAAGGCAGACTTGATAAGGAGGCTAAGATAAAAAAAAAATTGATTGAAGACTTAGATGTTTACTCTTCTGGAGACTTTATTATTGATGATGACATCTGGGAATTTATCAGTGAACACAGTGCTCCGGTTGAACCAATTGTGGTTATTCCTCCTAACCTTGTTCCATTGGAAAAAGAACTAGGCCTATAGCTTGTTCCTGCAGTCACTCTGACTGATGAACAAAAGTAACTTGTCATGAAGTTGTGTGTGGAATTTAAAGAAAAAGAAGCTGCTAAAAAGCAAAAGAAAGAAGTTGAAAGACTTGAGAATGAAAAGAAAGAAAAGGAAGCCAAAGCCTTAGTACCCTCGTCTTCTAGTCCATGATTGCAAACCTCTTCCAGGAAGAGAAAGTACTTGTCTGAGACGACAAGAGGAAAATTGCCAAGGGTAGAAGAGGAACCGGCTCTCAAGAAGCAAAAAGATGATCCAAGAAGCCTAGCTGATATCGCCCAATTCCTGGATGAGCATGAGAAGGCTAAGGAACAGTTAAAGAAGAAAATTGAAGTAATCAACTTGGAAGAAGGAGAAATTAAGGGAGGATATGATGAAAGCATATTTGATGACCCTTTGTTCAAGGACAGATAGGGAAGAGGAAAAGATGAGTATGAAAAGAAAAGAATTGAGAAAGAGGAAAAGATGAAAAAGCCTGCTTTGAAAGTTAGATCCCCAATCTCATTCTCTCCAAAACAGTCTCAACATACTCCAATGCCTCAATTTCAATATTCGGATCCCTACAGCATGACAGATAGGGAAATGAAGGATTATTTATCTGGTCAAGAATTCACTAAAAGAAAACTGGGAAACGTGTAGACTAGTTCCCTCTAAGCTGCAATCCTTAAGATCATCAAAGAAAAGAAAGAAAGATTAAAAACAATAGAAGAGGAAGTTGTAGGGAGGAAGCCCAGAACAAGAACTTTAGGTCAAGACATCTAATACACTACCAATGACCATGATGTCTTGGCACCCATGTTGCATAAAAATCCTGAGTGGTTTATTGAACCCTCTCAAGTGGAGTTACATGAAGGGTTAACTACTTCAGAGATGATTAGGGGAGTGTCTGCTCCAGAAGGCAAAGTAGATGTAAAGATCATTGCCTTGAAGTATGACAGTGATTTGAATATGTTTATGGTGAAACATATATCAGGGCTAGTTTAGTTCTTCACTGAGTACTCTGCATAAGTGAACTCCTTATAGATACATGACTTGAAAGAATTAGCAGAGCTGGAATTGATTAATCATAATTTAATGTACATAGGATATAAGTTTGAAGAAATTTTGAATATGTTCAAGAAAACTAACAACTTCAAAGCTCTGAAGGAAATATGCATCAGAAAAGATAAATCATTCAATAATCTTCTAGAAAAGAAGAAGAAAAAGAAAGAGACTGAAGAATTGGTATTTTCTGAACTGACTGTAAAACCAACTGAGTCATTGACAAGAAAGTGGTTGCTGGAACCCACAAGACCAAACCAATCTCAAATGTATTATGATTTGGTAATAGAAAGAAAATGGGGAGGAAAAGGAGGACCCGCGATAAGGCTATTTAGTGGATATGAGGTGAGATTACTAGATGAATCGTATATCCACTACATATTCAGAAGACACTTCAGAGAAATAGATAACAAGATGGGAGAAGCCGATATGTATTTCTTTTTAAAATGCATCAAGACACTGCAAATAGCCTTTGACAAAATTAAAAGAAAGAAAGAAAAGAAGAAAAGAAAGAGGGTTCCACTGTAATTCGAGAACATTATAAAGCTTGAGGTTAACTCCAAAGGTGAGCCGGTTATGCATAGAGATGTAATGTCATCCATTTCTATGTATGAACCTCAAATGCTCAGAAGGATTCCTCTTGAAACTATTCACCGGATGATGGAAATTATCATACATGTTCTGGATGCTGATCGGATGAAGGAGGCACAGTAATTTGCCACCATGATCAAAGCAATTTTGGATCCAACCATTACTTAATTCTCCAATGGTTCGGATCCTGTAACAGCTTCTACATCTGCCCCCGAACCATACATTGATCCATTCTTCCCAGCACAAGTGAAAGACGAACCACCAAAATCTTCACAACCTCCACCACCATCAAACCCTTGAAGTACATAGGCTGTATTATCCTTAGGGGGAGTATTGTTGGACCCTGAAAGGATCATACATGCCAATCAAGAAGTGGTTGAAGGTTGTTCTGGTTGGAAGATAATGCACAAGTCAAAGATTTAATGCGGGTGAAGATATCAGAAGAAAAGGACAACGGTTCGATGTCCGCATTAGTCAATGTGGATGAGCAAGAACAAATACGACTGAGTATTTGTTCATCCACATTTACTAATGCGGATAAGCAAAATCAAATGCTGACAAGTATTTGTTCTTCCGCATTAGTTAATGCGGTTGACATACTTAATGCGGCTGCTTAATAGAAGAAATGCAGATGAAGACCAATACTTCCGCATTAACTAATATGGATGTACAACACAAATGCAGATGATTATTTTGTACTTAGACTAGCATCCCGATGTATAGTTGTCAGGGTAGTTTAGTCATTTTGTACAGACATTGTATCTGCCTATAAATAGAATAGTATACACTAAATGTAAGAAGATGGAAGTTTCTTGTGCTACAAACCCTAGCACACTTTGTATTTTGTTCATCAATATCAATATACAAAGTATTTATTAGTATTTTTCAGCATTTATGATCTATGATTTTGTATTTTCGCTACACAATCACTACCTCAATCATCATATTTGATCCTAGTTGAGTCATAATAATTCAGATTCAAATTTGGACCCGGTCAGTTTAAAATGATTTGAAACGTATCCATATTTTTAGAAATTTTAAGTGAGAATATTTATATAGGATAGGATTATAATAAAAAATATGTTTAATCTAAAAAGCTGAAAAAGAATTGTGGGCTTGATACGTATCCTTCTATTGTTTTAAAGAGAAAGGCATTTTGGTCATTAATTGTGTCAAATATCAGTTCATTATGTCATATATTTTACATCATTTTTTATGTGTATTAATCATTGTGTTTTACATTTTAGATCATTTTGTGTTATTTTTGTCATTGTTTATATAGATTATAAACTTGTTATCAATAATCGTGTTTTACATTTAGAAGACACAATGATATAATTTCACCAATCTAGTTTTCAAAATGCATAGTATTGAAGATAACTCAATGTGTTATTTTTGTTATTTTTTAATATATTTTATAAATACTTATTATTTATTATGTTTTATCATTAGAAATACACAATGATTTTATTTAAACAATATATTTTTCAAAACTCATATTATTAAAGATAACACAATGACGATCGAAAGACACAATGAGACATTGTGTTATTTTGTTATTGTTTTTAATGTATTAGATTAATAGTTGTTAATTTATTATTGTATTTTATATATTAGAGATACACAATAATGTTATTCCATCAATATATTTTTTAAAATTCATCATTTTAGAAAAAGTACAATAGTATACAAAATTAACACAATAACCAATAAAAAGACACAATGAATTACAATAAATACACAATGACGAGATATGAGCTTAAAGATGTCAAATTTTTTTTTATCTTTTTATATAACAATACTGCAGGATCGGTGTTTGTCTCACAATACAAGATAATCACACAAACTCACGTAATGTCACTCGGGTTGATGAAGCAGAATCTTAACCAAGTTCACAAGTAATATAATAAGTTCAAACAGAAAACATAAAACAAAAGAGTGGTTTTCAAGATATTTGTATATATTACTTCTCAACTCCGTATTGCAAGATTCTTACAAGCATGGTTACTAAGTTATACGGAGAAACTATATATACTACTATCTACAGCCTGTTATACTTGGAAAACTAGCTAGAACTTACAACTAGACAAATACTACATCGTTTAGAAGTAAGGTATCTAAGATAAAGTAATAATATCTTAGATTAGGTTGTCATGACATGTCCATGACTTACCTTTTGTCACCAACTAAAAGTGGCAACTGTACTAAGCTGAGAATAGTCGAATAGTTTATTAAAGTAAGGTCAATTACATGGGCGTGGGAAAGCGCCATGCAGACTATCAGAGTGGCAGGGGCTATCAGACAGACCATACTTATGTCCACTAGTTCAAAGTTAGTTCTTCCGAAGCTAAATGGCTTCGGAAGAATAAGTTTTTCCGAGGTCATTTATACTTCAGAAGAATCAACTTCTTCTGAGTCTCTGCAAGTCTTCAGGACTTTATTCTTTGGAAGACTTTGTCTTTTGGATCTTCTAAGTTGTATACTTCAGAAAAATAAGAACTTAGTTTCGAAAGACTTAGTTCTTCCTTCAGAAGTTCTTCATACTTGAGCTTCGGAAGATCTTTGACTTAGCTTCGAAATAGCAGCTTGTTCCTTCGAAAGACCATTCATTTAGCACCACAAAATATATCCAAGTGTGATTTTGGTTGCACCAGCCTCATTAAATCCAACAATATTCCCCCTAGGCTGATGCTACCAAAACTTCACTTGTTTCTTCTCCTCAAAGTCTTCAGCACTAGGGAAAGAAGGTATTTGTTTGTCTCTTTGTTCCTTCATAATATAGTGAAGAGGATGTCATACAAGACATCTATGGATAATAGATTTAGTTGGTCACTTTGGATAACATGTTTCCTCTGTTGTGCCCCTCGGAAAAGAGTTAATTTATGAGAACCATAATCATATTCCCATCTGACTATAGGTTCTGAAGTTGATCCCTCAACCATTTGCAAGAATGTTCTTCCCTTGATGGTTGTTCTTTCCACTTCAGCCTGTGCTTTCAGTTTCATTTCTTTGACATGAATGCTACTCAAATAACTTCCTATATGAGTAGCAATCTGAGAGCTAGAGGGGTTAGAGAATGGTCTCTCTACTAACTCAGCAATATCAAATCTGCTTGAGTGTAGTAGAGCGAATGCACCAAGTCTGGTTACTTGACCATTCTCCCTCTGAATTATGAAGCTTTGAGAAGATTCATCAAACCTCCACTAGACAATTGAGCTTCTGGGAGCGAAGGGGCTGGTTGGTAGCATATTCCCTTTTTTGGTGCCCAGCAGAGTCACCAACCTTCTTTTTAACTTCTTATCCTTTTCTTCAAGAGTATCATTGTTGACGGCTAGAAGTTGGAGAGCTTGGTCCAATGTTCCTCTAGGCAGATCAAGGATTGCATCTCTTATGAGGGAACATGAAGAACCATCAATGTATTTCAGTTTAATTAAATCTTCCTTATAAGAGATGTTTCTCAAGGTGATGTAGTTGATGAGCTTCCTTTTGGTCTCCTTAAATTCTTCTAAGGATAGGGGCTTGGAAGGTTTAGAAGATGGTTTGGGTTGAGTTTGGGTTTTGGGTTGTGTTTTGGCTTTAAGGCAGGTGGAGGTGGAGGTTGTTTAGAGATAATGGATGAAGGTGTGGGAATGGTTGATGGTGTGGGTATGGGAGTTGAGGGTTCAGAGGTTGGTTTTGTTTTGATAGGGAAGGGTGAAGGTGTGGGATGTGGCTTTGTTGGCTGTGGTTTGGGTTTGGGTTCTATCTTTTGAGTGCTTTGTTTCCAAGGCATCTCCTGCCTTCTTCTTAAGCAAATGTCAGCCTTTATGTCACTGACTTGTCGCTGTAGTGTTGAAGCTCTTGGAAGATTAACATTTTGTCTTTATGTGTTTTTTGCATAGTATAGGGACTTATTTTGTAAATATATGTTCCTTTGTTTCTTGATAGTATAAATAGGATATTTTATGTAAAATTTAGTGAGTCTAATTGCATCAATCAGTTAGAGAAACAGTAAGATAGAGAAAATCAGTTGATTAAACTGAATCCTTACACTTTGTATCCTGTGCATTCGCTATCAATGAAATCTATGAATTTTTTGATGTATTTACATGTGTTGATTACTTTGTGTTTGTATTGATCATTGCGTTACAATATCATCATAGATTCGATCATTTTGAACCTATCAAATGGTATCAGAGCTGTTCGTTCAGTGATTATCAAACTTTTAAGCTCTTCGAATCACTTGAAATCTGTGATTGATTGTATTGATCAATTAATTGTTGTTTTTAGTTGTGTTTCATCCATAGAAACATGATTTGAATCACAATTTTGTGTTCAATTTGTTCACAACTGAGAAATTGATCGAATTAGTCTTCGAACTTTGTTCTTCATATTCGGACTGAAATTCAATCAGAATACTGATTTAATGTTGTTGTTTGATCAAATTAAGGTTAAGGATTGTTAATCGACCTAATTACTACCAAATTGGAAGTTTTTAGATCAATTAATCAAGTTTTAAAGATTTTCATAAGATCTGAGTTCGTTGAAGCTGATGAATTAGGCGCATTATAGTTGAAAACTACCGAAAATGGTCTAGCATCACCACTATTTGGGTGTTTTAGTACTGTTTAGACGTTTCAGATCAGGCGTTTGACCAATGTTGAGACGTTTTGAGACTGTTTGGACACCTATTGACTATGCAAAAACAAATTAATTATAGGTGCATTTAAACTGTTTAGGCGCATTTGAACTGTTTGGACGTTTTACACCCAGTCGTTTAACAACTATTTGGGTGCATTTCAACTGTTCAGGATGCATTTCAGTTGGACGTTTTTAGAATTCTACTTAGTCATTCCCTTGGGCGTTTCTACTTCAAAGTCAGGTGTTTGAGAACTGTGTAGGCGTTTCACTACTGTGTAGGTGCTTGTCAACTATTCAGGAGCATCAGCTTTCAGACTTATCAGTTTACACTTAGAAATTTTTTCAGAAACTAAAATCCAAAAATATTTTCATTTCATAGTTTTTAATTCAAAACATAAAAACAACAAAAACAAGTCTTTTTCTTAAATTCAGAAATACAAAATGGTTAAGTCTAAAGATTCTAAGAACAGGGTTCCAAAGCTAAAGAACAGAGCAGATTTCAAGAACTGGTCTCTTAGATTGAAGCATCATCTAAACACTATTGATACTGAGTTGTGGAAGTCAATAGAGAAAGGACCACATATTCCAATTACATCTGATGGTCCTGATAGAGAAGTTGTGTATACAAAAGACTCTCTAGAACCTTATCCAGAGGATGGTCTGCAAGGTGATGACTTAAGAAAGGTTAAGAATGACATCAAAGCTTACTCATTGATGTGCAAGGGGTTACCATTGGAAGTCTTGACTAGACTTGAAGGTTATCAAACTGGTTACACCATGTACAAAGCTTTGAAGATTATTTGTGAAGGTGGTAAAGAGGATTCAGAAGAAATTGCACTTATGGTTTTGTCTGACCAACCAAAGGTTGAGAATCCATCATCTGACTTTGAGACTTCTACTTCAAGTTATCTTGAAATTCCTATCAAAGTCAGAGAGAAAATGTGCACAAAAGCATGTTTTGACCAAGTTGAGCATTACAGAACATATTCATATAAAATCTGTAACAAGCTTAAATAAGAAGAAGTAATGCACAACAAACTGAAAAATGATCACAAAATCTCTGATGAAAAGATCTTATCTTTACAAACCTCATCGAATAAAACTCTAAAAGAACTTGAACTTGTGAAGAAACAACTTGAAGAGATGACTAAAGTTAAAAGATCTTATAGCTCATGTTGCAACTCAGGTGGATCTAGCTAAAGTTAAAAGTTCTAAAACTATTGTAGAACAGCTGGTAAGTGAGAGGAAAGATAAAAACAAAACAGGTCTAGGTTTTACACATGAACCCATGCCTGAATCTATCACAAACACTCTGCCAGAAAACTTTAATACGCATGATCACTCACCTAAAAACAAAGCTAAGCTAAAAGCATTTCAAAATAAAAACAATAAGAACTTTGAAGGTGATGAAGAGAAAACAAATGTTGAAATATTTGAGGAACAAGATTCTGAAAAGATTAAAAATGGTCATCCAGTGAAAGTAAAATCTTACGAACCACGACCAAAGAATAAGAAAATATTTTGTTCCCAAAGAGCATGTTGTTGAAGAAATCATTGTTAAGAATGACAAACAAAAATCAAAGAATAAAGAGAAAGCAAAACTAGATGAAGTAACATCTGAAGATTCATTTTCTTATAGATTAAACAATCCAAACTTTATTAAATGGCAAAAAGAACAAAAAGATAAAGAAATTGCAAAATAATCTTCTCCTGAAGATGTTCAATCCCAAAGCAAACAAAGATCATCAAAATCAAGAAACCAAAGAAGGAGAAATAAAAATGCTAAAGCTAAATCATCTCAAGATTAAATTCAAAACAATCAAACTCAAAGAACAAATCAAACTAATCAGTTTAAACCAGTTAAGTTTGTATCTGCGGGTACTTTTGACATGAACAAAATTCCTAAAATCAAATCTAACACAAAGAACAAATCTAACTCTGATCTAAAAACAGGTGCAGGTCCTAAGTCTTCCGCTGTCAACAAAAGATTTGTATATAAAGAGTCAAGGAATAGTGATTATGAGCAAAACTCAAAACCCAAATTTCAAAAGAACAAACTTTCAAATAAAAAACAAGCGATTAACTTGTCAACTCCTAAATCAAAACAAGGATCAAATATGGCCTCCACATCAAAAGTTAATCAACAGTTGTTTAAATCACAACAAAGATACTGTGAAATATATGATATGTACAATCATAAGACTGAAGAATGTTTCTCTAAGAGGTACTGTCATATATGTGATATGAGAAACCATTCAATAGCTGATTTTTATTTCAACAAATATTGTACCTATTGTGATGAAATAACTCACAAAACTGAGGATTGCTACTTCAAAAAAACTCGTCGAGGAATGGATATGTAAATTCTCAATTAGAAAATGGATATGTCAATCCACAACATCAAAGAAATCAAAGTGTTGGTTTTCAAAGATTGACAAAACAACCTTCCTTAGGCTTGAGATCTTTTTGAAGAAATTATTCTGTTTATGATAATTCTTATGCTGCAAAACCAAGGGAGTGTAATCAAGGAAAATTCATTCCACGATTTGTGAGAATGAATGATGGAAAGTTTGGTAAACAAATCTTTCCTAACAATGTTATGTCTGATGGTTTGAATTATCTTGATGATGATCTTGAAAAACGTTACAATGTTTTAAGGACAAAACAAATCAAAGATAATCAAAAAATTGTAAGAAACAGAATTGGTAAATTTGTCAATAATAAGCCTGATTTGAAAAAGATTCACTTTAAACAGTTTACCATTGTTGATAAATTTGGCAAGCCCAAGACCATCTCGGCTTGGGTTGATAACTCAAATTAATTCTTTTTGAAATGAAAGTACGCCCGAGAAGACCTATTAACACATGGTATGTTGATAGTGGGTGTTGCCGGCATATGACAGGCAACCGTGCCTTGCTTCAAGAATTTAAGTTAAAAGATGGTACTCATGTTGCATTTGGAGGTGATGCAGGTGGTAAGATTACAGGCAAAGGAACAGTGTCTAATGGGATTATCACCTTTGATAAAGTCAACTATTGCTCACAGTTGAACTTTAATCTTTTAAGTGTTTCCCATATATGTGACAAATCTTACTCAGTTCTTTTTGATGATTCGTTTTGTTATATTTTGAAGTCAGGTTTTCAGATTAGCAAAGAATGGGTAGTTGTTAAAGCTGTTCATGATCGAGATGTATACAAGTAAGATATGTCTCAAGTTGATCCTTCTACAGAAACAACATGCCTAATTACTCAAGCATCAAATAACGAAAGTCAGCTTTGGAATAGACGTCTCGGGCATTCCAACTTCAAAAATATGAACAAGCTTGTAGCAAGAAATCATGTAGTAGGTCTTCCAACAAAGAAGTTTGCTACAACAGATCTCTGCTCAGCATGTTTAAAAGGAAAACAACACAGAGTGTCTTATAAGACCAAGCAGATAAACTCAAATTCCAAACCTCTCTAGATGTTGCATATGGACCTATTCGGACAAACAAATGTTCGAAGTATTGGAAAGAAATCTTAATGTTTAGTTATCATTAATGACTTTACAAGATTTTCATGGGTTTTCTTTTTGCATGCCAAATCTAAAACAGCTAAATTATTAAAAGAATTCATCATTAAAGTAGAAAATCAATTAGAAAAAAGGTGAAAATAATTAGAAGTGATAATGGAACGGAATTTAAAAATGATAATATTAACATGTTTTGTGCAGAAAAGGGTATTGCTCGTCAGTTTAGTGCTCCTAGAACTCCACAACAAAATGGAGTTGTTGAAAAGAAAAACAAAACTTTGATTGAAGCAGCATGGTTTATGTTAGCAGATGCCAAAATTCCAATCAGTTTCTGGGATGAAACCATATCCACTGCATGTTTCATGCAGAATCGTACATTGATCGTGAAAGATAAACAGAAAACTACTTATGAGTTGATGTTTGGCAGGAAACCTAATATAGATTTTCTTATATCTTTTGGTTGTCCAGTTTTGATTCTAAACTCAAGTGATCAGCTAGGAAAATTTGTTGCAAAATCTGATGATGGATTTTTCGTTGGATATTCATCGGTTTCAAAAGCTTTTAGAGTTTATAACTCTAGGATGAATGTTATCCTTGAAACATTCAATGTTAAATTTCTTGAAAATTATTTTCCATCAGTTGCAAATGGTCCAGCTTGGTTATTTGATTTAGATTCTTTGCCAAACTCCTTTCCTTCTAACTTGTTTGAATCTATTGGTGAGAAGAAGAATCAAGAAGGAGGTCTAGGTTCATTCAGCGATGATTCTAATTCTGATGATATGGATGACTCAAACCCAGATTATCCATTTTTCTCTTTTGTTAAAGATCTTATATTTCACTCTGAATCAAATGATCAACATCAACAAGCTCAAGAGCATCCTGTTTCAGAAAATCCAAATGTTTCTCAACCTATTCCTAATGATGGTCCTGAAATTATACAACCTGAGTTTGGAACGTCATCAATTTCTGGTGATGCAGTTGGCACTAATAATCTTGATTATTTTATCAACTCACCGACTCATGTTCCTAATTTCAATCCACATTCTTCAAACTTATCACATCAGCTTTTCTGACTTGAACCAATCTAATCTAGATGTTCATGTTCAAGTGAATGAGATTCCAACATCTCGTGTTCACAAGAACCATCCAACATCTCAGATTATAGGTCCATTGAATGAGAGAACTACGAGAAGTCAGTCAGAACAAGCAAATCTTTGCTTATACTCGTGTTTTCTATCTCAAATTATTCTAAAAAACGTCACCGAAGCGTTAAAGGACAATAGTTTGATTGAAGCAATGAAAGAAGAATATTGCAATTCCGTAAACTGGAAGTGTGGAAGCTTGTGGATTTACCTGAAGGAGAAAATGCCATAGGCATAAAATGGTTGTTCCGAAACAAAACAGACGATCGGGGAATTGTTGTTGGCAACAAAGCGAAACTCGTTGCACAAGGTTACACCCAAGAAGAAGGAATAGATTATGATGAAGTATTTGCTCCAGTTGCAAGACTTGAATCAATTCATGTCTTCCTGGCTTATGCATCATTCATGAAATTCAAGGTGTATGAGATGGATGTTAAAGGTGCTTTCTTATATGGACCAATCACCGATGATGTATATGTCAAGCAACCTCTAGGTTTCGAATATTCAGAATTTCCTCATCGTGTGTACAAGCTCAGCAAAGCATTGTATGGTCTGCATCAAGCTCCTAGAATCTGGTATGAAACATTATCACAACATTTGATCCAACATGGATACGCACGAGGGAAAATCGATCCTACTTTGTTTATTAAGAAGGATGCTGATGATCTCTTATGTGTTCAAGTGTATGTTGATGATATCATATTTGGTTCTACAAGTCCAAAGTTGTGCAATGAATTTGAAGAAATCATGAAGTCTTGTTTTCAAATGAGTTTTATAGGAGAAATAAATTTTTTCTTTGGTCTTCAAGTGAAGTAGTTTGCAGATGGAATTTTTTTTCAATCAAGAGAAATTCATTGAAAAACTCTTGAAGACATTTAAACTGCAAGATTGTCAATCCATAAGAACTCCAGCTGACGTAAATACCAAGATTGAACCTGATCCGAAAGGAAAATCTGTTGACCAAACTTTATACAGATCTATGATTGGATCTTTGATGTATCTTACTGCATCTAGACCTGATATAATGTATGTTGTTTGTGTCTATGCCAGGTACCAATCTGACCCAAAGGAATCCCATTTAATCGCTGTTAAACGAATATTCAGGTATCTCAAAGGAAAACCAGCTTTAGGGTTGTGGTATCCTTATGAAGGAAACTTCGAGTTACATGGATATACAAATAGTGATTATGGTGGATGTTGTCAAGATCGTAAATCTACAATGGGTGGTTGTCAGTTTTTAGGTCCCAGATTAGTCTCATGGCAATGTAAGAAACAATCAAATGTCTCTATTTCAACCGCAGAAGCTGAGTACATAGCTGCTTCAGCAGGATGTTCTCAAATCCTTTGGTTACAAAACCAACTGCTGGATTACAGTTCAATTTTCTTAAAACTCCTATTTACATTGATAACACTGCTGCTATGTTTATTATAGCTAATCCTGTCCAGCACTCAAAAACAAATCATATCGAGATTCGATATCATTTTCTCAGAGATAACTCTGAAAAAGTTTTAATCATTTTGATTCAAATCTCAATTGAAAAACAGTTGGCTGACCTATTTACAAAATCCTTTTTACCAGGTCGATTCGAATATTTGGTCGAGTCAATTAGACTTATTAATTATGTTTAAAAACTAGTTTTGAGTTAAATCAGTTGTTTGATTCTTAAAAATGATAAGAACCCTCCCTTAGCTTAATCATGAATATAGAGAAACTGTTAAAGTTAACTGCCTGATTGTAAATATTGTGTGTACATGTTCAATAGAAAATGAAAAAGAAAATACAAAAATAGAAAATTGCAAAATCAAAAGAGAAAAATATAAAACAAAAACACAAAAATAGAGTTTTTCTTGTTAGCTAATTGGTTAGGACTGAATCTGTCTTTGCAATTTATGAGAAATGATAGATACATTAGTTATGATCAGTTGCATACTTTACTCCCTACTAAAGTCTGACATGATCAGATATGATGTGCAGGTAAGCTCATGCAATTATACTGAAAAAGTAAATTCTTGTGATCAAACTAAATCAATCATGCATTCATGTTTGTCCATTTTAGTACCAATGAGTAGTGTTGACTTCTCAGATTGATTGCTTGTGAAGTTATAAACTCACACCTGGTGGCGATATAAATAACCATTAAGCTCTAAATATTTATAGCATCTAATCACTTCTTTGTTATCAGTCATCATAGACCTGAAGTGATGAGATATCCTTTGTTTTAAGTGATTACAGACCTGGATATTCTCACCTAATGCAAAAAAATGCCAATGTGCACGACTTATAAATGTGATCTGGTTATAGTATATGTCAGGTTAACAAGTTGAGAAAGGTGATTTCTTGCATATCATTATTAGAGTTGAACTATCAAAGTCTAAGTGTGACTAGATAATATCATATCTAATCATACCTTAATCAATCCAAGAATTGAAAAAGTAAGTGTGCGGATCATAGTGCCAAAAGCACTCATTTTTTGTCCTTAGATCTAGTGTCTCCTTTGCGGCAGAAATCCTGACCTGGAACACACTTGATCAGGATTTAATCACTGTCTACGACTATCCATCATTTATTTTCTTTTAAGGTGCTGATCTTAACTGATATGATCTCACTGCAGGAAAATGATTCAATTGTATATAGTAGATTTTTATTCTGCTTTATTTTTTATTTTTGCATGATTTTCTGTGCGCAAGCATGTTGATAATGACCGGTTTGCTCTAATTGCAAAATAAAAGAAACTTCTAAGTTTGTAAAACTTAAAAGTTTAGGGGGGTAAAAATGAAAAAGAGAAAATAATTGAATTTCAAAAAGTAAAAAATCAAAAATAAAGTGTTTTGGAGAAAATGGATGAAGTTGAAATTTCTAGCATGTGTGTGTTTGATATGATGCAAAAATAAACCTGAAAAAATATTCAAATTCAGTGGAAAAGCTTCTTGCAAACAAAATAAGATTATTTATTTTGTAAAAATTAAATAGAGACTAAAATGATGGGAAATTAATTTTGAAAATTTAAAATAAAAATAAAGGTCAAAAATAAAAAAAAATAAAAAAATTTGAATTTCAAAAATTTTAAAATTGAGGGAAATTAATGAAAATTTGAGTGATAGTCAAACAGTTTTAACTAAGTGTTGAAAAATTGAGTGTGAACAGTACTAGTGTGTTTAAATAGTGTTCAGATGGATGATGAGAAAAGTTCAAGTGTCAATACTCATGGAAAGGATCCCATGTGCCTAAACAGTACTCACAAGTTCAGATCAGGAGTACGGTGAATTTTCAGAATTTTCATGCGCCTATACAGTACCAAAACTTCCAAGGGCTGGACATTTGAAGGGATAAATACCAAGTGTTAGGCGTTTCATCCAGTCTCATGTGCCTGAACAGTGCTCAAACGCCTAAACAATGCTTATGTGACTGAACAGTGTTCATGCGTTTAAACCCCATACGCATAAACAGTACTCATCCGCCTAAAAATTTACACATATATATATATACAACAATTGTGTAGTTTTCATTCACTAATTCACAAAGTCAAACACTCTGATTCATTCACTCGAACACCCGATACACTTATTCATTAAACATTCAATTGTTATCAGTTAATATTTATGATATATAGGTATCACAAGAGAATTGATTACCGAGGAGTCTTCACTCGAAGTTATCAAAGTTATTGTTGATTCACCTATTCATGTGCCAGATGAAGGTGGAAGATCAACAAAAATGCTACAGTCCTTTCTGAGATCTTGAATGCTGAGCGGATCATAGAATTTTTGAAAGAAGTTCAAGTCTGCATTCAAGAAGGCTTTGTGAGAGTTGGAACTCTACAAAGAGAAGCCCGTGTTCAAGATCAAAGATGAGACAAAAGAGTTCAATGTGGACTGAAGACAATGTAAATCTTAGGGGGAGTATTGTTAAAGCTCTTGGAAGATTAACATTTTGTCTTTATGTGTTTTTTGTCATAGTATAGGGACTTATTTTGTAAATATATGTTCCTTTGTTTCTTGATAGTATAAATAGGATATTTTATGTAAAATTGAGCTAGTCTATTTGCGTTAGTTAGTTAGAGAAACACTAAGATAGAGAGAATCAGTTGAATGAACTGAATCCATACACTTTATATCCTGTGCATTTGCTATCAATGAAATCTATGAATTTTTTGATGTATTTGCATGTGTTGATTACTTTGTGTTTGAGTTGATCATTGAATCACAATATCATCACAGATTCGATCCATTTTAAACCGATCATGTAGGGTCTTCTCTGACATGGGCCCCACATGCTTGCTAGTGAAGCCATGGGCTTTAAGGTAGGCTTTCATCCATTCCTTATCTCCCTTCTTCATAGCAGAAGCAAGTATAGCTTCTTCTTCTTTCTTCTTTTTCTCCCTTAGCCTTTCCCTTGTAGCCTTCTTTTTTCCTTTGTTGATATCCTTAGTTTCTTTGTAGAAAAGATACACGATCATATCATGATCATAAGGGGCCAACTCCTCCTTTGTGTAGCCTCTCTTATAGAGAAAGGCTATCTTTTCCTTCCAATCCTCAGCATTTGCTTCCTCCTCCCTTTTCCTTTTCTCCTCCTCTTTGGCTAACCTTGCTGCCTCTTCTCTTTCTTTTTGTAGCAAGGTTTCGTTCTCAAGCTTCACAAGCTCATCAAGTGGGAAAAGAAGCATTTGTTCATCTTCTACTCCTAGGCTAATGAGCCTATCAATGTTCTCCACCCTCTTCTAATTGTTGATACTATCACGAGATGCTGCTGCTGCTTTGGTGCTTGCTGCAAGCAACTTCTCAGTATCAACTTTTTCTTTCTTTCTTAGCTTTTCAACCTTTCCTCCTCTAGAAGTTCTTCATTAGTGAGCTTTCTCTTCCCTTTAGGATCAGAGGAAGATTCAGCCTTTGGAGATTCTGGCTTTGAGGATTCAGGTTGGGGTGGTGGAGATTGAGCTTATGATGCTGGCTTGAGAGGGGTTGTAAGAAAGTCCTCACTGTTGACTTCAGAAGCTAGATCAAGAAAAGCTTGTATAACCAGCAGTTCATCAGACACAGAGGACAACTCTATAATTCCTTCCGCAGCTTGGATTTCTGCTTCGGAAGTAATTCCAGAGCTTCGAAAATGAATAGATGTGCTTCTGAAACTTGATCTTCCACTTCAGAAGTTGTTCTTATAGCCTCGAAAGTAACAGGAACTACACTATCTGTCCTCTTGAGTTAGTTGATGGGCCATCAGTCTGTGTATCCCCTTTGACGTCAATCTTGGGTTCAATGGAGACCTTAGGTTGACCAACTTCCTTTTCAGACATAGATGATGCAATCAACCTTTGAAGTTCTTCAGCCCCAAAGTAAGCAATGGCAATATCAGGTGAGGGTTGTTCAAGTGAGGAGCTTATCAGAAACTGGGTTAAGAATCTATTAAGGTCAATAAGCATCCGTGGGTCCACTTGAACTGAAATGGAAAGTGGTTGAGGAAAGATGGCTACAAGTTGTTGCTATTTGGGGTAGAAAGAAGAAATGGTAGTATGGGGTTCCACTTGAGTTGATATCTCCTCATGAGTATGAGCAGATATCTCCAAATCATGTATTTGTTTCTGTAAATTATCTCCCTTTTTGGTAGCATAATCTTAAGAAGTAGATGAGCTAGAGGAAGAACTCAAAGAAACCTGAGTATGTACATGCCTAACAGACTTCTCAATTTGTATCTCAGCTAGTTGAGCCTTGAGATTTTCAATCTCAAGTTGCTGAGTGGCAGACCTATTTTTTGAAGTCTCGACCTTTGATTCAAGATTGGTGACTTTAGAAATTAGGTCTTTGATGGTGAGTTTCAGACTACCATCATCTTCTTTTGAAGAATCATCAGGAAATGGGATAGCATACCTAGTATGTTCTTCCTTATCACCAATTGTGGTTTCTTGGTGCCCTGGATACCCTTGCAAATTAATGTCTCTTTTAGAGGCATCAATAGGAAAGGTTGCCGTAGATACAGTCTAACTGATGTTACCACTATCCTGAGAGGCTACTGAAACACTCTCAGCAGTGGCAGCTGCATCTACATGATTCACCTCCATTCTGGTTGGACTCACCTTAGTTTTCTCTAGCTGATGTGTGCTAGATATCAGAGGTTCCCTAGGACTCAGTTGATCTAGAGAGGGGTGAGGTAGATCAACATCATGGACCTGATAAAACATGATATCCTCATCAGGTCAGGTTAAGAGGTCAAGAAAGGATAGAGAGGTTATATCTATTGACTCGGGATCTTGGTTAGCACCTAATGGCTTGGATGCAATAGAAGTTGAGCCAATGATGTGGTTATCCCTTTTTGGCTGCTCAGGAGAGTGTTGAGACTCACCCTGAGGGCTTATGGCTTGGGTAATGGGCTCATCAGGTTAAGACTAAGAAGACTCAACACTGATATTACGGTCAATTGTGGAGGATGGTCGGACCTCTGACTGAGTGGGAGCCCTAGATTCCACACTAGTCTTTTTGGTTTCAACAGAGGGGACTTGACCAATCAGAGTAGGTTGATCAAGGGTTTGTTTGGGGTGTCTTTGGTATGTGATTTTCAATGGGTAAGAAGATGTGGATGGCAGTATAATGGTGGTGTCTGGTGGGGGTTCATCACTTGTTGGGCTTATAGGGATGTTACCATAAGCCATTGGCTCAAGCATACCTGAAAAGAGATCAGTGAATCTTCCAGTGAAGATGTGAGGATTCATGTGAGGGACCAGTGAAACATGAGCAAGTTGAAGTTTATCCTGGTCCAACTCATAATTGATAATGTGCTGAATGAACCGTGGATATATATAGAGTGGATCCTTGGTGAGATTGCTACTCAAATCATTTAGTACAAACCTTGAGTAGTTGAATCTGAGGCCTTTTACCAACCCATGGACTAGGAAGCCTAGATCATAGGGAATTTGATCCCATCCTCCTGATTTGTTGGATAGGCTATGCAGGACAACGTGAAGCAGGAACTTCCAGTTGTAGGAGAAGTTGAACTTATAGACTGTAGATCTGCTCACATCTCCTTCATATACCAATTGAGTGTAGGTTTCTTCCAAATCGGACTTTGGGAATTCTATAGAGGCACCTTCATCATGGAGTTCCAGATGCTCTGTGATGGTTGTTTCACTGATGATGATCTCCAATCTGCAGATCCTTTATCTGATTACCCTTTCATCATTGATCGTTTCACTTCGACCATTAGCCCAGAATTTAGCCATGTGGTTTAAGTAGATGGTGGGGTTAACAGTAAGGGTAGTAAAGTATGTTGATTGAGAAAGAAATTGGACAATAAGGGCAAAATCGGCATCCCTTGAAGAGTCAAGGATGGTGACATGGTTGTGTTGGGGATTCAAGGCCATTGTTCAGATGGAAACTATTTGATTGAAGTGGGAAAATAGCAAAAGCAGGATGAAGAAGATGAATAGTTAAATCTTGGGGTTTCGATGAATGGTAAAGAAAAGTAATAAAGAGAAATAGCTGGTAATTTTATATGGTGAGAAAAATCTACTGGATATGGTGAAACGATTGATGAAAAGATAGTTTGAGATCCAAGTGGATGTAGGTGGAAAATGATATTATGAAAGAGATTTAAAATTCGAGCTAATTACTGTTTTTCTGACAATATCTCTATAGTAAAATTGTGTGGGGCCCAAAGATTTCCGTTGCACAGTAAAATTTCTTCCGAGAGTTAAAATTCTTTAGAAGACAAACGAGTTTGTTTCCAAAGATTTCTTCCAAGAAAAATAAATGTTTTCGAGAATTAAAGTTGATAAGCTTCGGAAAACATTTTGACTAATAGTCAAAATTTCTTTCGAAGCCAAAAAGTATTCAGAAGAAAATATTCTTGAAGGAATTTTACTCTTCGGATAGTTATGTAATACTATTCCGAGGGTAAAATTCTCTTTGGAAGATTTCTTACTTAGAATTTTTTTTTTACAATTTTGAAAAAACTTTCTGGCAACAGGGCTTAGATTATATTTAGACAACACAGACAAGACACATTTTAAAAGGTTTTCAAAAGAGAAAGACTAGTCAATGTCAATCATCCCAATAGTTGTGATTAAATATTTAAATCTTTGTTCATCAAAGGCTTTTTTGAACAAGTCAGCATATTGTTCATTTGTATTGACTTTGACTAGCTTGATTAGATTTTTCTCATGAATATCTCGAACAAAATGATACCTGTTGTCAATGTGTTTTGTCTTGGAGTGCTTGACTGGATTTTCTATGATAGAAATGGCACTCTTGTTGTCTATGTGGATAGGAGTCTCTATAAAGTTGAAACCATAATCCAGCATCTGATTCTGAATCCAAAGCAGTTGAGCATAGCAGCTTGAAGTAGCAATATACTCAGCTTCAGCAGTTGATGTGGATACATATGATTGCTTCTTGCATTACCAAGAAATAATCCTTCCACCAAGAAATTGACATCCTTCTGTGTTGATTTCTTGTTGATATTGCAACCACCATAATCACTATCAGTGTAATCATAGAGGTTAAAATCCCTATTCTTAGGATACCAAAGACCTAATTCAGGAGCTCCTTTAACGTATCTAAGAATTCTTTTGGTAGCAATTAGGTGAGACACCTTTGGAGAAGACTGATATCTTGCACAGATGCATGTTGCGAACATGATATCAGGTCTACTTGTAGTGAGATACATTAAAGATCTAATAATTGCCCTGTACTGATGCTGATCAGTATCCTCCCCTTCAGAATCAGGACTAAGATCGTGATTTTTGGGTATAGGTGTCTTGGCTGGCTAACAATCTGTCATCTCAAATCTCTTTAAGATATCTTTGACATACTTAGATTGATTGATGACGACCCTTTTCCATCTGCTTCACCTGAATTCTTAGGAAGAACTCCATCTTTCTCATGGAACTCATTTCAAACTTCTTCCTTATGATGCTTTCAAAGTTGTTTCACATTTGGTCGTTTGAGGAACCAAATATGATGTCATTAACATAGACTTGTATAAGCAATGTATCCTTCCCAGACTTCCTTATGAACAATATTTTGTCTATTTTGCCTCTGGTATAGCCATTTTTGAGAAGGAACTAAGAGAGTGTCTCATACCACAGCCTAGGTGCCTGATGCAACCCATAGAGAGCTTTATCAAGTTTACACACATAGTTGCTATGGGTCTTTAAATCCAGGTGGCTATCACATATAGACTTCTCTGTCAATATCCCCATATAGAAATGCACATTTCACATCAAGTTGATAGACTGTGAAGTTCTTGGAGGCAGTTAAAGCAAGAAAGATTCGCACAACCTCAAGTCTTGCAACAGGTGCAAAGACATCTGTGTAATCTATGCCTTCCTCCTGTGTGTATCCTTAAACAACAAGTCAAGTTTATTCTTGATGATCAAACCTCTATCTTCTCTTTTGTTTCTGTACACCCACTAAGTGCCAATAGGAACCTGACCAGGTGGCAATGGACATAAGTTCCATACATTTTGCCTCTTGAATTGAAGCAACTCCTCTTGTATTGCTTCTATCCAATTGTTGTCTTTGAGGGATTCTTCCACCTTCTTTGGTTCCATTTGAGAGAGAAAGCATGAGTCCAAGCAAATAGTCTTATTATGGGTCTGACTTCTTGTTTTCACACCTTCTGAGACGTCCCCAATGATGTTCTCAGCTAGATGAGTGTTGTGTATCCTGAGCCTAGGAATCATATCTAGTTGCATAGATAAATCCAAGTTTGAAAAGTTTTGCTTAGGATTTTGAGCAACATCACCAGCTGATGTCTCACATTCATTCAATAAGGACTAATTCAATAAATGTGTGATAGCATCAATAGTATTTTGCTGAGAAGCAGCATCAACAGTTGCATGTTCCTCCTGATCACTGTCTTCATTAGCTTGGTGTTGAATACTTGAGTTGTCAACTGTTGAGTTATGAGGCTTAGTTGGCTGACAACTTAATGAAGCTCCATTGTTTCCTGAGATATTCAAGCTTTCAGGATTTTTAGTTGAAGGAGCTTGATCTTCATTTCTTCTTGGAGAAGTTGAAATAGGTGTTGGTAACTCAAACATTTTATCTTTCGTAGGAGTTACCTTGAATTCCTGTTCCAGCTGAAACATTCTCATAAGATGGTTTAGAATAGTTTGGAAACAATTCTAAATTGAAGATATATTCAGAACCATTGCCCTTAACACAAGGTGTGAGCTCATTGACAACAATATTAGATGATTCCTCAAATTGTTGATTTTTGATATTATACACTCTATATGCAATAGAGGATGAGAAATATCCAATAAAGATAGTATCATCAGACTTTTCAACAAATTTTCCTAAATTTTCTTTTGTGTTAAGTATGATACATCTGCTGCCAAAGGACCTAAGAAAGCCAATGAACGGTGGCGTCTTGTTCCATAGCTCATAAGGGGTCTTTCTATGGGGCTTAACAATAAGAACCTTGTTCTGCACATAACATGCAGTGCTGACTGCCTCTGCCCAGAAAGTTAGGGGCAGTTTTGAATCAGCTAACATAGTTTTTACAGCCTCAATAAGTGTCCTATTCCTCTTCTCAGCAACACCATTTGTTGAGGAGTTCTAGGAGCACTATATTGTCTGGCAATCCCTTTTGAGTTACAGAATGAGTCAAGAACTTGATTCTTAAACTCAGTCCCTTGATCACTTCTAATTATCTTTACCTTGTGATCTATTTGATTTTCAATTTTAAGAATAAAAGATTTTAAAGTTTCTGCAGTTTCATCTTTAGTTCTTAAAAAGAAAACCCATGTAAATCTTGTGAAATCATCAACAATCACAAGGCAATATGATTTCCTTCCAATGCTCAATATACTTGTAGGACCAAGCAGATCCATATGCAATAAGTGTAATAGAGTGGTGATAGAGTTAACCTCTTTGGATTTATGTGAGATTTTGTATTGCTTCCCTTTTAGGTAGGCAACACAGTTGTCCTTATAGAAAAATTCCTTTTTCGGCACACCATGTACCAAATCATTTTTAACCAATTTATTCATGGTTTTGAAACTAACATGGCACATTCTTTTATACCAAAGAGTTGACTCATCACCATTTGCTTTGGAAAGAAAGCATGATACTTCACCTAGTGGGGAAGCTTTATTCATATACATCTTGTACATATCCCCTCTCCTGGGAGATCTAAGAAGCACCAATTCCTAAGGAATTGTCATCCCGGGTTTGAGGATGATGCACTCATGTTCTGTGAAAAGAATTTGGTGCTTGATCATAGAATTGAGAAACACTAAGGAGATTATGTTCAAGCTGTTTGAAAAAGTTTACTTTGTCAAATTTTAACTTACCATTGGATACACTACCTCTACCAGATATGTATCCTCTGGCTTCACCTCCAAACTGAATAGGACCTCCATCAAAGTGTTCAAAATGTTGTAGGAGAGATCTGTTCCATGTCATGTGCCTGGAGCATCCACTATCTACAATCCAGAGAGTTTTATTTTTGTCATATAGATGTCCCTAAATATAAGGTGAAATGGTTAGTTACTATTGGAGACCCAAGCCTTTTTGGTCTTGGGCTCTTCCATTTCAGATGATATATTTCAACTAAAATGTATGCATGGGGGTTCAATTATGGTTTGTGAAGAAGAGGATTGGGCTGCAGCATCTCTTCTGATCTTTCATTCCATCCTATGGTAGATCAAGCTTGATGAGCTTGAATAGGCTTGTGCAACATAACTTGCTTCCGAGGCTTCTTTCTTCTCGAAAGAAGTTTTCACCACCTTTTCTTCCAAATCAGTCTTTTTTCGGAAGGTTTTAAAGTATTCCTTTTGTTCCTTTATTTTCTTTCCAAAGCTAGTTTGCTTTTGGAAATACTTGCTTCCGAAGGCACTCTAGCTTCAAGGGAAAACTTAGGAAGCTTTTGATTTTTCTTTTGTTTGTCTTCTGAAGTCAGTTTCCCTTTGGAAGAGTAAGCTTCTTCTGAAGGTGGCTTTGGAGAAAAACTTTCCTTTTCTTAACACTTGGGTCACATGGTGAGGTCCAAATGTGAAACCCTCCTTGAGTCCTTCTTTCTTAACATTAGATGCATAATGTGTGCTTGTTGGATTGTAGTAACAATCCTTGGCCATATGGTTATGCAGGCCACAGATTATGCATTCAATGTTAATTTTGATGGGGCAGGTTAATGGTTGCTTCTGGAGCTTCTTTTCTTCATTATCATCCTTCCCCTTCAAGTTTTGATCCTTCTTTATAACAGAAATACTGGTACTACATTCTTTTCCTGAATCAGGATTTCTAACCACTTGAAATCCAACTAATATGAATACACCCTTTTGCTTTGGGTCTATCTTTTACTTTGACTCAGCCATCTTCTTGGTAGTTTTTCTAGCTACTTTGATTTTGTTTCTTCTAGCTTTGATGGTTAAGGGTTGATCATCAGCTATGGGGATGAGGTTTTCTACCTTATCCTTCCCTATGGTGGTTTCCATTATTGCATCATTCTTCTGCTCTTTGGGTAATGAATCAGTAGTTGGAACCTCTTGCTCCTGTACACCATATCTAGGCTGTCTAATAGACACAAAGGAGTGTGATGGAGCAATTTCATTGGTTCCCAACCCACTTTTGTTTTGATAACACACTTTTGAGTGGGAGGATGATGCAATGATGGTATTGAAGTTATGCTCTTCAACGGCATACTTCTTAGCTTTAGCCTCAGCTATCACTAGTTGGGCTTGAGCCTCAGTCAACTTGGAGATTAAATCTTTTATTTAAGCCCTGTAATTTGAATGTTCATGTTTTAAAGAGGACATAACTTTCTCTAACTCTTCTATTTTGAGTTTGTAGTTAGATTTTGCTCTCTTAAAATTAGATTTTAGTATATTTAAAGACTAAATATTAGATTTAATTTCCATGTTGTAGTCTTGATACAATTTAACCTTAGCAATACAGGCTGGAGTACAAAGATGTTCATATACCTTAGTGTCTTTAATTCCAGCCATGAGAGCTTGAGCAAGAGTGACATCTTGCACTATGAAGCTCTAATCAACTTCTTAAGCAACAGCTATAGTTTGTTGTTCAGTGGATTTAGTTGCAGCTTTAGGGGTAGCAAGATGTTGGGAGGCTTGAGTTGCTCCAGGATTAGATCTAGGGGCCTTGCATTCCCTTGCAAAGTGTCCAAGCTAGTTGCAGTTGTAACACTTGGCCTTTGTTTTGTCAAACCTAAATTTACTGTTGGTTGGGTTCTAAGGGAACTTCCTTCTAGTTCTTTTGAAGAACTTATTTGCACTCTAGGTCAGGAAAGCAATTTGTTGGACAATGTCCATATATTCTACATTATCTGGGATGAAACACTCCAGATCAACAAAACAGAATTGAAAATCTCGAGAGTGCTCACTCCTTAAAACAAAGGCACAGGTATCCTGGAAAGGATTTTGATGAGCCTGTTGAGACTTGGTTGTCTTAGGGAATGTGATGTAAGGCCCAAAAGAAGAGGATGACTATTGGGGGGTAGTTCAGGTACATTTGGGGCTGGGGAGTTCTTGAACCTTTAGCAACATGTAAAGTATTACTGACTGTAGAATTAAAGATACTGTTCATATGATGGCTTTTTTGAGATTCGATCTCCATACGGTATCCATCAAGGATTCCATATAGTTTAGTCATGGTGAGAGTGTTGAGATTCTCAGTTCTCTTGATTGAGATACAATAGAAAGTCCACTCATGAGGTAGTGCACTCATGAATTTTCTTACTATGTCTCTTTTCTCAAGAATCACTCCTATAGACTGAAGAGAGGTGATCAAGTCCATGTATCTAAAGTATTGTTGGCTCAAGGTTTCACCAACAATATATGTGAAGTTCTCAAAATTCTGCTTTAGTGCATTTTTCTTTGACTCCTTGGATTCAGCAGAACCAGAGCACATCAGTTTCAAAGCTTCAAAGAGTTCTTTGGCAAACTCGCATTGCTTAAAGCCTACCATTATAGAGTTTGGTATAGTAGTAAGCAGAACAGTCATGGCTTTGGAATCAATGTCCATTCTCTTATAGTCTTCATCTGTGTAGTCTTCAATGGCCTTCTCAATCATGGCACCATTTCTTGTTGGAGATGCTACTTTTGGCTTGTATGGACCATGGGTAACAGACGTCCACATTCGGCTATCCTGATACTTGATGAAGCCTTTAATGCGGATGCACCAGGTCTCAAAATCATCAGGAGTGATGGTAGGAGCTTTGGTCATAGTTCCCATCTCAGACTTAGAGGACTTCTGGTTGAGAGCCATTAGAGTGAAGTGAGTGAGTATGAAGAAACAAGGGTGATTTTGGGATGGTAAGATCTCACAATCAAGAACCTAAAAAGCTCTAATACAAATTGCAGGATCGGTGTTTGTCTCACAACACAAGATAATCATACAAACTCACTAAATGTCACTCGGGTTGATGAAGCAGAATCTTAACCAAGTTCACAAGTAATATAATAAGTTCAAACAGAAAACATAAAACACAAGATTGCTTTTTATGATACTTGTATATATTACTTCTCAACTCATTATTGCAAGATTCTTACAAGCATGGTTATTAAGTTACATGGAGAAACTATATATACTACTCTCTACAGTCTGTTATACTTGGAAAACCAGCTGGAACTTACAACTAGACAAATACTATATCATTTAGAAGTAAGGTATCTAAGATAAAATAATAATATCTTAGATTATGTAGTCATGACATGTCCATGACTTACCTTTGTCACCAACTAAAAGTGGCAACTGTGCTAAGCTGAGAATGGTTGAACGGTGAATTAAATTAAGGTCAATTACATGGGCGTGGGAAAGCGCCATGCAGTCTATCAAAGTGGTAGTGGGCTGTCAGACAGACCATAGTTATGTTCATTAGTTCATAGTTAGTTCTTCCGAAGCTAAATGGCTTCGGAAGAATAAATTTTTCCGAGGCCATTTATACTTTGGAAGAATCAACTTCTTCCGAGTCTCTGTAAGTCTTCAGGACTTTATTATTCGAAAGACTTTGTCTTTTGGATCTTTTAAGTTGTATACTTCAGAAGAATCAGAACTTAGTCTCGGAAGACTTAGTTCTTCCTTCGGAAGTTCTTCATACTTGAGTTTCGGAAGATCTTTGCCTTAGCTTCGGAAGAGCAGCTTGTTACGTCGGAAGACCATTTGTTTAGCACATCAAAATATATCTAAGTGTGATTTTGGTTGCTCCAGCCTCATTAGATCCAACAAAAACTGTACTCGTTTTAAATATTAAAAAACGCTCGTTTTTACAGTGTATTTTTTATAAAAAAATAATGTCGTATATAAAAGTTATGAACGTTTAAAAAAATGGTGGAACTTACAAAAAGTAAAAAAAGTGGCTATTTATAAAATATCACTCTAACAAACTTTTTCTTACAATTTGATATTAACCATTGATTAAGAATGTGTATGGTTGAGATTACTTTTTAGTTTTAGAACACTTTTTATTTGAACATTTTTCTATTTATATAATAAATAAAGTTTTACTTTATATTTAGAGATCGGATTTGTTTGAAAATAAAGCAAATAATATTTTTGTAATAGATTTAGGTATATGTAGAAGGGGTTAAAATCGTTTACTTCTCATATATTTTGAATTTTAGTTTGAATTTCAAATTATCATTAAAATAAATCGGGTGGATCACTTATATTAGTAATCGGTAAAAATAATGAATTTGAATTTCAAATCTCATTTCATAGACATAGATATGTATTGTAATTGTTTGATTCTTGAAAATTAATTTAGATAATTATATAAATTTAAATTTTAGGATATCTAGTGGGTTTAAAATGATTTGAAACTTATCCATATTTTTAGAAATTTTAAATGAGAATATTTATACAGGGTAGGATTATACTAAAAAATATGTTTAATCTAAAAACCTGAAAATGGATTGTGTGCTTGACACGTATCATTCTATTGTTTTAAAGAGAATGACATTTTGTTATTGTGTCAAATGCGTCAGCTTATTGTGTATTATACATTCATTGTATCAAATATCAGTTTATTGTGTCATGTATATTTTACATCATTTTTTATGTGTATTAATCATTGTGTTTTATGTTTTAGATTATTTTGTGTTATTTTTGGTATTGCTTTTATAGATTAGAAACTTGTTATCAGTAATTGTGTTTTACAATTAGAAGACACAATGATATAATTTTCCCAATCTAGTTTTCAAAACTCATAGTGTTAAAAATAACACAATGTGTTATTTTTGTTATTGTTTTTAATAAACTTTATAAATTGTTATTATTTATTATGTTTTATCATTAGAAATACACACTGATTTTATTTAAACAATATATTTTTCAAAACTCATATTATTATAGATAACGCAATGACGATCAAATGACACAATGAGACATTATGTTATTTTTTTTATTGTTTTTAATGTATTAGATTAATTAGTTGTTAATTTGTTATTGTATTTTACATATTAGAGATATACAACAATATTATTCCATCATTATATTTTTTAAAATTTATCATTTTAGAAAAAACACAATAGTATTCAAAATTAACACAATAACCAATAAAAATACACAATGAATTACAATAAATACACAATGACAAGATATGAGCTTAAAAAACGTCAAATTTTTTTTAATCTTTTTATATAACAATACTGTACTCGTTTTAGAGATAAAAGCCGCTCGTTTTTACAGTGTAATTTTTATCAAAAAAATAATGTCGTATATAAAAGTTATGAAAATTTAAAAAAAATGGTGGAACTTACAAAAAGTTAAAAAAAAGTGGCTATTTATAAAATATCACTCTAACAAACTTTTTTTTACAATTTGATATTAAACATTGATTAAAAATGTGGACGGCTGAGATTACATTTTAAACATTTTAGTTTTAGAACACTTTTTATTTGAATCTTTTTCTATTTATATAATAAATAAAGTCTTACTTTATATTTAGAGATCGGATTTGTTCGAAAATAAAGCAAATAATATTTTTGTAATAGATTTACGTATATGTAGAAGGGGTTAAAATCGGCTGTTTCTCATATATTTTGAATTTTAGTTTGAATTTCAAATTATCATTAAAATAAATCGGGTGGATCACTTATATTAGTAATCGGTAAAAATGATGAATATGAATTTCAAATTAATAATAATTAATAGCATTCTTGAATTTCAAATTAATAATAACCTGTTTTTTTTAGTTTATATAGTAGATGGATCATTGATTTTGAACTATTTTTCACCATTCTAAAACTCAGCCTTTAATATCAAGGAATGAATCAATAACATCTAATAAAACAAGATTTATTTTACCAGTTTTCTTCTCTTAAGCTATTTTTTTTATCATTTGTCATTTTTTTAGATATATTCACATCAATTTTCCCTCTAAAAGTGTATTATAATAATTTAAATACTCATATAAATTTATCTTTTTTATCGAAAATAAATTTTATTAATTGCTATATTTCTCTCTCTTATCTAATTTTTTTTTAAATCAAACTATCTTTACATCTTTTAATTAAAATATAAATAACAAAAAACTAAAGTTTTATATAATATGAAATTTTCTAAAACACTAAACATTTTTTTAACAAAATATCTTAAATCGTTTTATTTTTGAAAAAAAATTATAAATAGGTGAAATATTTTAAAACAGTCTTATTAAAACAACAGAATAATTACAAATCAAAGTTTTTAAAAATAAAGATTTTTATAAAAAATATTTTTTTATAAAAAATCTTAAAGCGAATGTTTAAAAATGAAACTATTTAGATAAGAGAGGTAAAAAATGGTAAAATAGTTTTATTTCTTGAATTATTACATATATATAATTTTAATTATATTTTGGCCTATCTATATATTTTACATATATATTTTACATTAAAATTTAATCCGTTTATTTAATGGGTTTTTAGCCTATCTATCTATCTATAAAAAAAATTAAAATAAGCGTAAAACAATTGTAAACCTCATTATACTTACTTTCTCATTTTTTTATATTATTAATAATAATACTGAATACTAATAATATAACTCATACAATTTTCAAAAATAAAAAATACATAATTTAATAATTTAAAAACCTATTTTTTATTATAAACACACTTTTTAAAAACAAAAATTTTATAAAATATAGAATACAATGATTTTTTTAAATATCATTTTTCTTAAAACAATATATTTAAAAATCATAGTTTTTTTAGAAAACCAAAGTTTAAGAAAAATATATTATTGTTTGTTTACTTAGCTATTTATACGTAATTATAATCATATTTTATATTCAAACATGATTTTATAATGCATAAATTTTTATTAATAATTATTTAATATTTTATTTATTCAATCCGTGTATTACACGGGGATTAACTTAGTATTATTATAAAGCGAACATGTATTAAAAAGTTAAAAATAAATTTAATTTAAAAAAATTTCATTCTTAAATTTTGGTATAATTTTTTACAGAAATTTAAAGCAATGGATTCAAATTAAAATAATCTATCTATTATTATAATATACAAAAATCTAAGGTGCCACATGTCACTTTTTTAAGCTTCTCATTATCCACGTGGCGAGATATCAAGCCTTCTTGCCTCCTAACCCATTTTTAAAATTTCGCGCAACTATGGACCCGGTAATCTTCAAATCCGTATTTGATAAATGAATCCTATAAATACCTTATAACCTGTTTGCGAGCCCTAAATCTTAGATTCATCTTCTTTGATGCTTTCAATTGTTACGGTGCTTAAGGATTTGAAACCGTAGATTTGTCAAACCGTGTTCGAAGATGCTGAGATCGAAGGTTTTGAATGCACAGGTTCGTTAGTGTTTTCTTCTTCTTCTCACGTTGTTGATTTATTTTCTGATTTCCTCTTCTTTTTTTTCTTTTTTTTTATTGATTTCTAAGTTTTATGGTTGACTCACATATGAAATTGTTGAAATATATGTAGATTGTTTATACCTTAATGTCTTAATCGCTATACCTGGATGTCTTCTTTAGAAATTACATTTAATCTAAATGTATAGGGTTATGATTTTATCTGATTATCTCATTTGTAAATTTTTGTTTCCTGCTAAGTGTTAAGAAACTAGCCTACTGATTTTAGTTGAACATCATTGTGGGTTGCTGCTCTGTTCAGTTATAATAAAAAGGATTCCAGCGTATGCTTTCTTGTTTCCCATCAACAAAGTTAAACATGAGTTGTTGATTCATCAGATTGGCTAATTGTTTATGAATTTTACAACTTCTAATATCTACACTTGATAGTATAATTAGTTTTTAATTAACTATGATTGAATAGTAACCTGCTCCTGAAGATGGGCAAAATATAAAATAGGTTTCATTAGGTTTTTGATTACTTTGTTGAAGCATCCAAAAATATTTACAACTTTACCCTAGTGGTGTATTTGTAACTTTACAGCTTGAATGGTTGATCTGGTTGTCGAGACTCGATCAAAAACAAGTTATTATATCGGTCTTAGCTACGTTTATTCTGCAAGGGTAAGTAAGGTCGTCTCCACAGGGAATATGCAAAAAGTGTTTAACAATATGACTCAATTAACTTAAAGACAAGAACTTTAATAATAAAAATTGAAACTTGAGGTGAAATTAAGAGCACAATTGCAAAAAGCAACAAACTTTGAAACGAATTTGATTAAATATTAAGAAACAATCACTTTCAGGTTTTCAATTCCGGAATATCCACAATTGATACTTTTAAATTAGGGTTTGTAAGAAATAATACTTCAAGATTTTAGCTTTTGATTAAAGTAGTAACAAAGAAACAATCTTGTAAGACTCGTTCATTCACAAAATTAGCAATTCACCTATATCACGTTGTCTACTTTTCTTAATAAGTTCACGATGCAAGAAAACCGAAAAGTGATAATCAAGCAAACAACTTTATTTATAAGTAAACATTTTAAATCAATTAAAACATAATGCTTCATTCACTAATCCATTGTTCAATACAAAAACCTAATCAAACATACCAATTGTTTCACTTAACAGGAATTGTACTCCCGAAAGCAATCAAGAAAGAACTAACCCCTCATGGTCTTCATTGAATCTTCAATCTTGATTATATGATGATCAATGATGATTTGGTGTGTGTTGGGAAGCTTGAAAGCACCCAAAATCACCTTCAGTTTTCTAGATTTCGGCTGGGAAGAGTTGCACTTCAAGTTGGGGTTGGATAGGTTTAAGTAGACATCAAGATCCATAAAATCCATGTGTTTGTTGAAGACCAGAGTATGATACGCCCAGGGTCGGCGTATCATACGCCCCCTCAGCCTCCATACGCCCAACTTTCTGTAATTTTTGTCAAATACGCCCACAAATACGCCGCCAATACGCCGACCGACGTATTATACGCCCATACCCGGCGTATCATACGTCGGTATGCCTAATCTTGTGCTTTTTTTGTAACATTTGATGTTTACATCTTTAGTCCTTGTAGTTTCGTGTTTGGCTCCTTATTCTCCAAAATAAGCCTCCTTTAGCTCCAATTACCTATAAATCAAAACACAAACAACTTGAAACTATTCCACACAATAATGATGTAAAATCAAGCATTTAAATCAATTAAGCCTCGAATTATTAGCACTTGATCACATCCCCACACATAACCTTTTGTTTGTCTTCAAACAAAGTTACTTGCACTATTCACCTTAATTAATCAAACATGCTAAGTTATCACAACTTTGGATAAGTTAAGGTCACAAGGCATACTTACTTTTAAACTTTCATCATGTAAGATTCACAACCCAACATGTAATTTCATTCATGTTTTAAACTTAGAATCACTTTAGTTGGCATAACTTCACCTTTTCCTTCAAACATGCATGCATTCATATTCCTCACAATGAACACTCCTCTCGGTTTGTTTTGTGGACTAGTGATTATATACTAGTATATCTAGAACTCTCAAACCAAGACTGTACATCTTTATCATAAGCTCGTGTATTAATCATATCACCATCAATTAACACAATATAACACATAAATCAAGAGGTCTTTCATGGGTTTTAATGTTAGGCTAAGGTTTAAGGTGGGATAGAATAGAGATTTTTAGAGTGGCTAACGATGAATGAAATTCAATTTAAACATGCTAGATGTGATGTGTATCAATTTCTATCCTCTAATAGCAATCATATCACAGAATTTTCACATTATTTTTGTTTCATCATATCTTAGTCATTTTGACCTCATATTTAGCTTTTTTCTTCTTTTTTTTCTTTCATTTTTTTCTCATATTCACGACCAATCATACTATTATTGAACTATTACTGAAACAACACTTTTAAACATATCATGAATTGGACTTCATCACCCTATGTTTCATAAAAAAAGCTAAGGCTTTATAGGCTTATTATGTTGGGTTATTCAAATAACAAGTTGGGGCTCAACATGGTGTCTAAAGGAAGATTATCAAGGTAAGGGATTCAAAAGAAAAAGTTTAAGCAAATGGTTCATTTGCATGCCTCTATCACATTCATGCACATATTGATTCATGATCTTGACACGCATCAATTAGACGAGTTCTAACTTAAATGCATATTATGTGTCCCTCATTATGCAAAAATATAATGCAAATCAACATATGCCATGAATTGCTCAATTAGGATCGAATTCTCATGAAAAAGGTGGGAAAGGGTTAAAAATATAAAGCACATATGTCATCTACAATCTGCTTCGTTATGTCTTCTAAGAATTCTACCTAATTTTATAAAAGCTCATGATGGGAGTGGCTTACTATAGTTTCACAACAAGAATTCCAAGGGATCTATACATGCACAAACAAGTGATAATTAACCATGTATGAAAAATGAAAAAAATTTTAGGTCTCATCACAATTAAGCTTATTAGAAGATTTATTTTTCAAAAAGGTTCAATTTTTTCAATTCTTACCTCATCCCCACACTTGAGATACATTGTCCTCAATGTATGGTAGTCACAATTGTTATTTTCATAACATAGGGAAGTAGATTCTTAATTTCATTCCTATTATTACTAAACAAGACAATTCAATGTGAAGGGAGACTAGCATGCCACATCCTAATATATTATCAATCAATTTCAACGAAAGCATGAAAAGAATATTGTTCAAAACCAAAGTAGTGGAAAGAGCACATGAACCTGATCATTAGTGAGAGCCTTCATTAACCGACTTGTGCCTCCCCACACTTGAGTGCTTACATCTCGTGATTGACTATCAAAACAAAACAAAGCAAACCAAAGAAGAAAAAAACAAAAACTAATAAAAGAGGTAAAATTCACTTTCGTAGGAATCACAATTGCATTTAGCATATGAAACAAACCTTTAAACCCCTCGGTAGACCCGAGTGGACGAGTTGTAGTCTCGTGAGGGTTTCTAGTGAACACACCCATAAAGTTCTTGGGTTGCCTCCCGCAAGCGCTAAGCTTTAGGTCTTTAGCCAGACCTTACCTGAGACCACTAATGGTGGTCGTATTGAGTGCTTCTCTCCAAATTTCTCTTTAAAGAGCCGCTTCTCCCAACTTGATAGTTTTTCTTGTCCGCGCCCGCATTGGTCAAACATCTCTTCTTTGACCCTTGATTGCACTTGATCTGGTGGTTTACGCATCTTTACCTTTCGTCTAGGATTCTCCTTACTTAATGGCTCCACTTTTAATTTTTCATCCTTTTTCACATTTTCAAGTTCAAACCTGTCAAGATCAAAACCATTTTTCTTGGTGATGTCCTCGCTTACATGTGAAATGTAAGGAGGAGCACACTCGTTAGTAGCATCTGATATAGAATAGTCATTGTTAACTACATATGTAATTGATTTTGAAAACACATTAAAGAACGACTTACGGTTTTTGAATGTCATGTCGATGATTCCATCTCGGCAATTGATTTGAGTTTTGGTTGTTGCCGAGGATGGTCGTCCTAAAATCAACTTTGGTCGCTCAGTCGTCCTTACTGGTGCATAATCAAGCACCATAAAGTCTACAGGGTAGTAGAACTCTCCTAACATGATTATCACATCCTTAACAATCCCCCGAGATTGTTTCCATGTCGAATCAGCAAGCACCACTATTTTGTCAAGTTTCATGTAACGAACCAAAGTCATATTGGTCGTACAAACTCCCTGGGAGGATGCTCACACCGGCTCCATAATCTAAAAGTGCCTACTTGATTTTAAATTTCCCAAGTTGAATGGGAATAATTGGTGCTGCCGGGTCACTTCCTTCTTCTTCATCTACTTCCTTATCGTTACCTATAACTACTTGAGGAGTAGAGGTTAATTCATAATCAATATATTCAGATTTAGGAAGGAGACTAACCGAATTGATGTGCACATTCTTTGAACTTGAGGCTTGATGTTGAGGGTTCTTTGTTATATCACTTGGAAGCTTCCCCGGTTCTTGTTCGAACAATTGTTTAGCTAATTGTCTAAGTTTCTTTGCAATGGCCTCATTGGTCTTTACTTGTACCTCTCTAAATTTCTTAAACTCTTTCATCTCCTTTGCAAGATCTTGAATTGCTGACAAAATTGCATTGTCATTGCCGTTGTTAGTAGAAGCAACTTGTTGATGATGTTGATTCCTTTGATTATATTGACCGCCTTGTTGGTAGTTTCTTTGATTATAGTTGTTCCTTTGATAACCGCCTTGATTGTATTCTTGTTGTTGGCCTTGATATTGTTTGCTTCCTTTATTTGGTACCTGAAAAGAAGGATTCAATTGATTAGTATTGTTACCATATCTAAGATTTGGCTGATTTCTATGACCGGGAAGATAAGTGTTGGAATTAATGTCGTATGTCTTCCTTTCTCCTTGGCCTCGTAATTGATGTATACTTTCACTCTTCCCCAAATTCAAGTAGCACCATGTGACTGATGTATGGCCGATGTCATTACACATGTCACACACTTCATACTCACTAGATATGTTCGCCATGCCACTCTTTCTACATTAAGGCTTGCAATTTCTCGTTCTAGAACCGCAGTTCTATCCATGGCCACATGATCATTCACCATCTTTATGTTTGCACCCCTTGACCTTCGGCTTGATTGTTCACGCTTCTTGGAGATTACGCTCATCCTTTCAAGAATATCCCAATCATTATCCTCATGGTAGGTGAAGGTTCCTGCACTTGTAGAAATTATATCTCTAGCATTCTCTGGTGATAGCCCATCATAGAATGCTGAAATCAACTCCCACTTAGCTATTCCATAATGTGGACAAGTTCTTAGCATCTCTTTGAATCAGTGAAAAGCCTCATGAAACTATTCACCTGATTGTTTTGTAAATCCTTAAATGTCTCGCCTTGCATCACTTGTCCTTTGGGAAGTATAGTATTCATCCAAGAATTATTGTTGCATTTGTACCCATGTGTGAATACTTGCAGATGGTAGAGATAGGAACCATTGTTTGGCCTTGTCTTTAAGGGTGAACTGGAATAGGACCAATTTAACTTCTTTCGGTGAAAAGCCTTGGCCACCAATGGTGCTACATGATGCCTCAAATTTAGATATATGCAAATAGGGTTCTTCGGTTGCCATACCATGGAAGTGAGGGAGAATTCCCAAGCATTGTGGTAGGACTTCAAAAGCTCATCCCCTTTGTGTTGGTGAAACTATAGGAGATGAATTGATGACAATGGCAGGCCGAAAGTGAATATCCACACTATGTGCTGGTACATAATGTTGCGCTCCTAGATTGGCCGGTATGCCATCAAATGGTTGACCTTCAACATTGTTGCGAATGGGTGGTTGAGCATAACCACCCTGATCCCGTTTTGGTTGACGATTTTGATATCCCGGTTGGTTCCCATAATCCTAAAAGTAATGTTGGTTTGGTCCGTCCATGTCGACTTGATCTTCAATCCACTCTTCCACATAATTAGTGTGGTGACTTCCTTCGACTGAAAACCGGTCCTCATTGCTATGATGGCTCCCTTCAACATCATGCTGAAAACTTGGATTACGAACCCAGAAATTTAGCATCAGTTGGAAGTTCATGGGTGGAGGTTGGTTTTGCATATCTTGATTTACAGGGATCTGCCCTTGAGGTTGAGGTTACACTGGTTGTGGCTGAGGTGGAGGATCATAAGGTGGAGGGAACACGGGTAATGGAATATCTCTCAAAAGTTGGTTGGGTTGTGGTACCCCTTGGTTTTCTGGATTGTCCATCATTCTTGACTGGTTACTTTCGGGTCTTCTTGAAAGTCTGCTTAATATCCGATGAGCTGTAGCTGATGATGTACCTTTTTTCGATCTTGTTTGACCATGAATTTAAGAAGTCCTTAAAGTTGATGCTTTTTGAAACACACGTTTTGCTCTTGTAGTCTTCTCTATTTCTGGATCAAAGTGCAGTAGTGAGGTTCTTCCTGAAAATCTTGTATGCATTAAGGTAATGGTTACCTGCAAACACAAAATACCTCGCGTAATACTAAACAAGAAAACAAATTAAAAAGAAAAACATAAAAGTAAAATCTTTTCGGTTTTTTATAAATTTTTAAGAAAGCAAATGAAAACTATTAAACATTAAGCGCACTAATTCCCCGGCAACGGCGCCATTTTGATCTGGTTGTCGAGACTCGATCAAAAACAAGTTATTATATCGGTCTTAGCTACTTTTATTGTGTAAGGGTAAGTAAGGTCGTCTCCACATGGAATATGTGGAAAGTGTTTAATAATATGACTCAATTAACTTAAAGACACGAATTTTAATATTAAAAATTGGAACTTGAGATGAAATTAAGAACACAATTGCAAAAAGCAACAAACTTTGAAACGAATTTGATTAAATATTAAGAAACAATCACTTCCAGGTTTCTAATTCCGCATGATCTACAATTGATACTTTTAAATTAGGGTTTGTAAGAAACAATACTTCAAGATTTTAGCTTTTGATTAAAGTAGTAAAAAAGGAACAATTGTTTAAGACTCGTTCATTCACAAAGTTACCAATTCACCTATATCACGTTGTCTACTTTTCTTAATGAGCTCACGATGCAACGAACCGAAAACTGATAATTAAGCAAACAACTTTTTTATAAGTAAACCTTTTAAATCAATCAAAACATAATGCTTCATTCATTTTTCCATTGTTCAATACAAAAACCTAATCAAACATACCAATTGTTTCACTTAACAAGAATTGTACTCTCGAAAGCAATCAAGAAAGAACTAGCCCTCATGGTCTTCATTGAATCTTCAATCTTGATTATGTGATGATCAATGATGATTCGGTATGTGTTAGGAAGCTTGAAAGCACCCAAAATCACCTTTAATTTGCTAGATTTCGGCTGGGAAGAGTTGTACTTCGAGTTGGCATTAGATAGGTTTAAGTAGACATCAAGATCCACAAAATCCGGGTGTTTGTTGAAGACCAGCGTATGATACGCCCAAGGTCGGCGTATCATACACCCCACTCAGCCTCCATACGCCCAACTTTCTGTAATTTTGTCAAATACGGCCACAAATACGCCGCCAATACGCTGACCGACGTATTATATGCCCATACCCTATGTATCATATGCCGGTATGCCTAATCTTGTGCCTTTTTTGTAACTTTTGATGTTTACATCTTTAGTCCTTGTAGTTTCACGTTTGGCTCCTTATTATCCAAAATAAGCCTCCTTTAGCTCCAATTACCTATAAATCAAAACACAAACAACTTGAAAGTATTCCACCACAATCATGATGTAAAATCAAGCATTTAAATCAATTAAACCTCTAATTATTAGCACTTGATCAATGGTGCATCCATCAACACTCCTCAGAGGATTTTCTCTAAGATGATAAAGAGTGTGTAAGGCCCCGATCCCAGGAAATCTCACAGTTGGTCATTCATAGCACAATACATATTAAAATTTAATAAAATATGAAAACATTGCAGCGGAGTAATTTAACAAATCCATTTCATTGCATTAGTAATAAATTTTACCAAAAATACATCATTGTCATTAAGTACAAAAATACATTTCTGTTGTATTACAAGACAAAAACATTGTTTCTGCAAAAGCATGGATGCCAGTCTTTATTTGCCAAGTAGCTCCATCCTCATGCCATCCCCAGCAACGTCATTACCTGCCAACTGATATACATATAAAAGGTCAGCGTTGGTAGGTGAGTTATAGTTTTGATAATATATAAAAAAAAATATACATTTTGAAAGCTTCCTTTAGTGATAACCCATCCATAATACATAGCAGTCAAATGACTGATAACATTCATTAAGGCTTTCATTATCTTTCTTCCTTTCATTATCTGTCTCTTTCAACAAGGATTGCACAAAGCAAGAGCCTACGTCATATGGTTGGCAAAAAATACTGAACCCCTGCCAGTACACGTTTATCATGGTAGCTAACCCCTGATAGTTGACCGACACTGCTAGGCATATAGCCTGCTCATGAATACAGGTCCCATTCATTCATTTATTGGTCAATCACAAGGATTAGACCCCAAATATGCATCCTCATGGGCTGAAACAACTACTCATCAGTTGAGCTAATGACAACATGGTCGTGCACCTCCATTCATTTTGTTTGCAAGGCTTTTCATTCATCATAAGGGCCCGGGGGTAACATTAATTAAGTTCCACTGTACTCTTTTATTCCTTTGTGTCCACTTGATTATGAATAATACTTTTTAAGATATCCATAATCTTTAATCTCATAACATGAAATATTAATTATTATCCATAGCAGGAGCACATAAAAAGATCATAACATTAAAAACATATAACAATCATACTCTTCCATTAAAACTTAACTACTAGTCGCTTAAATCCCATCCTCCAAAATTCAGAATAATTCTAAGTGTTTACAGTACATGCATAAGTCTACAGCGGATGGATAAGTCCACAACGGATGAACAAGTCCACAACGGATGAACAAGTCCATAACAGATGAACAAATTCCACAGCAGACGACCAAAGTCAACAGCAGATAACTAAGGTTCACAACGGATGGCTAAGGCATTACAGCGGATGACTAAGATTCACTAAGGCATACAACGGATGACTCTTAACACTTAAGTGACCACAGCAGACAGTTAATGCCCACAGCGGACAACTCTAAATCATTTCAAAGTGTCTACAGTGGACATCCCATGCCCATAGCGGATAACATGTATACTGCTTACTGTCCAACTTATGCAAGTCTAGTTCCATACTACACGTTTTAAACGTATACTTAGCTTAGATCTATCAAATTCACACTTAGAACATCATGAACAACCATTAACATTATAGAAATTTTTAAAAACACATACATTTTCATAAAAAGTCATCTTTTTAACTATAGAAAACATAATTTTCCTAAGAAACAACATTTGATACACATCTCAGCACCAAACAAGTAGAAAACATGTAAAAGAGGGGCTCTAGAACTCACCCAAACCAGCTTTTGAGCAAATCACTACAAACCCGAGAGCAACCTGGAGTTCTAATATCGAAACACATGTAAAGAAACAAACTAAACACATAGAAGCACATAGAAATCCTCCTAGAAGCTTAACCCAACTTAGATCTGAGAATAAATCACCTAAAACCGTACCTTTAAAGAATTCTTCCATTTTCCCTCTTGAGAACCGGATGGAAGCTTCTTTCTCTCACTCTAGCCGTATGAAATTAGGTGCATGGAAGGGAGTATGGGCGGACAACTTCTTTTTAAATCCCATCATGGGCCGGTTTGGCCCTTGCACACTTTTACCTCTTGCTTTTTAAAATAATATTCTATTTGCTCCTTTACTTTTCTTTCTTGTTTTTTGGAAGTTTTTGGGTGTTACATGTCCTCCCCCCTTATATAGGTTTTGATGGAATTCAAATAAACGGGTTTTAGAAATTAGAAAACTAAGAACAAAACAATGAATTCCCCCAAGGATCAATTTCAATCTCTTAAATATAACAACAGGTTGTTATATAATCAATACTCATTAATCATAGTGCGAAAACCCATGATTAATGATATGATATCTGTGTGTGTATGATTGTATGTTTGCTACTGATTGAATGCTTAGACGAATAGAAAATGCTTGATTGATTCATTGTTCAAAAGCTTACAAAGGATTAGGGTATTATGCTATTTATAGGTCATACAAATAGGTATATACAATTACAAAAATACCCTTATGTAAACAAAAATTACATAAAATCCTAAGTCAAAGTCGTCTGCTGTGGATGATTGACTGTTCACTGTGAATGCTAAGTCTTCCACTGTGGATGTTGAATAAGTTGTCCGCTATCTTGGATGCTGTCCGCAGTGAACACTTGTGTGTTTTCTTGATCTTGTTCGCTGTGGAGTGTTCATTCGCTGTGGATGAACATCCGCTTTGGATTGTTCATTAGCTGTGGACATTTTTCATCCGCTACATATGTGTTGATCATCCGCTGTAGACACTTAGACCTTTTTCTTCATCCACTGCATAGACTTGATCATCCGCTGTGGATAGTTCCTCATCTGCTGCTGACACTTTGCAAAATTTCTTTTATCTACAAACTTGAAAAAGAAATTTAAACAATAATTAGTGTATCTTATGAATGTTAATGATGCTAATGTGTTAGTTAATGATTGTTTGAATGTTAGAACATATTATGTTAGCTTGTTGAGTCCAAAAATACTCCCACTAAGGATGATGCTTTCAATCTTTAATGTTTGATTGTTACTATTATGTTTGTTAGTAATAATGTGTGTGTTTGTGTTTGATTTGAATGATTAGATGTTTGTGTGTTTGACTTATAATATTTGATTGCATGATTGAATGATTATATGATTTGAATGATTAAATGATTTGCATGATTGAATGATTTGCATGATTAAATGATTTGAATGATTTGCTTGATTGAATGATTAACTAATTATTTGATTTACTAAATGATTAACTGATTACACATGTGTAATCAAATTGCCTTGTATGTTTTTATTTAAGTGTGTTTGCTAGTATCACTTGTTATTGTGTGATTGATGTTATGTTTGAAAATATGTATGATATTGATGAATATTGATGCTCTGATGTGTTAATTGTCTGTTATGTATGGTTGGATGTTTTGTTTGTTTGAATGGTTAGATATGTATGTTTGTTGTTTTGTTTGTTTATCTGTTAGAAACCTTTAAGTGTGTGATGGTCCAGCTCCATCAACACTCTTTTGGACTTCAGCTGTGGCCTTCGTTGACTCTTCCATATCCTTCTCAGTAATCTGATCGTTTTCAGCTTCCTTGACTTGGTAAGTTAGAGGAGTAATCTTCATTTCGTTCCTGCAGTTTATGATGTGTTCACCAAAATATTGTACTGCACTGTTTTGATCATCATACTTGCACTGGATGGAGAGGGGAACCATCTGTTCTAGGGTTGATAGATCCAAACTTTGCATATCAATGTTGCCAACCTATGTAGTTACAACATGATTCCCCTTACAAACTTCAAGGTTGTTATTCTTTGAGATTCTCAGGCCTGTGATTCCTTTTCTGTGTGTTAATGATTGTTGATTCGTCTCAATCCTTTGCTTTAAAGTAGCATTCACATATACTTTTCCTAATATTCTCACCATGTGTATGAAGTAACAACAGTCACCCTTGCATAAGACATTTTCTATAGCAGAGAATTACTTCATCTTTAAAAATAAGATATAGGAGGAATGTAGGAGTTTGATTTCAATAGGGTCAAACATCCTAATGTCTGCAGCTTCTTTCCCTGCAAGCTTTCTCTCCAATACCACTTCAAAGTGGGTTTCATCATAGTTCCACTTTATGATTAGGTGATTGTATTGGTTTCCCTTAATTTTCTTCATTATAAGTTTGAGATTTGATGGTCTTAGAGGATATCCAACTCTTTCCAAAATTCCACTATCAATTAGAGTTGGGGGTTCTTCAATTTGTTTCTTTTACTTACTTTCCAGTTGTTTCTCTCTTCTCAACTTGGCTATGTAAAGCTTGTCCTCTCTGTCTTCTTTGGCTTTCATCTTATGATGATGTCTATTCATGTAAGATCTCATGATATGATAGAAATTCGCTCCCTTGGGATTATTTGTGTGATTGGCCATCCTTAATTGCATCAGGTCTAATCTATCTTCATAGCTCAAAGATCCCAATTAGGATATGTATGATAGGTATTATACTAAGCCAGATACTCTCTTGATAAGTACTGCATCCTAGATTTCATCATATTTCCAAGAAACTTTTTTTTTTTATCAGTGGATGCTATTAGTGTTATCTTGTCATACAGCTTAACAAAATTGGTGTTTTCATTTATCATCTCTCTCACCTCATTACCTTCTGGCCAAAGCCTATGAGGCATGAATTGTCTTGGTTCCTTAATAGGATGTAGCTCAGGCTGATATTTATGATAAGTAGATAAAGATGAAGCTAGATGAGGTCTAGAGATTTGTGGCTTCAATGCATTGGTCAGCATGTTCTTGTAAATTTCCCTAGCAGGATCCTTTATTTGAGACAGAGATCTACCTTCATATGATTTGTAAGGCATCCTTGTATGACTCAACTAGCTTTTAACCTGGGAGTATGTCATTTTATCAACTTGAGGATCCTTTGGCATATTCTTTTGTAAGTCTTGCTGATCCTTGATCTCTTTATACCTTTTGTTTGTTTGCTCAGACTCATTTTTCATTACTTCCTAGAAGTCCTTGAGCAAGTCTTTAACCTCAGAGAGGTTAAGTTGCATGAATGCGTCATAAGGAAAGCCTCTAGATGCTAACTTAGTTCTATTAGTGTTTTAGGATCATCAGGGAACAAGTCTTGTATGTTTTGCATCTCATCTTCATCCTATTCTTCATCTTCTTCATCAGATCACTTAGAATGATAATTGGCTCTATTTGTTTGTCATGAGTTTGATCTATCTCACCTTATTCTAGAACTGCAGGCTCTGTTTCTTTCTATCTTGGTTCATCTTCATTAATTGATTCAACTTTAACCTTGAGAAGTTTGAGTGGTGGAGACTTAGGTTCTTCCAACTCTTGAACCTTCTGTTTTCCTTTCTTTAAAGAAGCCAAATACAGTCTATTTCTTTTCCATTCATAAGTTTTCATTTGAGGCTGTGATGATGAAGCTTGATCTTTTAAAGTTTTAGTTTACATCTTCATTGATTCTGCAAACTGCCTTATTAACTCCTTCTATTTTTCTGATAGTGGGTTCATATGCATAATTTGATTCTTTTGTTTAAGTGTCAAGAGTGTGAAAATGCTGTCTAAGAATGAGTGAATAATGTATGTTTTCAAATGGATTAATTTCTTCAAATAATTCATCCATTGAAAAAGTCTCCTCAAGGATAATAATTGCCTTTTCAGTTTCCCCTATGCTGGTTTCTTCAGCTTGAGACATGATTTGATCAATAAAATCTTCACTCAGGTCTTGTTCTTGGCCTTCTGAATGTTCTTCCTTATTCAAATAAGTGTCAGCATGTTCCAATTCTCTATTCAACCTTTTTATCTCTTCATTTTGAGCATAGATCTTCCTCTTCAACTCATCTATCTCAGTATCTTTAGCATCTATTTGCTCAGTCAAATAGAAAACATCTAACCTTGTATTGCTTAAATCCTGATCTTTTTTCTTCACTTCTTCCCTTGATTGTTCTAGTTGTTGTTCTAGGAATTAAACAATCAACTTCTGTGCTTTTTGATCAGCTAAAAGTTTCTCAATTTCTTCATCTTTACTCTTTAATTTATCTTTCAACTTTCTTGCTCTGTTGTTGGATTTCTCAATTAGTTTGTTACACTCAGTGAATGGGAAAACCTTTGAGTATTCAATTTCTTCCTCAGTTGGTATTTCACTTATCTGTTCTTCACCTTCAGCTTGTTCAATAGGTGTACTTTTTTCTTCTTGATCATGCTCATGCAATGATGATGTACCAACCTTTCTTGTTGAGTTGTTTGTTCTACTAGTGATGTATCAATGTTTCTTAAAAGAGATGATAGTGTTTGTTAATTTGAAAATTATGGGCTCTAAGGAGGAGAAGGGAAGTGATGTTCAATGATTGGTTCTGGTATAGGATGAGCTTGTTCTTCTTGAATGATTGGTTCTGGTATGGGTGCAGCTTGTTCTTCTTGAATGATTGGTGCAGGTTGGATGATTGGTTCTTGATGAATAATATTTTGAAACATCATGTTTGGTTCTCCCTGACCTTGAATCCTCAAGAACACTTCAAGAACAAGTATGTCATGATCTATCATGTCTGCTGGAGCAGGTACTTAATCTCCTTGATACAAGCTTGACTTGATTCTCTTAAATAAATGTTCATTAAAATGAACAGGATAAAAGATGGCACCTTCTCTTGGAATGTTTGGGAGTAGATCATCAATGATCATTTAGAGGAATCTTGGATACGTATAGAATTTATTCCTCACTTCTGTCAAATTATAAACTATCCCATTTAATACTTGTGCTGCAAAGTTAAAGGGCCTTCTAGCATGATACTTGCTATAGCTGAAGTGCTCCTCAAGGAAGTGGCATCCCAGCCAGTCTTCCTATTTGTCATTGTTTTCTAGTAAGTGTGCATAAGAAATCTAAATTGGGCACACATATATGATTTCTTGATCTGCTTTCTCACAATAGTACCAGTATAACCAATATGCCTGAATACATGCAGAACATAATTTTCATCAAATCCAACTGGTCCTCCTGAGTCTTCATCTCCAAGTTGTAGAACCCTTCTGATGACTTCTTTTGATAAGATAATTTGATGACCATACATAGTAGATACTACCACTTTTTCATCATTCATTTTCTCCAGATAAGCATGTCTGAAATTGGACAATGTGTTCTTTATAGATATCTAGCCCTGCTGTCATAGCATGAACAAGCCTTGTTTGTCTAATAGCTTGTATGATGTATCTCTAGTTTTCGGCCTTTAGAGCATCTGGGTTTAAAAAAGCATAGAGATTATGATCTCTGACAAACACTAAGTTTGCCATATATGCAATAAAGAAAAACTGTGTGTGTAACTTGTATGATAATAATGTATGATGTTTAATGTTATGAAATGTTGATCAAGTGTTCATAGGATAGTTGTCATTGTTATGAAATGATGACATATGTATGTTGAACACAATGAATTTGTCAAAGTGTATGTTTGTTTAAAATCACACATTGGATCAGTTTGACTTTTAAAAGGTCAATTTTGGTCAACTTTAATCTTGTATATTGTTGATTTCAAGTTATTTTGATCCAAATTGTTTGACAACATGTTTGTTTCATCACAATGAGTTATATGTTTCATATCATGTTCTGATTTTGTTTAATAACAACATTAACTATGAATTTTAGTTTGATTTTAAAGTCAAAACCTACCATTCAATGCACATTTAATGCAAAGCATTTAATGTTGGTGTGGTCAATGTTATTCAAAATTAACTGATTTTATATGTTTGAAACTGACTTTTTAACATATTTACAAAGTTATAACATATTTTAAGTCATTTTAAACATTTTCAAAGTTCAAAATTCAATTTTTGAATGATTTTGGCATGAACATCATGACTGTTCATAAACCTGATGAACACTTAATCAAATTTCTTCACTATAACAGTCCTAATAAATGTGACTAGGGTCATCTAACATATATTCAATGATTGATTTCATTTAAAACATCAAAAGATTCATGTTTGTTTACAGTTCATTGTTTGACTTAGGTTTTGACAATGTCAGAATGAAAATTGAAGAACCGGATGTTTTAATGATTGTTTGATGTTAAGAAACATGTTGTTATACCTATTTGATCTATAATCAGTTGTTAAATCAAACATATATTAGGGTTTTGATTGATCAGGGGTTTAAGGGTTTATCGCACTATTGAACGTTTTAGAAATTTGATTTTGCCTCTCTCACACTCGTAATGAATGAAAAATTGACAAGTGATGGACTATATATACAATGGACAAAATGATCATCCGTTGTGTGTACAGTGTGACTGTACGCTGTGTGAATAGTTGAACTTAAAATTTAATTTTAAGTCATGCGCTGTGAAGCACACATACGCTGTGTAAACAGTGCGTCTGCTGTACACTTTTAAGGTTGTACACTATGGACCCTTGATTCTTTTAGTACTGTGTTTACAGCAGATAGCTATTTGGTCAATTGCTGTGCACACTTGGTGAAAGTTTGAAAATTCACAACTGATGACTAAACGTCATACGCTGTGTGTTGCACACTATTCACAAAGCGGATAAACATTTTGTTGGATCATATGAGGTTGGTGCAACCAAAACAACACTTAAAAAACAATTTTTGTGCTAAATGAAGTGTTCTTCCAAAGATAAAGCTGCTCTTCCAAAGACAAGTTAGAGATCTTTCGAAGCTTAAAGAATGAAGACTTCCGAAGGAAGAACCCAGTCTTTAGAGACTTAGTTGTTCTCCTTCCGAAGTATACAACTTAGAAGATCAATGTCACACCCCGATAATCGCAACGGAATGATGTGGTGATAACGGAAGTCGGAATTACATCAACGATCATAGTCAACGTAACAAATATCAAGCTGACTACTAGTAAAAGATTTTCACATACCTTTAAGCTAAAATAGAGCGAAATTCAGACTCACTTACAACAAACTAGTTTAGTTATGGAAACGACTAGTTTCATTTCAAATTACAAACATAAGTAGTCAATGACACGTTCGACCTTCCAAAAACACATTCCATTATTTCCCAACCGAGCATATCTATAACCCTGAAAAGCATGAAAAATAACCGGTCAACATATAGTTGGTGAGCATTCGGTTTTTTAAACTTACAAACATATGGTTTTTAGAAATGATATAATGTACACGAGATATAATATACTCATCATAGACTAGCTAGGTACTATGATTAACTTAGGTCATAAGTTCATAATCAAGCCAAGAAACACGTCGTTGCCACACAACAGTCCAGCATATAAACTCCCTCGCTACAACCTGACCAGTGCGACTGGTCGCGAGAGCGGGCCTTTTTAACCCGGTAGATCTACCAATATAGTCTGTGGCCTTCACGAGGTTAATGATTATGGGGGGATTTAGGGGCTCAACACTATACACCTATACCATTGACCGAACTTATACATTCATAACATATATTTATTCTGTTTTACCCATCATAATATAAAATCATGCTTTTTCCCCAAAAAAGTTTAAATAAAACAACATTTAAAATGGGGCCGAAGAACTCACCTTCGTACACGATCAAATAATAGATCAAAACGTCTTGCACCGATCTATCATGATCCTAAACGTGGAAGATTTAATTAATAATCGAAAAGCATGTTTATGAGAATGCTGTTCACCAACCTTATTTATTTTTAAAGGTAAAAACGTTTTTATAAATTATTATGCAAAGTTTTAAAGAAACTCGTTGATATTTTGTAAAAATTTATTATTTACTGAATATCTCTCTTAAAGAAAATGAGGCTTAATATATTTATCTAATCAACTAATATTAACCTTCAACATGTAACACTTAACTAACTAGGTATCTAATAATATCACTAGTCCATTCTTAATTTTACGTTTATTTCTAATGAAAACTATTATATTTTCTCAACCTAACAATTTATGTCATGAAGTCCTAATTGAATATTTATCGGTTATAGTGATTTACTCAAGACTTTCACCAACTCTTTATAAATAATTTTTGTATTTTTATTCCAATATCTCTTTTTTTCCTTTATAGATTGAGTTTTTATGTTGTCAAAATTATTTGATTAACGGAATGTACATTCTTTTGGTAGAGTCGACATCATTTTTTACAGTTAATTGTACGAAATATATCAACCGACTTTTTAAACCCATCAACTCGAGTTGTTTAAATGTATATTTATTTTACAAGTCGTAAACTGCCCGGAATATATATTATTTTTCAGTTTTATACAAATTTATTTTATAAAAGTCTTGGAGTCTTAAACGTCATTTTAGTTAACTTGTCACAACATCCCGTTTGTCTTATGCACGGTCTTAATCATGGTTTCTAGTCTTCCACTTATTTTGTCAATATTTTCTTTTAGTTTAAATGAAGTCTTTCTAAGGTTTTTTAGTGTCGGTTTTGTATCAACATTCCAACTTAATCATTCTTCTATAAGATCATAATCAATGACACCATCCAATGTTCCAACTTAATTATCCTTCTATAAGATTATGATCAACAATATCATTCACCCAATATTCTTACGTAATCGTTTCTTACGAGAGCATATTCTATCAATCTTTCAACCTACATATACATCCATACATACGCAAATATATATATTTATATATACAAACCCAAATCATACTAGTAACATGATTTTATCATTCTAAAACCATTTCTAAAGCATAAATCAGATTATATATACATTTCAAAGCCTAAATTCATCAAAACATCATCTTTCATGAAACATCTAGGTGGGTGAACTAGGGTTTATCAAGATTTTCATCTTGATCATCCATGCATGAGGGAAATAGGATGATCTAATCCAAAACAAGTATACCTTGAGCAATCTTTAGACTAATCCAGTGACATCTAACGTCGACCCTAAGATTTCCAACTCCCGATTGAACCTTCAAGCTCCTAACCCAACTTTACTTGAAAACCCTCTTGTTCTTGACTCAACGAGAGAATAGGGTTTCCTATGGTAGTGGTGGTGTGATTTTGAAGGTGGGGTAGCGGTGGTTCTCACGATGGCTGAAGGGGGTGGGGGTTTGGCGATCGATGGTGGTAGGGTGACGGGTTGGTGGTCGCGGCTGGTGGTGTGGCGACAGAGGTGGCTCAGGTCTATTCAGGTCTATGCTCAGCACAACAAAGAATGCCTTAGTGTACTCCAGGTCTATGAAATCATAACAAAGGAGACACTTGTATGATTGAGGAATTTATAAACTATTTCACCTAGTGTATAGTAGTTACTTTACAAGCAATCTATATTGGATAGACCAATACTCACCATAAACGAAGATGTGTGTTGCTGATCACACAATCATGAGAATTTAGTTCTTCACTGTTGTATGTGATGTTAAGTGTCCCATGCTAAGCCTATCCACCTATCAAAAAAAGTATTGTTGTCTTTATTAGTGAAAAACAACTCAAGTGAAGAAGTAATCTGGTGTACTATCATTTCTCATGAGTGGTTATGTGTAATTCAAATTGTTTGTTAATTGGAAAACATGAATGTTTGTTTAATGTCATGATTTTGAAAAGATGTATGTTTGATGTTAAACTTGGACTTTGACAAAATCAAGCTTGTTTGATATTAATGTTTTGAAAACATTACTTGTTTGGTTCATAGTTGATCATACCAAGTGACCAAACTAAAAATTCAAATCTTGTTGAATGAAATTGTTTTGTAAACAGGTCAGCCAATTAATTGTCTATGTGGACTTTGTTCAACTTTATCAGACCCTTGTCTGAGCAATCTCTCAAAAAGTGATATTTGATATCTATGTGCTTTATTTTTTAATGTTGAACAGGATTGTCAGTGATAAACATGGCAGCGAAATTGTCAATGTGTATGGTTGTTTTAATAAAATTAAAGCCATAATCAAGCATTTGGTTTTGCATCCAAAGCACTTGAGAACAACATATAGAAGCAGCTATATATTTTGCTCAAGCTATTAACACAGAGACATTTATTTGTTTCTTGCACTGCTAGGAGATCAATCTTGATCCAAGAAACTAATATCCTCCTGTAGTGGACTTTCTGTTGCTGTTGCATCCACCATAATCACTGTCTGTGTATGCATATAAAGAGAAATCTCTAACTTTAGGATACCATAGGCCATTTGCAGGTTTGCCTTTTAAGTATCTGTAAATTCTCTTTATAACATTTATGTGTGATTCTTTTGGATCTGCTTGGTATCTGGCACAAATGCAAATTGCATACATGACGTCTTGTCTGCTTGCAGTTAGGTACATTAGAGAGCCTATCATGGATCTATAGAGCTTTTGATCAACAGATGTGCCTTCTGGATCGAGGCCAAACTTCAATCCAATTGCAAATGGTGTTTTGTTGGATGTGCAATTAGACATGTTGTATTTCTTTAATATCTAAAGTAATTCAAATAAACAGGTTTTACAACTTAGAAAACTAAGAACAAAACAATGAATTCCCTCAAGGATCGATTTCAATCTCTCAAATATAACAACAGGTTGTTATATAATCAATACTCATTAATCAAAGTACAGAAACCCATAATTAATGATATGATATCTATGTATGTGTATGATTATGTGTTTGCTAGTGATTGACTGCTTAGACGAATAGAAAATGCTTGTTGATTGATTGTTTAAAAGCTTACAAAGGATTAGGGTATTATGCTATTTATAGCCTATACATATAGCTATATAGATTCATAAAAATACCCTTATGTAAACTAAAATTACATAAAATTTTAAGTCTAAGTCGTCTGCTATGGATGATTGACCGTCCATTGTGAATGCTAAGTCGTCCGCTGTGGATGTTGAATAAGTTGTCTCCTGTCTTGGATGTTGTCCGCTGTGAACACATGTGTGTTTTCTTGATCTTGTCCATTGTGGAGTGTTCATCCACTGTGGACATTAGTCTTCCGCTGCATGTATGTTGATCATCTGTTGTAGACACTTGAACTTTTTCTTCATTCGCTACATAGACTTTTTCATTCAATGTGGATAGTTCCTCTTCCGCTGCTGACATTTTGCAATATTTATTTTATCTACAAACCTGAAAAAGAAATTTAAACAATGATTAGTGTATGTTATGAATGTTAATGATGCTAATTTGTTAGTTATTGATTGTTTGAATGTTAGAACACATTATGTTTGATTATGCAAGCATTATCCTTCAATGCACTTGTTGAGTCCAACAATACTCACACTAAGAATGATGTTTCTAATCTTTAATGTTTGATTGTTACTGTATGTTTGTTAGTAATAATGTGTGTGTTTGTGTTTGATTTGAATGATTGCATGTTTGTGTCACACCCTCAAAATCCGCGTGCGGGGTTTTACCGCGAGGCACGTGACATACCAAGATCTCAGTCATTAGTTACTCAGAACGACTCTATATGTACAAACATTCAAAATCAAAGTTTAATTTTAAATAATACGGAAGCGTTAAATAAAACAGAAAACCCAAAACAATGTAACATGATTTAAAATGCGCAAACAAACGTGCCCAAGCATTATGCAAAACCAAAGCATAAAGTTTAAACAAACATAATCCCAAAAACATTATTTCATAGCATGTTGACAACACCCTGATGCTAACCCGTGTAATGTGCTCCTAGGCAATAGCAACCTTAACCTAAGAATAGCATACTAAAGAGTCAACACAACGGTTGGTGAGTTCAAGAGTTTGCGTTAAACATAAATCAATAACAGTTGCACAATATAAGAAGTGTATTGTAATAGATAGCTAGTCTATATACAAATAGTAATAATCATAGCGATTTCGCGATTGAAGCTGACTGTGTTACGTTTGTTGCCTCCTGCCACGACATACCAGGTCGTGACAATGTTCGTTAGGACAAAATTGCACCCATTTGACCTCGAGTTGCACATTTTACCCAGTAGTACTACCCAAGATTTCCAGCTAATCATCATTATTAACAATCCGAAAGTGTGAGGACTTTCATGGTATTCAACACTATATCATACTATACACAACTCATATAAAGTAAGCGTTTGTAAAACCAGTATGCTATCTCCCCCAAAAGAGAGTATGTAAAAGAGTGGGGCATGAACTCACCTGATGTGCGTAAGAAATAACTTAAAGCTTAACTTGACAAGAAAGAGTGGAAAGACAACCTTCAAAGGTCACCTAGAACACATGAGTACACAAGTACGTGTACACAGAATCAATATGAAACCCTAAATGCTCTACAAACCAAGGAGCTCAAGGTTTTAAAAAGACAAGACACATTTCACCCAGTTGACTCGTTTGACCCGTTGGTGACATTATAGGTGAAATTTCATTCAAACGAGCATAACAGTACATCACACATGATTAACATGCAAACTGATCACATATGACACCTCATTACCCACATGTACTACCTAGATCATCATACAACCAGATATCATACAAGTCATGCGAATCTCAAACAATTATCATGCTCAACATAGCTACAACACAACCAATGCATCATACATAGAATCAAATCATGCACAGCATGCCATGTGAAGCCACTCACGACTTCACACCCTAAACCCTGCTAATCCTACTAAGTAGGGGCCTCAGATTCGCACGCATGTATGATGATCATCAACATACCATTTAACAGAAATCATATCATCCAAAATGTTCAATCATGATCAACCACCCTAAACCGTTCCTCCTTTCGATCCAGAATAGCTACTGGTTGCTCCACATAATTCAACCTTTCATAAACCTCGATGTCCGTGAGAGGGATAACAATATCACCTTCTGCCAAGCACTTCTATAGATGTGATACATGGAATGCAGGATGAATCCATGCACCTCATCAAGAAGTTCCAGCCTATATGCCACCTCACCAACTCTAGTAATGATTTTGAATGCCCCAATGTACCTTGGGCTCAATTTCCCTCTTTTCTCGAAACGGATGATTCCTTTCAATGGAGACACCTTTAACATCACCTTATCTCCTACATGGAACTCATTCGGCCTTCTTCTTTTATTAGCGTAGGATTTCTGACGATCCTTTATTGCTTTAATAAAGGCCTTGATCTTCTCCAACTTTTCAGTCGTGGCCTCGATGATCTCAATACTTCCTAACTCCTTCTGTTCGATATCATCCCAACAAACTGGGTTCTTTCACTGTCTCCATTCAACATTTCGAATGGTGGCATAACTATACTTGCATGATAACTATTGTTGTATGAGAACTCTGCCAACGGTAGGTGCTCATCCTAACTTCCACTAAAATCAATAATGCATGTCCAGAGCATGTCCTCCAAACTCTGAATCGTTCTTTTTGATTGACTATCTATCTGTGGGTGGTAACCTGTGCTAATGTGTAACCTTGTTTCCATCACATCATGGAATTTCTTCCAAAACTTGGATGTGAACCTGGTGTCCCTATCGGATACAATAGACACCAGCACACCATGATGAGTTACAATCTCCTTGATGAATAGATCTGCCAACCTTTCCGATGAGTAAGTCTCTCGGATCGGCAAAAAGTGGGCACTTTTCGTCAAACGGTCTACAATCACCAAAATGGTATCACATCCTCTCACCGTTTGAGGCAATTTCATGATGAAGTTCATCGTGATGTGTTCCCACTTCCATTCGGGTATATCAAGGGGTTGGATCTGCCCGTATGGTTTCTGATGTTTTACCTTCACTTGAAAACACGTCAGGCACTTACTCACATACTCCACCACGTCGCGCTTCATCCCCGACCACCAATAATCCTTCTTTAGGTCATGATACATCTTGGTAGCACCAGGATGGATGGAATACTATTGGACCCTGAAAGGATCATACATGCCAATTCAAGAGGTGGTTGAAGGTTGTTCTGGTTGGAAGAAACTACAAGTCAAAGAACTAATGCGGATGAAGAAAACAAAAGAAAAAGACAAGTATCGGCTATCCACATTTGTCAATGCGGATGATCTTCCGCATTAGTCAATGCGAATGACATACTTAATGTGGATGCTTAGCAGAAGAATTGCGGATCATTAGTTTGTACTTAGACTAGTATTCTGATGTATAGTTGTTAGGGTAGCTTAGTAATTTTGTACAGGCATTGTATCTGCCTATAAATAGAATAGTATACACTATATTTGAAAGTTTCCTTTTAGTGCTACAAGCTCTTTGCTACAAACCCTAGCACACTTTGTAGTTTGTTCATCAGTATCAATATACAAAGCATTTATTAGTATTTTCAGCATTTATGATCTTTGATTCTGTATTTCCGCTACACAATCATTGCCTCAATCATCATATTCGATCCTAGTTGAATCATATCAACTAAGATTCAGATTCGGACATTGGTATCAGAGCTTTGGCTCTTGAATTCGTCTCAAAATTAGCTTAGATCTTGAACAAAAATCGATTGAACTAGTGATTGAGTTGTTTATTAGCAAGTTTCATACTTCTAATAAGCATTCATACTAAAAATACGTGAAGCTTCATCAACAATCGTTGTTCTTTTGACCCAGAAAATCAAGAACACTGTTCGATTGTAGAATCTCAACAAAATCAGACAAAATCCACTCATAATCATCGATATTGACCAAAAATGACCTAAAATCAACTTTAGTGTTCGTAGATAATGCTGCTACTGTTCACCGCATCAAGACAAGAAAAAAAATGGATATTGGACTGCTTGAACATTCTGGACATAAAAATCAACTTAATCAATACTCAAACCATCTAAAATCAAGTATATTATAATGGATTCTTTTAACTTTTCTAAACTTAGTCATGCATCTAAACCTCCAATGCTTAAACAAAAGTTGGAGTTTAAGCAGTGGAAAATAAGGTTTAGAAATTACATTAAAGGTGTGGATCCCGGCTACTGGATATCGATATGCAAAGGACCCTACATTCCTGTTTCACTCAATGTTGATCAAGTAGCTCAGTATAGAAGTTTTAGAACCCCCATCGAGGATCCTAATCTAAATCTTGATGATGAGGAATACAAGAAAATCAAGATAGATCTCAAAGCTTACTCCATTCTAATCCAGGCTTTGAAAATGGATGTCCACAAAATACTAGAGAAACATGGAACAGCCAAATGTATCTGGGATACGTTGCAAATTATGTGTGAAGGAAGCAGTGAGGTGACAAAATTAAACAAAGATAAATTGGTGAACCAATATGAAACCTTTCATCATATCAAGGGTGAATCATTCTCCAAGTAGATACATCATTTTGTGCAGTTGGTGAATGATCTGGAAATCATGGGGGTTACATATAAAGAAAAGCAAATGAACAAGAAGATGCTACACAGTCTGCCGGAAAACTAGAAGAAGAATGTTACAATGCTAAGGAACACTCTTGACTTAAAGAGCACCAGCTTAGACATCATGATTGCTAAGATTAAAGCTCTAGGGTTAGATGAGCGAAGCAGAAATCTTAGTGGACCTCAAGTCATTGAGGCATATAAGTTTCCATCAGAAACTCATTCTATTGAAAATGCCTTTATGGCAGAAGAAAATGATTTTCTATCTTCTAAAGATCAAGCTAGAACAACTGGATTCATTGTTGCTTCATAACAAAACAAGCCATCATCTTTAACTCCTTCGACTGCAACACCCACATGCATGCCTAGTGATCAAAAAGTTGAAGAGCAAAAGGCAACTTACAAGGCATTTGTTGCTAGCTTTGAGGCTTATCAAGGAGGAAGGCTTACTTCAGCACATCTGATTTAGGAAGATCTAGAAGAAATGGATCCAGATGATGTTGAAGAAATAGACTTGCAGTGGCAGATGGCCATGATTGCGATGAGAGCCAAGAAATTCTTCCGAAAAGGGAAGAAGCTGAGTCTGAATGAGAACACAAAACTTGGATATGACAAATCCAAGGTAAAGTGTTATAATTATGGTGTGAATGGCCACTTCTTTAAGGAATGCAATGCTCCCAGAAGAAGTAATAACAATTACCAAAGAACTCCATATGGTCATCCATCATCTCAATCCAATTCAAATATTCAATCAAGCAATCAACATCAAAATTAGCACCAACAAACTCATCGAAGCAGCCCAACTGACTCATCAAGCTCAAGGAAGCAATCAACAACCTCTAATGCACTTGTCATTAGGCAAGATGGAGTTTGTGACTGGAGCCTATATGTAGAGGAAGTCAAGCCTCAATTTCAGAATCATGCTCTCATGGCGCACATTAATGATGGTCCAATTCCAATGCCAACTGAGGTAAAATCCAATCTCTGTAGTGATAAATGCATTCAAGAAGTACAAGGATACAGAGAACATAATCACAAGTTAGCTCTTAAAATCAAAGAAGAAAAGGTCAAATCTGAAATGTTAAAACAAGTGATGAAAAGTTTTAAAATTAAAATTAAATCACTTCTTTCAGATATTGAAAAACTCCATGGTGAAAAGTACACTCTCACAGCTGAGAATGAGAAGTTAACTGAATTGTTAACAAAAACCAAAGCTGAGCAATTGGCTACGGAAGTGAAACTTGAAAAGTTTCAATTCTCTTCTGTTAAGCTGCAAGAGTTACTTGACTCACAGAAAGAGCCAAAGGATATGAATAGAATTGGATACAATTCTTGTCCACCTCCATACAATGACAACTATACGATTATACCTGAGGCACTCACTCATTCTGATCCAATTAAACCTAAAGTTATTAAAACTCAAACAACGGTTTTACAAATAACTAATCCTCAAAACAAACCGAGTGTTTATATTGAAACCAATGAGGATAAAATCAAGTTGGGTCACCCAATCAAAATCAAAGAGTGCTCAAACAAACCTGTAGTTGCCAAGAAACCAAATAGCCTGGTCAAAGCCATTGTACCATTTGTGAAATTCATTCATGAAAATCTCAAGGTGGTGGAGAATGCTGAAGTATCAGTGAAACCCTCTGCGGAAAGCAGATCTGATAGTGAGATTAAATCTTCTAAAAATTCAAGCAAATTAAAAAAGGTTCACTAAAATCCAAAAGTAAAGCAATAGCTTCTCCATCATCCAAAGGGAAACCACCCATGGTTCAAAAATCAAAAGTAAAAACTAAACCAAAATCATCAACAAAGTCAAAACAAGGGGTCTATTCTGACATTTTTAACAAAAAGGATGTAGACCAACTTGAAAAGGAGTCAAGTAATAGTAAAAAGAAGCAAAAGCAGACTCCAAAGACCAAGCCAAGTAGAATTGTGAAACAATCTACAGAAACTAAGAAGGCTGAATTTGCTTCTTCATTGAAAACAAAATCTAAGGCTAATCTAAAATCTGTTAAATCACATGAAGCCTCCACATCGAAATCAAAAGACAAGCAAATGTACTGTGACATTTGTGACATGTCTAATCACAACACAGATGAGTGTTATTTTAATCAATATTGCTCAATCTGTGACATGAACAATCATTCAACTAAAAATTGTTATTTCAACAAGTATTTTTCTGTCTGTGATATGACAAATCACAATACAACTGATTGTTTTTTTAAACAGAAAGGCTTGAGAGTTCCACAAAACAAGCCTATCTCACCAATATCAACCGACAAGGCCAAACATAGAAGTCAATCACGCATTAAACAAACAAGGGTTTCAAATTCTGATGATGAATTCTATGATTCATGGCAGTCGAAGAGTGTCAAAAGGAATCTTAACCATAATATGAAACAATCACTTAGTTTTCATCCAAGATATAAAACAAAAGTGATTTCTGAAAATCAAAAATGTGCCCAATGTCTGCATAGAAATAGGGATGAAAGATTTGACTACTCTTCAGACAGCTCTAAATCACGAAATCGATCAAATAAAAATGAAAAGGACTCCACAGAAATTCTTCAAACATCAAAAAGAAAATTCTTTTGCCGATAATATTTAAACAAGATTTACTAAACCAAGGTTTGATGAATACTAAACATCAACCTCTAAATCATAACTTAGAGGCAAGCATCAAAAGGTTACAGTAATTGATCGAGACGGGCAACCCAAGACCATCATGGCTTGGGTTCCACATTCTAACTAGTTCTTTTATGCTTATAGGGTTGTCCATACAAGTCCAACAACTTATGGTATGTGGACAGTGGATGCTCCTGACATATGATTAGAGATAGTTCCCTCCTTCATGACATCAAGCATATACAAGCAACTACTGTAGCATTCGGTGGAAATTCATAAGGTGGTAGAATTAGTGGAGAAGGGTCTGTAACAAATGGACTGTTGAGCTTTGACAATGTGAACTACTGCGAGCAAATGAATTTCAACCTCCTCGGCGTGTCTTAGATCTGTGACAAGAAATATCCACTCACTTCACAGACTTCCATTACTACATTCTGAAACCAGGATTTCAAATTCTTGAAGAATGGGTTGTCTTGAAGACTCCAAGAAAGAATAACACCTATGTCTTGAACCTTAATTTTGCTCAACCAATAGAAGAAACATGTCTTTTGTCTAAAGCATCATTTGATGAGTCACAGCTTTGGCATAGATGTTTGGGACACACAAATTTCAAAAACATGAACAGATTGGTAAAAGGAAATCATGTAATTGGTTTACCTCAAAAGGAATTTTATTTTATTGACCACTGTTCTGCATGTCTCAAAGGGAAACAATATAAATCTTCCCATAAACCAAAGCTTGTGAACACAAACAATACTCCATTGAAGTTACTTCATATGGATCTCTTTGGACCAACTCATGTCATGAGTATTGGTAAGAAATAGTATTGTTTGGTGATCATTGATGACTTTTCACGATTCATATGGGACTTCTTTCTATTTCATAAAAATGAAGCATCCCAATAATAAAACATTTTATCACTAAAATTGAAAATCAACTTGATCAAAAGGTAAAATCAATTAGAAGTGATAACGGGACAGAGTTTAAAAATGAAAATCTAAGTTTATTTTGCACACATAAAGACATTGCTCATCAATTCAGTGCAGCTAGAACTCCTTAACAAAATGGGGTAGCTGAAAGGAGAAACAGAACACTAATTGAAGTAGCAAGAACAATGGTAGCAGATGCTTGGATGCAATTACATTTTGGGGCCGAAGCTGTCAACACATCGTGTTATATGCAAAATCAAACTTTGATAGTTAAAGAAAGCAATAGAACACCTTATGAACTGTTTTTTCATAGAAAACCATTTATTGGATTTTTCAAGTCATTTGGTTGTCCTGTCTCAATATTAAACACCCGAGACCATTTAGAAAAGTTTGCTCCAAAGTCTGGTGAGGGATTCTTTATAGGTTATTTCTCAGTCTCAAAGGCTTTCAGAGTGTTTAATCCTAGATTAAACATTATTGATGAATCAACAAATGTTCAATTCAATGAGCACTCATTTCCTAACTCAATGAATGGTCCTGATAGGTTGTTTGATATTAACTCTTTTACAAGATCTTTTGATCAGTTCCACTTGTCTAATGAAGGTAACCTATAATCAGTTGGATCTTATGAAAAAGTAGAGAGAAGGGATGACTTTCCAATGATTCCTGTATCTTCTGCTAATCAATCTAATGAAGAAGTTCCATTGGAAGCTGATCCTGTTAGACAAGAAGTACAAAATCAGAGTGTCTCAACTAAGGCTGCTCCTAATACACTGCCCACTACTTCAGTAGAACCGTCTACTGAAGTTAGAAATCCAGAACTAGCTACTTCACTAGTTAAAACAGAAGAGAACGCAAATGATGAAAGTCTTTAAAATGCTGCTGATGCAGAAGCTGAAGATGATGAAGCCTTTGATTGCTTTCACAATTCTCCTATTCTCTCCCAACCTAAAAGTGCCTCTTACCAAGATGATCTGAATGTCTCCTACCTTGATGTATCAATTGCCGGTGACTCAATTCCAACCACCAGGATACATAAGGATCATCTAGTGTCAAGCATCATTGGTGAAATAGATAAGCGGGTGACAAGAAGCAAGTCAAGTATTGTAAACATCTGTTTGTTTTCTTGCTTTCTGTGTTAAACGGTACCTAAGAATATAAAAGAGGCTCTTCAAGACAACAGCTGGATTGAGGCAATGCAGGAAGAATTGCTCCAGTTCAAGAAACAAGAAGTATGGCAGTTAGTAGACCTTCCAGAAGGACAATACCCTATCAGTACCAGATGGTTATACAGAAGCAAGACTGATGACAGGGGTATTATTATTAGAAAAAAAGCAAGATAGGTTGCACAAGGATACACTCAAGAAGAAGGAATAGATTATGATGAAGTGTTTGCACCTGTTGCGAGATTAGAAGCCATCAGAATTTTTCTTGCTTACTTTGCATCCATGAATTTCATAGTATATAAAATGGATGTAAAGTGTGCATTTCTTTATGGAAAAATCTCTGAAGAAGTCTACGTGAGTCAACCACCAAGCTTTGGGCACTCAGATTTCCCTCACAGGGTGTATAAGCATGTCAAAGCTTTGTATGGTCTATATCAAGCCTCACGAAAGTGGTACGAGACTCTATCGTCTTTCCTTCTTGCACACGGGTACAAGAGAGGAAAGAATGATCAGACTTTGTTCAAAAAAAGAAAAGGACATGAAATGTTGCTAGTCCAAATCTACATGGACGATATCATTTTTGGATCAACAAACAAACACCTTTGTAAGGATTTTGAAGACCTTATGAACTTCAAGTTCCAAATGAGTGCAATGGGGGAGCTTACATTCTTTTCTGGGTTGCAAGTACAGCAAACAGCAGATGGAATCTTCATCAATCAATCAAAATACATGGAAACCATGTTGAAGAAATTTCATTTTACGGATTGTCAATCTATCAGAACTCCTGTTGATACAAAAATGAAGATAGGTCCAGACTCAGATGGCAAATCAGTGGACCAGACTCACTATCAATCAATGATAAGGTTACTCATGTATCTAATAGCAAGCAGACCTGACATAATGTTTGGTGTATGCATTTATGCCAGATATCAAGCAGAACCCAAGGAATCACATGTAAATGTTGTAAAGAGGATATTCAGATAACTCAAGGGCAAGCCTGCACTTAGATTATGGTATCCAAAAGAAGGATACTTCAACCTCATTACCTACACATACAGTGACTACAGGGGATGCAACTTCAATCGGAAGTCCACTTCTGGGGGTTGTTAATTTCTTGGTCCCAGACTGGTCTCCTGGCAATGCAAGAACCAGACAAAAGTGTCTGTTTCCACAGCAGAATCTGAGTATATAGCAGCATCCTCTTGTTGCTCTCAAGTTCTCTGGATTCAAAACCAGATGCTTGATTATGGTTATAACTTCTTGCACACTCCAATTCATATTAATAACATAGCCACTATGTTCATAACAAATAATCCAGTTCAGCACTCAAAAACTAAACATATTGAAATTAGATATCACTTTTTGAGAAACTGTGCTGAAAAAGGGCTAATCAAGTTGATACAGGTCCACACGAACAATCAATTAGCTGATTTGTTCACTAAGGCATTTGACCCTAGTTGGTTTGAATTCTTAGTTCAATCAATTGGCATGATTAACCTTGAGTAAAAATCAAAATTTGCAAAAATATTCAAATATTATAAAAATACAAAGGAAGTTATTTTTGTTGAAGTATATGTATTGTACTCTGGATGGGAAATGATATAATTGTAGTCGTTTATATCATTCACAGTGCTTATTTCAAAATCTTGAAAGACTGACTGACTTATCTGATATGCGGGTAGGCTCAGCTTGGAAAATAAGATAGATGCTGTGATGAACTAAAGCTCATATTCAACTGTGAAACCATCATCTCAGGGTGTGTGTAAGTATTAGCTTATCCAAGTAGGTGTGTGTGTGTGTACTAACCTAAACACACTAGGTAATGATGCATTATGAATCTCATTCACCCATATCAGTTTCTCCTCTGTTTTGCTGAGAAAAAACATGGAGAAAAAGGCACAAAGTGCTGATGTCATGATCCAAAAAGATTCCCAATATGGAACACATCCAAAATGGATGAAATAATATAGTTTACTCTAGACTACTTTCCTTGTGAATGAATAAAAAGAATCCTAAAGAGGATCTCCTTCCAAATTGAAGTGCAAAAGGAATCCCAATGAGGATCAATTAAATATAAAGATCAAAGTAAAAGAATCCCAATAAGGAACCCCCTTACCCAAACAAAATGATATTTCATATTTCAAATGATCTGGTCTTGTAAATTATGAAAAAGTTCTACCATGCATTTCATGCGGGTGGTTGATCTTGCCATGCTTTTGAGTGTGAGGTACATGTTGAATATTTAATCCACTCAAAACATGATAAAGATTACAGGCATTAAAATATTAACCAAGCATGAGTTTAAGATGATAAACATACCTGCATTCAATATGTTCATGATTATGTCTATTTTACTAACAATTGCTTGCATTAGTGAAAGGTAAGATTGATAAGATCCCAAGTATGGTATACTTCTACATCATGTTCAGAAAAGAAAATCAAAAAAATTACAAAAATATTTTTCTTTTAGTATTCAAAATTTTAAAATCTTTAAAGTTTTTATCCAATATGGATATAAACTTTAGGGAGAGTAATTAAAATTATGAAAATATTCACAAAAACATGAAAAATTTGCAAACTCTCAAAAATATTTTAATTATATTGTACAGTTGTTTCTTTTCTTGAAAATATAAAATTAGAAAATGGTTGTGTTGGTGTGGAAGTTATACTATAGTATCTCAGTGTATGCAGACGTTTGGAAGCACTAAAGTCCAAGATCAGTCAAAACTGGGAAATTTATATCACACCGGGTGTTCAATTCAATTCAAGCAAGAATTGACAATCCCAGCACAGTCAAAACTTCATAATAGTCAAAGCAAAAATGCAAAAGTAGTCAAAACTATCCACATCAAAAACATTAATTTTTGACAAAGTTCAAATTTTAATGCAGGTAACAGTGTTGGTTAATGCGGGTGAAGGTAACCCAGGCATTTAACCAATGCGCGTAATAGTTTTGTTCAAGAAAAACCAAGTGAAACTAATGCAGATATGTTAAGTCATCCGCATTTGTCTCCAAGATGAAAAACAAATGCGTATAACAATGTATCCATAAAGCACCAAGGCAGAAAACTTATTCGGACAAATTTTCGTTCTTGCACATTTCCCGATGCAGATAAGTTTTGTTCATCCGCATTTCCTTAATGCGGATGGCATGGTCAATGTAGATGAAAGTGTTGTGTATTTTTACCAAAATTAAAACAAGTGCAAGAAGAACCACCGGAATCTTCACAACCTCCAACACCATCAAACCCTTGAAGTACATAGGCTGTATAATCCTTAGGGGGAGTATTGTTGGACCCTGAAAGGATCATACATGCCAATTCAGAAGATGGTTGAAGGTTGTTCTGGTTGGAAGAAACTACAAGTCAAAGAATCAATGCAGGTGAAGAAAACAGAAGAAAAAGACAAGTAGCGGTTGTCCGTATTTGTCAATGCGGATGAGCAAGAACAAATACGGCTGAGTATTTGTTCATTTGCATTTACTAATGTAGATAAGCAAAATCAAATGCTGCTAAGTATTTGTTCTTCAGTATTAGTCAATACAGATGACATACTTAATGCAGATGCTCAACAGAAGAGTTGCGGATCATTATTTTGTACTTAGACTAGTATTCTGATGTATAGTTGTCAGGGTAGTTTAGTAATTTTGTACAGGCATTGTATTTGCCTATAAATAGAATAGTATACACTATATTTGAAAGTTTCTTTTTAGTGCTACAAGCTCTTTGCAACAAACCCTAGCACACTTTGTATTTTGTTCATCAGTATCAATATACAAAGCATTTATTAGTATTTTCATCATTTATGATCTTTGATTCTGTATTTCCACTACACAATCATTGCCTCAATCATCATATTTGATCCTAGTTGAATCACATTAACTCATATTTAGATTTGGACCCGGTCAAATACAAAGTTTTATGAGCTTCATCCATAATCCTTCCCCTTATATCCCCGTAGTGAGGAATCCACATCCGCTCGAATTGGGTTCTAACACCAAGAGTGTTCTCTCTTAAATCCAATGTTTGTCCTTTCATCCGCTTAGAGTTTATCCTATCCTCCTTTAGTGCCTCATCTTGAAACTTGCAGATCTGACCCATGATATCGGGCGTCAAAACCAGCTGACAGGCCTTCACCCGAATCGATTCAGGCTGTTCCTTTCGACTAAGGGCATCAACAACCATATTCGCCTTGCCCGGATGATAGTAAATCTCATAATTGTAGTCCTTGATTAGCTCTAACAACCTTCTTTGCCTCATATTAAGATCCTTTTGTTCGAAGAAATACTTTAGGCTCTTATGATCTGTGAAGATGGTACACTTCGTCCCATACAGGTATTGCCTCCAAATCCTCAACGTAAAGACCACAGCCACCAACTCCAAATCATGAGTAGGGTAGTTAACATCATGGATCTTCAACTGCCAAGACGCATAGACTATAACCTTCCCTCGTTGCATGAACACGCAACCTAAGCCCGATTACGAAGCATCTGAATATAACACCAAGTCATCATTCCCTTCAGGCAATGTTAAGACTAGGGCTTGGGTTATCCTCATATTTAACTCTTGAAAAGCACCCTCCTGATCTGAACCCCATTCAAACATCACATCCTTGCGAGTTAGCTGAGTCAATGGGGATGCCACCTTGGAGAAGCCTTGAATAAACCTTTTATAGTAACCTTCCAAACCCATGAAACTATGGATCTCAGATGGCGTTCTTAGGGATTCCCATTCAATTACAGCTTCGACTTTTGCAGGGTCCACTATTATTCCTTCGGGATAAAACCTATGACCATCTAATTCTGTGAGGCTATCGTTAATCATATCAGTTACTTTGGTAGATTTTCCTATAGCAGTCTCAACATGGAACCGTACATCTATCTTCCTACTCTTACCATGCATCAAATGACAAAAAGCAATAGATACAAAGTTCTTACTAGCACCCAAATCGAAAAGCACAAAATCATACAATTGGTTTGCCAAAAACGTACCTGACACTACCTCAGGGTCCACTTTGGCTTCCTCCCTAGTCATGTTGAATGCCTTTTCCTTCGAATTGGTACATGTCACCCTTCCTTTTTTCCCCCAACACCTTGGTTCCTGAGATTTCCACTCCACCCTTCTTGCAATCCTGGCCCAAGTGGCCTATCTCAACACATTGGTAACATCTCCTTACCTTGCACTCCTTAGCATAATGGCCCTTGCCCCCACATTTGAAACACCTGTTTGTTCACACTCTGCTTTCACGTATATGACTCATCCCACACTTCCTACACTCCTTTCGATCATTCCCCTTCCTCTGTTCTGTGTGTCGGTCGTCGACCCTCATCTTTTTTCCCAATCTTGTAGTTGTCATTCCTGAACCTCTTCCCATTACCGTTCCTATTCCAACTCCACTCTCTGTCTTCTTCTGAATGGGTGCCATTATCTCTCATCATATAACCTTCCCGCCAAATCGACCACCAAACTAAATGTGCTTGGTCTAGCGGCGATCATGTTCCTCCTAATATCCACCGGCACACCTTGCATGTATCTCTTGATCTTCTTGGACACAAGTGTTACCATATCTGGCACAAGTCTTGCAAGTTCGTTGAACTTGGAGGTGTACTCTTGATGAGTCATATTCCCGGCCCCCAAATACATGAATTCCTTCTTAATTTTCTCTAACTCTGGATGTGGACAGTACTCCTCCAACACCAACTCCTTCAATTCTAACCACCTCATTTTCGTTATTGATCATTTTCCCTTGGCTTGGTTAATGTTGTCCCACCAGCATAATGCCGAGTTGACAAAAGAATGGGTAGCAAAGTTCACCTTCTGATCTTCCCGACACTCACTGATGTCCAAGACTACTTCCATTTCTCGAACCCAACGATGAGCGGCAGTAGCATTGCCATTACCGTCGAAGGTCGGGGGTTTGCATCTCTGAAACACCATATAGTTACACCCCTTAGCAGTCTCCTTCTCTGACTCATCCTTGCTATCATCATCATGAACTACCACCTTTGGGTTAGATGGCTCTTCTCCAGATTCCTCAGTCCCTTCAGTGGACTTTCCTAATTTCTTCTTCTCTTTCTTCTTCTTATCCTTAGCTTCATCCTTAACAGCTCTAATCACTTCGATCACCATCGAAGGTAGGACATTTTGCATAATGTTGTAAACCTCATCAGTAATAGACTCCTTCACAGTAGACTTAACAGTAGCCGAACCTTCACCCTCATGGTGGCTATGGAGATCTGTCTCCTCATGAACCATCTCAAAAACCTTAGCTTTGCTCCTGGTGACACGTGGCCCAGTAGTTCGCCCGCCATGAGCACCTCCACGGGTTGCCTTCCTAGATTTTCTACTCACCATAAATTCTACCTCCTATAATATTCAAACACCAACAAGGTCATTCAAGGTAATAACTTAGATTATGTCAAGTATAGTAAGTCCCTAATTATAGTGGCAAGTTATGATTAGTCACTTACTTTACTCTTCATTCCCTAAGAATTTCCTATCCTGACTACATCAGCGTCCAAATCTACTAAGCACATAAATTCAGATAGCACACGCACATAATACCGGTTAACTTTAAGAAAATTAACCTAATGGGCCGTAGCTACTTGGGCTGGCATCCCTTCATTTGGTACCATTTTTAGTTTAGGTTTTGAAAATATTTTACCCAATTCTTTTAAACTTTGACTCTGATACCAACTTGTAAGGCTCCAATCTCGGGAAACCTCACAGTTGGTCATTCATAGCACAATACATATTAAAATTCATTGAAATATAAAAACATTGTAGCGAAGTAATTTAACAAATCCATTTCATTGCATTAGTAATAATTTTTGCCAAGAAATACATCATTGTCATTAAGTACAAAAAGACATTTCTGTTGTATTACAAGACAAAAACATTGTTTCTGCAAAAACATGGATGCTAGTCTTTATTTCCAAGTAGCTCCATCCTCATGCCATCCCCAGCAATCTCATTACCTTCCAACTAATATGCATATAAAAAGTCAGCGTTGCTGAGTGAGTTCTAGTTTTGATAATATATAAAAAAATATACATTTTGAAAGCTTCCTTAGTGATCACCCATCCATAATACATAGCAGTCAAATTTATTAAGGCTTTTATTATCTTTCTTTCTTTCATTATCTTTCTCTTTCATTAACTAGGATTGCACAAAGCAAGAGCCTATATCATATGTTTGGCAACAAATGCCGAACCCCAGCCAGTACACGTTTATCATAGTAGCTAACCCCTAACAGTTGACCCACAGTGCTAGGCATGTAGGCTGCTCATGAATACATGTCCCATTCATTGATTCATTGGTCAATCACAAGGATTAGACCCCAGATGTGCATCCTCATAGGCTGAAACGGCCGCACATTAGTTGAGCTAACGACAACATGGTCGTGCACCTCCATTCATTTTGTTTGCAAGGCTTTTCATTCATCATAAGGGCCCGGGGGTAACATTCATTAAGTTTCACTATCTTCTTTTATTTCTTTGTGTACACTTGATTATGAATAATACTTTTTAAGATATCAATTGTCATTAATCACGTAACATGAAATATTAATTGTTATCCATAACAACAGCATATAAAAAGATCATAACATTAAAAACATATAACAATCATACTCTTCCATTAAAACTTAAGTACTAATCGCTTAAATCCCTTTCTCCAAAATTTAAAAATAATTATAAGTGTTTACAGCACATGCACAAGTCCATAGCGGATGAACTAGTCCACAGTGGATGAACAAGTGCAGAGCGGATGAAAAAAATCCACAGCGGACGATCAAAGTCCACAACAGATAACTAAGGTTCATAGCGGATGACTAAGGCATTACAGCGGATGACTAAGGTTCAATAAGGAATACAGTGGATGACTCTTAACACTTAAGTGTCCATAGCGAACAGTTAATGTCCACAGCGGACTACTTTAAATCATTCTAAAGTGTCCACAGCGGACATCCCATGCCCACAGTGGACAGCATGTTTACTGCTTACTGTCCAACTTATGCAAGTCTAGTTCCATACTACAACTTTTAAACGTATACTTAGCTCAGATCTATCAGATTCACACTTAGAATATCATGAACAACCATTAACATCATAGAAATCTTTAAAAACACATACATTTTCATAAAAAGTCATCTTTTTAACTATAGAAAACATAATTTTGCTAAGAAACATCGTTTGATACACATATCAGCCCCAAACAAGTAGAAAACATGTAAAATAGGGGATCTAGAACTCACCTTAACTAGCTTTCGAGCAAACTACTAAAACCCGAGAACAACCTAGAGTTCTAACACACATGTAAAGAAATAAATTAAACACACAGAAGCACATAGAAATCTGGCTAGAAGCTTAACCCGACTTAGATCTGAGAAGAAATCACCTTAAAACCGTACCTTTGAAGACTTCTTCCACTTTCTTTCTCTAGAACCGGATGGAAGCTTCTTTCTCTCACTCTAGCCGTATGAAATTAGGTGCATGGAAGGGAGTATGGGCAGCCAACTTCTTTTTAAAGCCCATTATGGGTCGGTTTGGCCCTTCTACACAAAAATAATATCCCACTTGCTCCTTTACTTTTCTTTCTTTTTTTTTTTTTTTTTTGAAGTTTTGGGGTGTTATAGAGTGCAAAAGTGTTTGCAATTTCTTGAATAATAAAATACTCAGATCTTAAGAAACTATGGCAATAGAGGCAGATAATTCAAGTCATTGATAGGATGCACACACGAAAATTCTTTATGTCTAACTACATAAGGTTTGAGTTTTTATGCATGAACTTATAGCGGTAAAGACTGCTGCATTGTGTTAAAGATTCATGATTTGCCCATACTTAATATTTCACATGGTCTCAAACGCATAAATCTTGGTAGCACTATGATGGTTAATGTATGTTCTTTGTGTTTACAAATTTAAAATTTTTTACATAGTTGGACTTGATGACCCCTGGGAAAGACAAGGAGACCTGTGAAAGCTCTGAACAGGTTTCGTACTATGCAGGTATCGGTTCACTTTCACATAATTTGAAAATTTCAATATAGATGGCAAAATGGATGGATTGTGTAACAAGTCAAAAGTGGATTGGACAACCGGGTTGACCGGAAACATTTATAGCCCAGTAAAAATTATATCATAATCGATGGCTTAAAGGCTTAAAATCTATTTTGTTTATGCTTTACACTTGGATAACTTTGGACTTGTTCAACACATAGTTAAACGATAAGGTTTTATCTCTTACATCATATCTATATCGACTCTAATCATAAAAAGTGCTCTCAAACTTCTGTTTCCTTTGGAAATTTAAAACACTAACTTCATTATTTTTGATTTTTTAGAAACACGTTTTGATTGCCTCATGGGGTAAAGGTTATATTTTTTTCTTAAACACATTGGATGTTGGTTTGCTTCTTTCCACTTTACAACCAGAGGTGATGGAAACATATTTTTTTCAATGTTTCAACCTTCTTACCACTTTACAAAGTTTGCTTTTGTCCACTTTAAAACAGGTAGTGATGAATTTTTTATCCTTCAATTTTTGAACTTTAAAACTAAGTTATTTTAGGTTATGTTTTCCAAATTAAAACCAATATAAGTTTCACACATTGGTTTGTTGCTCGAAGGCAATTAATAGCATCTCATCTTAAACAACAGATATTAGAAGCTTACTACCTTTAGAGAGCGAGCTACATTAAAAAAACATACATCTCAAGTATATTTTGTTGTTGTATATTATGTGATTTTGATAGATTTACATATCAAATGCAATATTCTTTGTATCTCGATGTGTCCTATTTTCTAACAGGTGATTTATAGGATCATATCATTACTGTCATGCTTTGGTTTTGTAGGTGATCTAGCAAATGATATATTGGAAGACTCATGCCAAGATTTCATGATAATATGCCAGCATGTCCGGAAGCGCAACTCTATCACTCATTTGATCCCTTTACAATTCTATTTATTTAGAGTTTGTATAGTTTAATTTATATATGTTATGACAGCTTGAATTTTGTCTTTATTTCTTTTTTGATCATGTTCTGTTTTTACCTTATTTAAGATGTAACTTTATATATTTTAGTATGATAAAATTATAAATTAAATAATAAAAACAATGTAAAGATTTATAATTCTTCATTCTCTTGTACCTTGTAATTTTATTTTTCCAACAAACTTGCACATTAATGAAATATGTCCCATCTTTTACACTTTTTTTATTCTTTATCTTCTAAACGATTTGTTTCATATTTGCTTTACATATTACTAATATCAAATGTCGTAAACTAATATTATTAGCATATTTAACCCTTCACATTGTATTTGTTTATTACTTATTATCAATGTTTTTTTCTGTATGACATTTTATATCTTATCTAACCCGTTTGTTACACGGGTTTATATGTTAGTTTCACATATATGTAAATTTAAGGAAGAAGATATTTTAAGATTTCATTCAAATCTTGTCTAAGTATATTAATATATCAAAATTAAAAGTATCCCTAATTAATGATGAGAATCTAGAAAAGTTATGTTAAAGAATATATAATTAGTAATTAAACATTTGAATTTGAATTTGAGGATAATATTGTAAATTTTCAAAAAGAGATTTTTTGGAATGACATAAATTATTTAAGGATAGATGGAATGGCGTAAATAATTTGTGTTTTGAATTTGAAATTGAGAAAAATATGAAAATTTTGTTTAAAAATCACAATAATCACATTTAAAGGTGGTATAAGTAAAACGTAATAGTAGCTAAAAAGTCAAACATATAACTTTCAAAATTCAACCTAATACGTAATTATTGAAAGCATAAATACCTAAAGAAAATTTGTAAAATATATTTTTAAATTTGATTTGTGAGGAATATTTGGTAAATCTATTAAATAATTTATTATATAATATATACTGAGTATTATAAAAATTGGGTTTTTAACACAATTTATTTTTATAAAAAACTAGAAACAATAATTTAAAAATATTATTGTTTATTTGTATAATGTAGGGGTATATATACGATTATGACTATTATTATTCATGGAACCATCATGTGTATAATGGATTCGTTGAAAAGAAATATATTAAAATAGGTAAAAATGACCTAAGAAACTATGTACATGTAAGGTTATATTAGAAGGCTGATGCAATCAAAGAAGCCAAAACAATCAAGTAGCTTCCTGCATGCATAAACTGATGTATAAAGTAGAAGTTACTTCGAAAGTTTTACACTCATCACAGAAATTATTCTAACTGTAAAAAACTTCTGACGCCAAAGACTAAAATCTTCCGAAGCCAAAGATAAAGTCTTCCAAAGCTTCAAAGACAAAGTCTTCCGAAGCCAATGAAGTGAAGACTGATTTCTTCCGAAGACAGAGATGACATGCTTTCTCTGATCTACTTTTCCATAAAGATGACGTATTTTTCGCTGTAACTCTGAAGACTCACCAACTTATACAAGTTGGTGAAAAGGTTTATGCTTTAGTAAACTGTAGAATATGGTCTTGAGTCTGTAACATCCTAATTTGTACCTCTTCTCCTTTTTATAGTATATTAGGATGTGAGCTATGGCATGTCATAGTCACTAGTCAAAAGGCAATCTGCCTTTTGACTTCACATTGATCTTGTTGTCTAGATTAATGTTTTCAGCTGGCCTTAAAAGTATGGTCGGCTGTATGATGTAGTATAAAGTATCTCAAGTCCTTGTATTTCTTTTTATGCTTTGCAACACTTGTAAAAAAACTTGAGAGCAATATACAACATCCTTAAAAACCATATTAGTCTGTTCTTGTTTTTAGTTCTGTCTCATTTACTTTTGTTCTTAGTATCATTTACATAAACCTGGTTCCCCATTTGATCTGTTAAGTGTTCTAACACTCTCCTCATTGTGAGACTGATTGTATTGACCATCCCTTAACCAGTCCTGCAATTGGTATCAAAGCTTTTTAGGCTCTTGATTGTAAGATCTAACCATCTTAAATCCCTTTAGTTTCACAAAACACTTAACATATCAAATGGCAGCTATCATAAAGGCTGATATGGAAACCGGTACTATGACAAAGTCTCCACTGATCACTCCTGATGACTTTGATACTTAATGCCAAAGAATGGAAGGCTTTATCAAGTCTCAAGACTCTAGGATGTGGGGATCTGTTGTCTATGGACCTCATGTACCATCCACATCTTCAGCTGTTGCTGGTGGTGGTATGATACCAAAGGAAGTGGCTGATTATTCTGAAGAAAACTGGAAGAAGATAGACATAGATTAGAAGGCCATGACCGCCCTCCAAACTGCTCTTCTAAACTTTATCTACAGAGGCTTCAAGAAGTGAAAGACTGCCAAGCAACTATGGGATGCATTGAAGCTGCTGTATGAGGGGTCAAATGATGCAAAAGAGAACAAGAAAGACCTCTTGAAGCAGCAGTTTGAGAACTTCACCTTCAAGACATATAAAACCATGACTCAACAATACTTTAGGTATGTTGAGATTATGGATACTCTATTGGATGTTGTAGTAACTCTTGAGAACATGGACATTGTGAGGAAGTTCATGTCCTCTCTTCCCAGACAATGGACATGATATTGTGTGATCATTAAGAGGACTGAGAACCTCAAGACCCTTACTCTCACTAAGTTGTATGGTATCCTCAGTGGCTACCAGATGGAGATGAACATGCAAAATTCATCTGGTAACTCCAATAATCAGCAGAGTTTAGCCCTTCATGGGGTTGGAATGGATTGCAGACAACCACAACATCATCTCATTTGCTATCCTGACAACTCACAAAAAGGTCCTTTCATCATCTTCCTGGAGACACCAAGAGAGAGCTACACCCAAGGAAGCCCATTCCAAGAGACAAGCTCTTCACAAGCCTTTGTGCCTACTGATGAAAGCACATGCAACTTTCTCTTTACCCTTGAAGACCTAGACTGTATCCATCTAGATGATCTAGAGTGCATGGAAATAGTCCAGAAGATGGCTCTCCTCACTTACAGAGCCAAGAAGTTTTACAAGAGGATAGGGAGGAAGTTTCCTAGCAATGCAACCAGTGGAAAGTTTGGGATGGACAAAAGCAAAGTGAAGTGTTACAACTGTAACCAAATGGGACACTTTGCTAGAGAGTGTAAGGCACCAGGAACAAGTGGTGGCCAAGCACAAACTAGACCAAACTACACTGATAGAGCTCCCCAGAATGAGAAGCCCAAGCAACAAGTTGCAGTTGCTATTGAAGAAGGAGGCTTTGACTGGAGCTTTCAGGTTGAGGATGCATCTCCAAACCAAGTACTGATGGCAGATCATGAAGAAGTCAAGGTATTAGAACATCTATGTACACCTGAATGTATTTCTAAAGTTAACAGATATAGGTCCTATAACTTAGAGACGAGAACTGATCTTGAGTCCTTAAACATTTTAAAAGCTGATTTCAAAAGAGCTGAAAATGACTACCAACTTAAAATAGAAGACTTCAAGTTGTCTTCGGACGAACATTATGTCTTCAAGTCAAATAACTACTTATAAGAAATTTATCTTCGGAAGAAATTCTGAGACATCTTCCGAAGCTTAAATATGCTTCTAAGTACTTACATGTATTTGAAGGACAATTTTCTTCCGAAAGCAATTAAGTCTCGAAAGATTTAGAGAAAACCATTTCAACTTTTAAGCATGAACATACCAACTACAGGACTCAGATAAAAGATCTCATTACTAAGTTAATTGAATGCCAGGTTGAGCTTGTGATCTGCAAAGCCAGGGTAGAAAAATGTCTTCTTGAAGAAGAGACCTTCAAGAACATGATATCCTTACCTCTGCATGCAAAAGTTTGTTATCAGAATAAGCAGGGGCTAGGATCTACTGAGATAGCTCCTCCACACACTCTTTTATCTGTAAGATCTCCAAGGTATGGAACTTGTGAAGATGAGCTTCCTCTTATAGAACCTATTAATGAAGAGGATGAAGAGAAGATAGTGAAAGATGATTCTAAGAGGAGTGAAGAAGATCATCCTAAGAAGGGTCACTATTCTTCTGAGGAGAGAAAAGAATCTGGGATGACCAAATCTATGAGGAAGAACTTGATTAGAAAAGCCAAGAGAAAATCAAAGAAGGCTCAAGAGATCAAGGCCACTTTCAACTCTAAGCAGAAACAAGTGTTTATCTCTGCAGGATTTGAAGTGGTGAAGGCTGAAGACTCAACTATGAACTCTAATACCAGGAGTTCTAGTTCATGTCCGACTCATTCCAGCAAAGAAAAGAAGGCTGATCAGCTGTGTACCACTGCTACACAGCCTAAACCATCCAGTTCCAAGAGCAAGCCTCACCCTAAGAAGCTTGTTGCATCATCTGTGAAGATAAAGATGGAGGTGGAAAGTGATCAAGTTCAGTCTTTCTCTCAAAAGAAGACTCTCGAAAGGAAGCAAATGGATTGCATCATGTGTGGTAGTACTTCTCATCTTGCTAAGGATTGCATCTACAATCCTAAAAGTACTATTCACATGATTAAAGTGAAAACTTCTGAGAAGAAGAAAGACAAACTAGCTTCGGAAGGAAAATCTTTTCCCATCGGAAGCTCCAAGGTGAAAAGGAAGACAAGTGAAAACTTGCCTTTGGAAGAAAAATTGGTCTCGGAAGAAAGGAATGGTTCCGAAGTACTGAAGCCTGCTGTAGTGAAAGCAAGATCTTTCGAAGGTCCAGTCTCCAAAACTTCTGAAGTTGTTAAAAATTCCGAGGTGTTGAAGGTCAAGTCTAATCTTTCAAAGATGGTGTGGAAGATGAAGGAAGACTAAGTGACTGAAAGTTCTTTATCAACAACAACTTGTGATTCTCAAAACTTGAAGATAGGATCACTTACTGTTACATTGTCTTCAAATCACTTTGATGAGCCCAAGACCAATAAGGCTTGGGTTTCCAAATGGGACATATGAAGCCTGGCATCTTTAAGACTATGAGGAAGCCAACTGTTGGATTCTCAGGGGTAGAAACAGCCCTTGTCCCAAAAACTGTTAGAGCTCATTACTCAAGGTGGCAACCTAGCAGCACTAGCTAGTGTTGAACCCACACCTTCTACTTCTCAACCACCAATACAGCCAAAAATAACTATCACCTACCAAAGAAAATCCAAACGAACCCCTGCACATGCTACTCAATTTATGCAGGCCCCTATATTACCACCCACACAAGAGGAAGTGAACACTAGAGCTTCCACTTATCTTGAGGAGCAAACCACTCCCATCTCACCAATGATCAGTGCTGAGGTTCCTCATGCTCAGCCTGATGAGCTCATAACCCCCACAGCCTTAAGCCTTCACTTAGAGTCTCAAAACTCTAGTGAAAAACCTTCACGGGACAGTTACCATACCCAGCCTCTTGATCTAAACCAACCAATCCCAAACCTTGAATTCTATGATGATGAAGACATGGGCTTCAGTGAGTATCATGAGTCTCTCTTCTCCACCCATTCTCAAGGAGAGATGAGTACTCCTGATTCTCCCATGTCTAGCCCACATCATTCACCTACTACTGAGGTGGATCTCCCTGAACCTGTTTAGGAAGTCCATATGAAAGAGGCACTCACTTTAGCAAGTGACTACATCATTAATACCTCAACCATGGCAACCCAGCCCATTGACAATTCACTTGAAGCTGTCATGGTGCAGGGGAAATCCAGCAGCCAAGAACAAGGTACTGGTGATGAGGAAGAAGACCTTGGTCCTATTCTCTCATCCCCCCATGATTCTCTTGATGAAGATGAGGGGAGTCTGAAACTAAAGGTGAAAAAACTGACAAAAACATGCACCTATTTAGTCTCAAAGATAGGTCACCTAGAATCTCAGTTGACTATCTTACAAAGGAGGGTCAATGTCCAGCAACTTGTGATCACCGATCTCAAGGGCAAGTTTGCTGAGAGACCACTCAGAAGAACTCAACCAGGTCCACAAGAACCTATGGATGTGATAGATCTAACCGCAAGCTCACTTATGCAAAAAGGTGATGCTACCAAAAAGGGGGAGAAAGTCCAAATTAATCACAGAACCTGGGATTTCTTCACAAAGTATGGACTTTGAGGATTCACCACCCTTACTTGCAATGGTCCATACTCAGAAACCTCCTCAAGTCTACATGGATGTGGACTCACTCATACAAAGTTTGTTTGAGGAGGGTATTCCCAGAGCTATGCATACCCCATCTCCTCACTTTGAGAATCCAATCATAGGATGGAGGTATGACACTGATAGAAGAGCTCTAGTCATCTCTAGATCTCAAGGTCAATGAGAAATTTTCAACTTTTTCAACCTGAGCTTCTATGAGAACATCCATCTGATTGATCTTCCACTTGTCAACCCAAGTAAAAACAGACAAGCTGCAAGATTAGCAGATAAGATTCAAGAAAAGGTGTTTGAAGAATACAAGCTGAGGTTAAGACTATATAGACAGAGGCTAGCAGGTATGATTTTTAGTCAACTGGATGTTAAGATTGACCCTATGATTAGCTTCGAAGGGAAAGCCTTGACTGAAGGCCCAGAAGTTGAACCTGTGAACTTTAAGACAGGAACTTCTTCAGTACCTATTACCCTCAGTGAGGCACCAGCTGGTGAAGGTGCTTCACAACCTCTCTCTGGCCAAAGCTTGATTGTTGAATCAAGCAATGAAGGCCAAAACTCTCTCCACCCTGAGTCACCAAGGCCTGTGAGTGACAAAGGGAAAAGGAAACAGACTTCTGAGGAGATTGAGGAAGAGGAAAGAGAGAGGAAGAGGAAGCTAAGGGGAGAAAGTTCAAGAGGGTTTCCAGGCTTCATGGAAGCTGCCATCAGGGCTGCCCCCAGGCCAAATACTTAGGATGGTGAGGTGAAGGCAGCTAGGATAAACTACTTGGGGACCAGAAACTACAATGTGGATGAACTATTCTCTCTCCCCTTATATGAACTGAATGAACTGGCTAACAAGAAGTTGTCCAAGGAGAGAAAGGAGGCAGAGGATGCAGCATTGCTCCTTAAAAACATGGAAGAAAAGAGACAGAAAAGGCTCTACAAGCATGCTCGTACCCTCTCCCCAGTTCAAGAAAGTCCTGAGATAGAGGCTGTGGCAACTGTACAACCTCAGGTAGACAAGGAAGCTGATAGACTGAACATGATCAACTACCTAAGTGCCATAGGACTCTATCAGGCATTTGCACTTCTTCCTTTATCATATGAGTATGTTGAATTTGAGTATCTTAAGCAGCTGGAGCAACAAGTCATCAAGGAACAAAAGGCTTCTAAGAGAAAACTAAAGGAAAAAGCTGTAAAGTCAAGAGCCATCATCTAAAAGAGCCAAAAAAAAGTCTGCTGATAGACAAAGGATGATGAGCTTCTTGAAGTTGTATGGATTCTTCGGAAGGATGTTTGGTCCAATGTCTGTATCCACTATGGATGAACATATCAGGGTGATCAAGCAGAAGATTAAGAAGGGAGAGCTTGTTGACTTGCATTCTCCACCAAGTCCAGCTCAACCTGAAGTTAAGGTCAAGGTTGAACCACCTGAGACAACACAACTTGGACCTAGAGTCGAATCTCAACCAACTTCATCTTTTGATCCACAGTAGGGTCCTCTTCCCTCTCCTTCTGAACATGTGAGAGAAGAGAACCCAACTGAGAGAGTCACAGCAGAACAACTTGGTGCTAAAAACCAATCCTCTCTGTTAAAGACTTCAAAGAGGAAGAAAAGGATGGCCATGAAGAGTGTTCCTAAGAAGAAGTCCAAGGCATCCACCTCTACACCTCAGGATGAGTCAGCGCATCCTGAGGTAGTGCAAGAAGAGGCTACTCAACCAACTCCAACTCAAGTAGAGCCTCTTGCATCTGAAAGACCCATCTTGTCCTGGACTATTGCTGCTAATCCAGATAGGTGGTATGTCATCAGAGATCAAAGAGGTCAAGATGTCTATTTCTGGCAAGACATGCTTGATCTTCCTCTACATGATCTCCATGACATGAGAAGATATTATGAGAGTCTGAGGGATCCTGACCAGATGATGAAGCAAGGTATGGTCTTTGATCCTAATGAGGACTATCAACATGTGAATAACTTCTCTATTTGGTAGCATTAGCCTAGGGGGAGTTTGTAAGGTTATATTAGAAGGCTGATGCAACCAAAAAGGCCAAAATAACCAAGGAGCTTCCTACATGCATGCACTGATATATATAAGGTAAAAATTACTTCAGAAGTTTTACACTCATCACAGAAATTATTCTATGTGTAAAATCTTCCAAAGCCAAAGTCTAAAATCTTCCGAAGCCAAAGACCAAATCTTTCGAAGCCAAAAATGAAGTCTTCTGAAGCTTCAAAGACAAAGTCTTCCGAAGCCAATGAAGTGAAGACTGATTTCTTCCGAAGACAGAGAGGACATGCTTTCTCTGATCTACTTTTCTATAAAGCTGACTTACTTTATGTTGCAACTCTAAAGACTCACCAACTTATACAAGTTGGTGAAAAGGTCTATGCTTTAGTAAACTGTAGATTATGGTTTTGAGTCTATAACTTCCTACTTTGTACCTTTTATCCTTTTTATAATATATTAGGATGTGAGCTATGGCATGTCATAGTCACTAGTCAAAAGGCAATCTGGATTTTTACTTTACATTGATCTTGTTGTCTAGATTAATGTTTCCAGCTGGCCTTTAAAGTATGGTAGGTTGTAGGATGTAGTGTAAAGTATCTCAGGTCCTTGTATTTCTTTTTATGCTTTGTAACACATGTAAAAGAACTTGAGAGCAATATACAACATCCTTGAAAACCATATTAGTCTGTTCTTGTTCTTAGTTCTGTCTTATTTAAATGTGTTTTTAGTATTATTTACATAAACCCGGTTCCCTATTTGATCTGTTAAGTGTTCTAACACACTCCTCATTGTGAGACTGATTGTATTGACCATCCCTTAACCGGTCCTACAGTAAATTTACAAAAAAAATAGTGAAGCGGGACATTTGTAGATGTTTGAAATGTTAATTTAACGGATCACCTAGAAAATTACATATGTTGTATAATTAATCAAGTATGCAGACATATATTATTGTTTATAAGGATGATGCTTCTATAGATAAAACCATGTATAAGTTAATAATTCATTTCATTTTATACTTTATACACAATTATCAAACACATATCAACACTATTTCATTTCATTTTATACACTCTAAATCGCAAACATCAAGATGGTCTTAAACAAAGATTAGTGTTCAGAGTACCAAAATGTTCCAACCCAAAATGACATGTTTCCTAATCTACCATACCTTTGACACATTCATAGTTTTAACAAAAGAGAGAAAACAGAATCATACCTTGGTAACATCCACAGGAGCCAATATCCTTTCACTGAAAATATAAAAAAAGGTATAGATATCACCACTTGAAATCTGATTCTCATCCATGAAATGTTTCCAACCAGTTAACAAATACCGTTCGCAGGTCTTTGACATCTCCACCCTAACACGTCTCTTAGTCACAAAACTTTGAATGTTTTAGAGGGACACAAGTGGGTTATTGTCAAAGTCATCAAAATTATAAACGTTGTCGGGAAGGCGTTGGAATATAGTAAAAATATAATTAAAGTGGATACAAATTTAAAAAGTAAATAAAATTAAATTGGATACTCGACGGTTTTGGTTTCTGATAGTCTTTGTAAATGTAACTTCCACAAGCTGGTCAACCTGGTTATCAAGGTCTGCCATCTCATTGTCATCTTCCACAACCCGATCATTGTCCAATACATCATCGGTTACAAGATCATTAACCTCATTTTCAACATTTAGCGCTTCCATATCAGCAACAACTCCTACATCATAAAGAGAAATTAGTTAATAAATTACAAAAGAGTTGTATAATTAATACGTAAAGTTCAGCATAGAAACAAATGAAATAAATCTATTCGCATAAGGGAAACAAAACCTTTATATCATGATTGAATGAATCATCAGAAGATTAGACATCAACAAAATCATCATCTTCTTTGATGCCTGGCTCTTTTCCTTTGCTGGTGCTAACAAATGTATAAGGAAGCAAGAAAGTTCCTTAATATCATCATCATCCTCGATAGGATGTTTAACCGTATAAACCAAAGATTATTGTTCAATAATAAGTGTAACTGGGAAATTAAAATACCATCTAAAAATAAAGTAACGTAAATAAATAAGGAAAATAACCAATATCATTGAGAACCTTCATTAACATGTAGGACATGAGTAGATTCACTCGATTCAAGTTTTGGTTTAACAATCTTAAGACAGTTGGGACGATACACAGATATATGAAAAGTATCTGAATCAATTAGCAGAAACACTAGGAGGTCACGAGCCTTAAGTGGATAATCATTGAGAACCTTTAGGAATCCATAAAAAAGCCATAAAGCTTTTCGTTCTCAATTATCTTCACCTGCCAAATATGCCCTGGCCTGGCAAGAATAGTGACATAGGAGCCTAGGAATTTCTTAGTAAAATGTATAAGGCCTTGTACCCAGGCAACTTCACAGTTGTGTTTTCGCATCATAAGTATATAATTCTTAAACTTTAAACATTCAATAACATAATAGCGGAAAGATAGGAATATCATTACAAGGATCATTGTCTGAAAACAAATACATACAAATAAAAATCTAAGCCTATCAGAATGCCAGTCTTGCCCACAGCCAGGTAACCTCACATCCATGCCAACCTTTCATTCCTTATTCGATCTTCTATTTTTACCTTTCATGCTAATATGCAAAAAAGGTCAGCAACGCTGAGTGAGTTGTAGTTTTAAAAACTATAAGTAACTCTTTTGCATATTAATCATTTCAAAACCTTTCACTTTATTTATCAAAACAATATACTTAGCATCATTAACATCTTTCATACTTTTATACTTTCCAAAGTATTCATAGTTTATACTTTACTTTATCATTAACTTTAGCTTTATTCTTTCACTTTATCTTTGAGCTTAGCATGAATGCTTAGCTCCTTTATCAGGTGAGCATACACAAGGTATAACTCCTTTATCTGGTAAGAATGCACAAGACAAATCTCCTTTATCAGTTGAGGATGCAACGAATGCAAACTCCTTTATTAGGTGAGAATGCACAAGGCAAATCTCCTTTATCAGGTGAAAATACACAAGGCAAATCTCCTTTATCAGGTGAGAATACAACGAATGCAAACTCCTTTATCAGGTGAGAATGTACAAGACAAATATCCTTTATTAGGTGAGAATGCAACGAATGCAAACTCCTTTATCAGGTGAGAATGCACAAGGAAAATATCCTTTATCAGAAGAGAATGCAAAGGACGCAAACTCGTTTATCAGGTAAGAATGCATAAGACAAATTTCCCTTATCAAGTGAGAATGCAACAAATGCAAACTCTTTTATCAGTACATGCAAGACTTTCTTTACATTGAGCCCATTTACTGTTCTCTAATTATTGTTTTCTTTCTTTTTTTAATAAATTTTTCATAACAACAATTAATCATTAATACTTTACTATAACCCAGGTTACACTTTATACTATTACATATAGCAACCATCATTTACTTTCCATAGATAGTATATATCTAAGATTTTTTATAGTAAGGGTAGGTCATCAGCACTACACAATTGACGTTACTTTACCATTTGCCATCATACTATAACAAATGTAATCAATGCATACAAACTATGTCATTAGGAGTGCAATATAACAAATACAGGTAATAGGGTTGGACTTATACGAGTATCGAAAGAAATGTGGGTAGTAGTATTAACCTATGCGGATGATCTATATGTTCATCCTCATTTGGTTACCTAGGGTATTGAAGGAAGACAAATCTGGAAAATAGTCCAACATATACCACTGACCAATCAACTAATGCAGGTGGACTACGTGTTCATCCGCATTAGTTATGCTTAGTAGCTTGCTAATAAATGTGGAAACTATAGCAAATATGGGTAACAGTACTGACTAATGCGGGCGTACTACTTGTTCATCAGCATTAGTAGACTTAGGAACTTTCTGAGGAATGCAATTGTCATGACTAAAGCAACAATAATAACATGCTTGCATTTGAGGACAAATATGGACAACAATACTCATATCAACAGCATAAGCAAGTGCGTGTTAACAATGCACATTTGCATTTGTACACTTAGTGAATTAAGATACTAATGTGGATGACCATTCAGTGAATGCGGGTGTCGATAATGCACTCGCATAAACTCTTACCCTTGTCATAATTAATGCATACCATCTGGGTTCAATGGACCCACTGTTCATCACACCAACTTTCTTTAAATCATTAAAAATGATAATTTTCATACTATAAATCATTTAGTCTTTAACAAATCATTCATAGTATGCATACTAGCCCTAAAATACGTAAAAACACGTAAAGGTATGGATCTAGAACTCATCTTATCAAGATGAACACGATGAAACCCTAACTCGAAAGAAATCAACCGAGATCTACATAAACACACATCAAGGCATTAACTTTAACAATTAAAATGGTGCTAAAACACCAAAATGACATAGATCTAGCTTCGATCTAGCATTTCATATGTGAAAACCCTTACCTTACGTGAAAACCCTTACCTTTGCTTTAAATCCTTGATTTTCGCTCTCTAAAATTACAACTTTCTCTCTCTAACAGCCCCTTCACAAGAATGTTTGCATGGAGCTCTCATATCTCTTTTTATAGGGAGTTTTTAGGGTGTCAACTTTTATTTGTCTATCTTTAGCCCCTATACTTTTTTATTTCTTTTATCCACTCTCGGTTTATATATGTATAAAAAAACCACATTACAAAATGGGTTTGAACAAAGGTTCCAATGATAAACTGCAAAATAAAAAAATGAAGAAGCGAGATGTTAACTTACAGGTAACATTTTCATAAATATTATATAGTAAACCAAACTTAAAGTGTAAAGTTAAAGAGTAAAGTACAAACCATTAGCTTTATGATACAGTACAAAACAAGGTTATTTTGATGAGTCATTAAAAAAAGGTTATAGGATGGGATAAAACAATAACAATTTAGTAACCAAAATTGGAGCAAACTTACAAAAGAACGAAGCATATATGTGAAATTAAACTGTTATTAAAATATTTTAGAAAACCAAATTTACCATCTTAATAGGCGGCTGTAATTTTTTTTGTTTTCTTTTGATTTTGCTGAAATTGCTTAAAACAAATTCTTTATTAATAACTATGCTTCCATATAAAACTACTAAAACCACAAGTTAATGTCTATCGGTTTAATGCATTTACGAATTTGTGAACTCGTCGTGTCGTGCGTCGGCACCACAAGTTAATTTCACCAGCGTAACTCATGTAACTAAATTATAAACACATCGTGTCCTTAGTAGGCACCACACCTTACTATCACCAACAAAACTCGTGAACGGTGCTCATAACTAGTTGTATTAAAGAATGGATTAGGTTCGTTTCCTTTAACTCCCGTTCTCGCACCTTTGTGTTCCTTTTTTTGGTGAAGGTGGAAGTCACGTGTAAGATTTGTACATATTTATGTATTATTAATTAATTTGTAAATCGGTTTTCATTAATGGTATATAATATTAATTAGTGATGATTGTATGTTACATGTCATAACAGTTTTGGAGATGATATTAGGAATCCTATTTCCTTCTTGGGGATGAAGATATAGGGGGAGTAGGAGTAGACGTTGGAGAGTGGAGAAAGGAGAGCTATAGTGAGATGTGCATAAAAATAGTAGTTGAGTAGATGAGTTTGATCTGGTGTATTGTTTCTTAGAAACCCACCCTGACCAACTGGTTGATTTTTTAACTACCCATCCTGACCTGTGGTATATATTAGATTTAACATTTCAGCCCACATAGACCCCCTTAATATACTTTCTTTGATCTATCCTAACCTATTTATGTCTGGAAACTGCCCAAAATGACCCAAAATAAATTGTATGGACTTGTTTTGCCAGGTCTAGGTTAAATGTCGCAATGTCTTTTTCAGGCAGATGATTGTGACTCAAAACCTGTTCCGAACCATCAGTAGGACAAAGCCTTTCATCTCTAATTTCCAAATGGACATTCCACATAGTTTCATCCTCGCATCTGATTAAAATTGTAGGCGATGATTGATTTTGATGGTAAAAAGTCTCAACCCATAGGTATTGGCTAAAATATCAACATTTTGCTTTTAATAACAACATACGAATACATAACATGGATGAATTTTTTTTAAAGAATCTCACCAAATATGCTGGACTGGTGTATAAAACCACTGCGAAGAACCCTGGGGGTAGATCAAGAGAAGGAAATGAAGTACGTGATATGAAAACAATGATAAAAAAGTTAGTATCAAAAATTTTCATAACATATTACCCTAGATCCTACAACATAAGACATACTATACACACCTTCATTATTGAATAATCGGATCAGACAGTGATATGAGTTAGCTAATAAGTTTGAATAACATAAAACACAAAACATGGAAAAAACTTATTGGAATCTTAATATCAAAACATTTCAAAGACAACATAGGACATGCTAAACAAATATTCAAAATGGAATAATCAGATGGTGATATCAGTCACCTAACATGTTTCTGGAACATAAAACAAAAAAACACATATGAAGTTTATGCGAATTGGACATATTAAGAAGTTTTGAACAAAAATAAGGAATGTCAGTATATGAAGAAATTGATAAATATAAGATACAAAACAAAGATAAGAATAACTTGGTTAAAAAAACATTAAAAAAGCAAGATCCGAAAGATAATCAATCATTAGAGCAAAACATAATGTATAATAGGTGGTTCCTTACAGAATTACAAAAATATGGCATGTCTCAACATGGAAAAATCAATATTTCTAAAATACAAAACGAAGATAAGAACTTGGTTCAAAAATAGCAAAGAACCAAGATCTGAAGGATTATCGTTCAACACAACAAAACTTAATGTACAATAGCATGTTCTTTGAAAAAAATACAAGTTATAGGTATATAAATGAAATGTATGAAGGTGATGCTTGCCTGCGTACGGGATGCCTTTGATTGCGGCATCATGAGACCTCGATTGATAGATGTAGGGTTTCGCAAAATATCAGTAGAAGATGAATAGAAACGAAGGTGAGGAAAGGGAACATTAGGGTTTGAATGGGTAATTTGTGAATTTAAAGAATCCATTTTATAAACAGGTCAACCAGATCCATATTAAAGTCTGCGCCTAAAATAAACGAGTATGAAGGATGGGGATCTTATAAGGTGCCACTTGGCAAATTACAGCTTTAAAAATGTGTCATGTGACACATTGGATGTTGCTATATTAATACGGATAATTGTAACACAAGCATATAGTTGTTTTGACATCTTTTATTTTCAATCTAATAAAAGGATAATTAAAAGGGACATGCGACAACACCTTATTTCTTTTTATCAAAATTTGCATGCTTCTATCTCCTATTAAATATTTACATTAATCACTCATAATAATGTTAAATTATTTTTTATATCTAAAATAGATTTGTAAATATATTAAAAAAGAGATTTTTTTATTAATGTTATTTCTAAAGAAATAGTTTTTATAAAATATGAAATTTTTTTCAAACACAAACTTTTTTTAAAAAATATAATATTTTAAAATTAATGTTTTTAAAATGTAAAATTATAACAAATAAAATTAATTAAAATTAGAAGTTACGATAAAAAGATATTTAAAAATAATATTTTTTAAAGCGACTTGTTTTGAAATAAAATGCTTAATTTTTTCAAAAAGTTGATATCGTATATTAGAATATCTTTTTAAAATTAATAAATTTTTATTCCATTTAATTTTTATTTATTCAACCCGTGTAATTCACGGGTTACTAAAACTAGTTTTCTAATATGACAAAGTATAAAAGTATAAAAACTGATTATAGTCCTTGATATACCAATATTATATAATTGTTTCAGCACGTTAACATAAACAAATATAGTTTTTTTATTTATGTATATACAAATATGTATTAAAATAACAAAATTATCTATATCAGAAAAATAAACAAGATGGCTCGTGACTCGGCTCGAGTCGTTTACAACCATATTCACCATAGAGTCTTTATCTCCATCTCCATATTTATATTTTAAAAATTTCTTGCATTTTATATTTCTATGAGGATCTTCATCTCTATATCTGTCTCTACACTTTAGAGATTTATAAATAGTAATTCTTTAAACTTAGAAATCTATTATTCATTAATCTTATATTTTTTGTGAGTATATAAGAAAGAGATATAAGTAATAATAAAATAAATATTTATGAGTAAGATGAAGATAAAAAAGAAAGATGAGATGTTGGTATTAAACAAAGTTTCGAGATAAATTTAAAAATAATATGATATTTAGTTAAGATATAAAGATAGAAAAAAAGATTCTTTGGAAAAAAATCTAAGATAAGTAGATCACAATGTAGTTTTATGTTGTATATTAGCTCAAGTTTTGGGTGTTATGTTAAAAGTTATAAAAGTAGTATATAATAATATTTAGAGCTCAAATGCAAAGACAACGTAGTCGCTAAACAAAAATAAAAACAATGTCATGGGAATTAAGTGAACTAGAATTCGATACCGCGCATTATCACGGGTCATTTATACGTTTGTGATCCGCTAGTTGATACATGTAGAAAAGATGATTTTATGTAACAAAATGGTCAACGTCACAGAAGAAAATGTTTAAATAAATAACACTTAATAATGAATAAACGAAAACAACGTAAACGAAAAGGATGCAAAATTCATAAAAAGAGAAATAAATACGTATTAGAAATTCAATTTAACATTTCTATAAAACATTTATTGCTTTTAATATTACTCATTTTTTATTGTGGAAAAAGGCTTTTACACAGGAACAAATCTTAAAAATATTTACGTTTATATTTATAGGGAAATATTCAAATCAAACCAAAAAAAACCATTGATCTTAATCAATCAAGAGCTTAGATTTAGATTTAAGAGTGTTCTTAATCTATCTCGTTTACATTAAAACATGTCCCTATAATTATATTTATATAGGTGCTAAAGAGACAATACATCATCTTTAAATATGTTTAAAGAAAAATAAAAAGTTAAAAAAATTATAAAAATCTTGAATATAATAAAATAAACACTTTATAGTTTTTAAATTACGTAAATTAAAAGCTACATATACGTTAGTATAATAATCTTAAATTATCTTTAAACCAATGTGATTAGTTTGAGATATAAAAAAATTAAAATAATGTTTCCTACTCATCTGATTACTGTACATGTATCAAAAAATATTTTCAAAACATCTGGTCTAAGAAAAGAGTAAATATTATTTTTTTTGAAAGGCTAGTAAACAATAATTTAATTCTTTAGAATATCACAATAATTAACACAAGATTAGTGTTATTACCTTAAAAACTTTAAAGAGAATTGCAAGAGCAAGAATAAGATAAATGTATAACTTATGAAAGTGTATACAAAAGGTGCATTTTCTCTTCTATATTGAGGTGGTATTTATACTACAGAGATCAATCATTTTTGTAGACAAGTAAAACTATTTGGTAGATAAGTAGTATAGTAAACTTATTTACAAGTTTGACAAAGAGCTCATCCACTTGCTATGGTAATTATTTATAATACTCCCCCGTGGATGACACTTTTCAAACTTCAAGAGTTTAAGTACTGCCTCATTAAGAACCTTGTTAAAAAAAACCCAGTGGGAAAAAAACCTTAGCTAAGGAAAAAAGAGTGCCGCTTATAACTCCCCCTCAAATTGTCTTGTATAGATCATCACATTGTGTGTACGTGCCGAATGCCAATATCATAAACATGTTTTCTGAAAGTTGTTTGAGGCAGTGCTTTTGTTAAAAGATCAGCTGAATTGTTGCTAGGTTGAACGTATCTCATTTAAACTTGTTTATCTTTAATAAGGTCTTGAGTGTATGAAAAGAATCTTGGTGGTATATGTTTTGTTCTATCACTTTTGATATACCCTTCTTTTATTTTTGAGACACAAACTGTATTATCTCATAGATTGGTGTTGCATTTCTATCTTTCTTCAATCCACAGGAAGTTAATATAAGTTGTGTCATAGATCTTAACCATACATATTCTCTTAAAGCTTTATGTAGTGCAATGACTTCAGCATAATTTGAGGATGTCACAACGAGTGTTTGTTTCTGAGAACGCCATAAAATCCCAGTTCCTCCATTCTTCAATACGTATCCAGTTTGAGATTTTGCTTTATAGGGATCAGATAAATAACCTGCATCTGCATAACTAACCAACCCTTCTTTTGAATTATTAGGACAAAACAAGCCTATATCAATAGTACCTCGAAGATATCGAAAAATATGTTTAATCCCATTGCAGTGCCTTTTAGCAGGGGCTGAACTAAATCTTGCTAACAAATTATCTACAAAAGAAATGTTAGGTCTCGTATAGTTAGTAAGATACATAAGAGCTCCAATTGCCCTGAGATATGGTATCTCTGGACCAAGAACCTCTTCATTATCTTCGCAAGGACGAAATGGATCATTATCAACATTAAGTGATCTAACAACCATCGGTGTGCTTAAAGGATTTACTTTGTCCATATTGAAACGTGTCACACCCTCAAAATCCACGTGCACCAGGATCTCAATCATTAGTTACACAGAACGACTCTGTATGAGCTAACATTCAAAATCAGAGTTTAACTTTAAAACATGCGGAAGCGTTAAATAAACGAGTAAACCCAAAACAATGTAACATGATTTAAAATGCGCAAACATACGCGCCCAAGTATTATGCAAAACCAAAACACGATGTTTAAACAATCATAATCCAAAACAATGTTTCATAACGTGCTGACAAACACCATGATGCTGATCCATGTGATGTGCTCCTAGGCAATAGCAACCTTAACCTGAGAATAGTATACTAAAAGAGTCAATACAACGGTTGATGAGTTCAAGAGTTTGCTTTTAAACATAAACCAATAACAGTTGCAAAATATAATATGTGTATTGTAATAGATAGCTAGTCTATAAACAAATAGTAATAATCATAGTAATTTCGCAATTGAAGCTGACTGTGTTACGTTTGTTTCCTCCTGCCACGACTTACCAGGTCGTGACAAATGTTCATTAGGACAATATTGCACCCGTTTGACCTCGAGTCGCACAGGTGGGGCTCGTTAGACCCAGTAGTACTACCCAAGATTTCCCGCTAACCATCATTATTAACAATCCGAAAGTGTGAGGACTTTCATGGTAATCAACACTATATTATACCATACACAACTTATCATGATAAAGCGTTTGTAAAAACCAGTATGCTATCTCCCCCAAAAGAGAGTAAGTAAAAGAGTGGGGCATGAACTCACCTGATGCGCGTAAGAAATGACTTAAGGCTTAACTTGACAAGAAAGAGTGGATAGACAACCCTCAGAGGTCACCTAGAACACATGAGTACATAAGTACGTGTACACAGAATCATAATGAAACCCTAAGTGCTCTACAAACCAAAGAACTCAAGGTTTTAGAAAGACAAGACACATTTGACCAAGTTGACCCATTTGACCCGTTGGTGACATTATAGGTGAAATTCCATTCAAACAAGCATAACAGTACATCACACATGATTTACATACAAACTGATCACATATGACACTTTATTAATCACAAGTACTAACTAGATCATCATACAACCAGATTTCCCATACAAGTCATGCGAATCTCAAACAATTATCATGTTCAACATAGTTACAACACAGCCAATGCATCATACATAGAATCAAATCATGCACGGCATGCCATGTGAAGCCACTCACGGCTTCACACCCTAAACCCTGCCAATCCTACTAAGTAGGGGCCTCAGATTCGCACACGTGTATGATGACCATCAACGTACCATTTAACAGAATTCTTATCACCCAAGATGTTCAATCATGATCAACCACAAACTAACAATAGTCCTAACATACCCATATGACCCATTACCATGAATTCCCACAAACAGGCCAAATCAGATAACTAACCAACTAAACATTCATACAACCCAAACAATACATTCCACCACCTTAGAAATCATCCATAAACATGCTAACATGATCCTAATGTCCCAAACATGCTCAAATCCTTATATGCAAGAATTTGTGCAAATAAAATTTCCCTTTTGGGAAAGCACATCCCAAAATATATCAAACACCCAAGACATTCATGAATTCATCAATAATATACCAATTCAAGCTCATGATAGCATCTAGACATGATCAACAACATCCAATTACCACAATTCATCAACCTTCATAGCCAAAAGTTACTATCTTTAGTAAGACATGAACTACAACATTCATTCTTGAATTTCTAGCATTCATATCATCAATCTAACACCCAATTATCATCATAAACACATTAACAACATCAATTCATCATCAAATCACCATATTCATGCAAATAAAGTTACTATTATTAGTAACCTATGAACAACGCATCAAAAACGTAACTTTCTTGCATAATCAAAGTTAACTAACATCTATACAATCTAACTAACATAATAACATCATCAAACAACCAAGAATCGACCTTCAATTGCAGATTTCGAACTAGGGTTTTGGCCACAATGAAAAACCATAAAAAACTTGTAAAAATCTATCCTTTAAACGTGTAATGGACAAGATTTGATGTTTCTAACATGTTGTAATGCTTGTAGTCGATCAAAACCGAAGCTTTCTTGCTTGTTCTTGCTGAAACTCGAAGTGTGTGTGTGTGTTTGGGGGTGATCGCGGCCGAAGGGTGGTATGGGGGCTAGGGTTAGTTTTTTTTATTTATTTAATTTATCAATATTACCACTTAAACCCCTATTGTTTTGTATTTTATTTATACTAAGCTTTTAATTACTTTTTAAAAGGTTTAAACTTAAAATAACAAGCATATAAGCTAATAATAATAATCATATGCATTATCTTTACTAATTACAAAATACACGAATAAATATAACATGTTACTACGTTACGCGATAAAATTCACAAATAACATTTAAATCGCGTAAGCACATAAGAACCACTTAATAATCACATCATTAGCTAAATTATTATCAGTTTATCATTATTAATCATTATTAAGTCACCAACGTTTAACGATAATTAGTGTGTGCTCACGACACGTGTATGCAAGACTTAACGGAACTAACGGAGTTTGGTAACGGAAAATTACCGGATGTCACAAAATGCTTTAAGAGTTTCTCAGTATAAATTGACTGATGTACAAGTATTCCATTATGCATATGCTCAATCTACAAACCCAGACAATATTTGGTTTTTCTAAGGTCTTTCATTTCAAATTCTTTTTTTAAAAGAGCAATTGCTTCATTAATTTCCTTTTGCATCCCAATTATATTTAGATCATCAACATACACAGCTATGATCACATATCCTGGTGTTGTCTTCATAATGAATACACATGGATAAATAAGGTTATTTGTGTATCCTTTACTTGTCAAATAATCACTCAAACGATTATACCACATCCTTCCAGATTGTTTGAGTCCATACAAGAATCTTTGTAATTTGATGGAATAAATTTCCTTATGCTTTGAGCTTAATGCTTCAGGGAAATTAAAACCTTCAAGAATTTTCATATAGAGTCACTATCTAGTGATCCATACAAGTAAGTTATGACAATATCCATAAGACGCATCTCTAAATTTTTAGAGACTGCTAAGCTAATTAAGTATCTAAAGGTTATTACATACATAACAGAGAAGTATGTTTCCTCATAATTAATCCCTGGCCTTTGTGAAAAACCTTGAGCTACAAGTCTAGATTTATACCTTGTAACATCATTTTTGTCATTTCGTTTTCGTACAAAAACCCATTTATACCCTACAGGCTTTACGGCCATCGGAGTAATAACAATAGGTCCAAAGACCTTTCGTTTGTTAAGTGAATCTAATTTAGCTTGCATAGCTCCTTCCAATTTATCCCAATCATATTTTGACAGTCACTAACTGATTTTGGTTCAGGATCATTATCTCCACTCGTGACATCACTTACTACGGAATAAGAGAATATTTCATCAATACCTTCCATTTCATCTCGATTCCATAAGATATATGTGTGATCATAGTTAATTGACATTTCTTTGTTATTTTCATCCAAATCCTCTTCATGAGAGGTTTTGGTATTTAGCATTGCATCAATATCATTTACTTTATTGTCTACTTTCTTTTCATGAGTTTTTCTTTTTTGAGGATTTTTATCCTTGGAACCGATAGGTCTTTCTTGTTTCAAACGGCTCTAAGATTCATGAGCCATTGTGTTATCTATTTGCTTATTTGGAATCTCAACTCGAGCTGGAGCATTAGCAACTGGTATATGAGATTTAGTAACTCTTTTTACATCAGTAAATGCATCAGGTAATTGATTTGCAATTTCTTGCAGGTGTATTATTTTTTGAACCTTTGTCTCACATTGTTTAGTTACTGGATCAAGATACAATAATGAGGGAACTTACCATGATACATCATTTTCTTGTTTTTTCTTTTCTCCCCTTAATGCCGAGAAAACTAACTTGTTAAAGTGACAATCAGCAAAACGTGCTGTAAATACATCACCCATTAAAGTTTCAACATATCGGATGATGGAAGCTGATTCATATCCAACATATATTCCCAACCTTCTTTGAGGAGCCATTTTTGTGCTTTGTGGTGGTGTAATAGGGACATACACAGCACACCCAAAAAATCTAAGTTGGGAAATGTTTGGCTCATTACTAGAAACAAGTTGTAAGGGAGAGTATTTAATATTTGCACCTGGTCTCACACGAATTAGTAATCCATAATGAAGAGTTGCATGACCTTAAATAGACATAGGGAGTTTTGTCCTCATTATTAATGGTCTAGTTATTAGTGGGTAGACGTTTCACTAAAGACTCAGCTAAGCCACTTTGTGTGTGTACATGAGCAACATGGTGTTCAACAATAATTCCTATAGACATGCAATAATCATTAAAAGCATGTGATGTGAATTCACCAGTATTATCAAGTCTCACCTTTTAATAGTATAATTAGGAAAATGTGCTCGTAATTTGATAATTTATGCAAGAAATTTTGCTAATGCTACATTACTAGTTGATAACAAAGAGACATGAGACCATCTACTTGATGCATCTATCAAAATCATAAAGTATCTAAATGGTCCACATGGTGGATAAATTGGACCACATATATATCCTTGAATTCTTTCAAGAAACAAAGATGATTCCTTTTCAATTTTCATAGGCGAAGGCCATGTAATTAATTTCCCAAGAGAACAAGATGTACACAAAGGAATTTTATTCGATTATAGGATCTTTTGATATTTCAATGGATGCCCATGAGTGTTTTCAATTATTCTTCTCATCAATGTAGATCCCAGATAGCCTAATCTATCATGCCATAAGTTAAGTGTTTTAGGATCACAAAATTTTTCTTTAACTACCATATATGCCTGAGGCACATTAATGTGTGTATAATGTATACCAGGATGAAGCATTTGCAGTTTTCTAATATAAGATCTTTGCTTATGATATGTAAATATTTTTCATTATCAATAGTCCTTGACCAAGTTTTGTATCCGTTATGATATATGTTTTTAAAACTCAACAGATTTCTTGTTGATTTGGGAAAAATAAAGCATTTTCTATTATAAGCTTTGTATCATTTGATAAAGCTAAATTAGCGTTTCCCACTCCTTCTATCAGGTTTGTAGGACCTGATATTGTATTAACGATTTCT